>VXBA01002282.1:415669-461480 GCA_013399895.1 Serilophus lunatus
CCCCAGCCCCGCGGTGCCGGGCGGGGCAGAAGCCCGGAGCGCCCCGGGTCCCGCTGAGGCGCTGCCCGCGGGGTCACGGCGTCCGCGGGGCCCGCGCTGGGCTCGTTTCAGCCCTTGCGATGCTCGGGTGGGTTGTGGGCCCGGAACCATTTCCTCCCCGGGGGGCTGGGGGTGGCCCTGGTGCTTGCCCTGGACGTGTCTAGTTGCTGAGCGACGTGGAAGGGCAAAAATGACTCGATTCCGAGTGATTCATTGGCGCGATAAATATCCCGAGTGGGGAGGCTGTGGGTTTTCATTACCTCTGCAGACAAATCCTAACTGGGGAAAGGGAAGAAAAGGCTCTGTCTGCTGTTGTAATTAACTGAGGCTGTGAGGAGAGCTTCGAAATAACTCCTTTTTCGTTTAATCCTTTCCCGTCTAGCTAAACATCCAGAGATAAAAGCATTGATGAAGCCAGACTACAACCTGATCTGGGTGGTCTTGCTGATGGTTCTGGCCCAGCTGACTGCATTCTATCTGGTTAAGGACCTGGATTGGAAGTGGGTTGTCTTCTGGGCATACGTTTTTGGAAGCTGTATTAGCCACTCCATGACTCTGGCTATTCATGAGATCTCCCACAATAGTGCCTTTGGCAACAGCAAAGCCATGTGGAATCGGTGGTTTGGAATATTTGCCAACCTCCCTCTCGGTCTCCCGTACTCCATATCCTTCAAGAGATACCACATGGATCACCATCGTTACTTAGGAGGTGATGGAATTGATGTGGACATTCCCACCAACTTCGAGGGCTGGTTTTTCTGCACCCCTTTTAGGAAGTTCATATGGATTGTTCTTCAGCCCTTCTTCTATGCAATTAGACCTCTCTGCATCAATCCCAAACCCATTTCTCGGCTGGAAATAATCAACCTGTTGGCTCAGCTTGCCTTTGATGTTGCGATATATTATTTATGGGGAGTCAAATCCATTTTTTACATGCTTGCTGGCTCAGTACTTGGACTCGGGTTGCACCCAATTTCAGGACATTTCATAGCTGAACATTACATGTTCTTAAAAGGCCATGAGACCTACTCCTACTATGGGCCACTTAATTTGCTCACTTTTAATGTTGGCTATCACAATGAGCATCATGACTTCCCCAATATTCCTGGCAAGAGCCTTCCCTTGGTAAGTTGACTAAAGAGGTTATTACTTTTTCTTAAATTAGGCACTAATTTAACTTGACAATTAGGTAGAACACTGACAAAAGAGGGGAAGTTGGGAGATTAAAAAAAAGAAATAAACAAGCAAAGCAAAAACATAAGTGATAAGGGAGATAATTACTTTTCATTTTAGTGGTATCCTGCACAAGCTTCCAATGTGCTGACTGCCCTTTCCATAAAAGGAGAGGGGAGGAAATGCATGACTTGTACTTGGCAGTAATTTTAGCTTTCTATAATTGCAGCCTGTCTCCTGATGTCTTCACTTTGTCAGTATGCAGAAAACTAGTTAAGAGGTTGCAGATGCTTTGGAGATTTGTTGTCTTTGCAGTCTTAGGGGCAGTATTGCAGTGTGTGCTTATGCTTCAGTTTCTCCTATCAGTGACGTTCTCTGCCGGGGAAAAGAGACGTTTGAGATACTGTTAATGTTTGTTGTACTGCTCACAAATATTTAATAGCTTTCTAGTCTGGAGCAGCTCAGTTTCCTTCAGCAAGACCCTTTAAACCCTAAGTATCAGCTGTGCATTGACAGAAATGAGGCTTCTAAGCCAGGACTTAGACCTGTCACTCCTGCATGACTTCAGTCTTTGCTTCTTAAAGACAGGAGTTCCTTTCTCATTGTATGTGTGTTTCCCAGTTGGAGCACAGGCTTCAGGGGACACTAAATTTGCAGTTTGACAGCATCTGTGGTGTTGGTGTGGTAGTTTCTTTTATTGCACTTGGCAATAATAAGACCTTATAAACTCGTCCCTTTGGTGGAGTCTAAAGTTTATTTCTGTTGTCAGTGGTGGAGCTGTAGGTGAAAGAACTATGCCAGCACTTTTAGCAGGGCAGGTAATTTAAGTAATTGGTTTGTTGAGGCTCTCTGTTTCTTTTTCTTATTCATAGACTTCATCTTTCAAATATAGAAAAAGTTGCTTTACTTCCCCTTTGATCCCAGGTCTGTGCTGGTGAACCAGCATTTCACTTCTTGCACAGGTACTTCAGCTATAAATAGCCATGACGTTTTTGATTTCAGGGGTAAGTGCCCAGTTCTGCTGCAGGACTCACAGTCCACAGCTCTGATAAGCAAACAAAGCCTTCTTTTAGAACAGTATAGTTAATTTGGCTGGACTGGAATCTGCTAAGATCCCTGAAGTACTGAACTCCTGATTCCTCCTCAGCACTGGTGAGCTAAGGATCATTACTGTTGAATAAAAGTATAATAAAAGTGTAGATGCACTAGTGGTGATGATGGACCAAAACAATCTTGGGCTTCAAGACAGGCCCGTAACTATCTTGGGCTTGTTTGTTGCTTACACAGATTAAGAATATTGTTGTGACTAAAGCTTTGGGATTTAGTGAAAAATTCTTTTAGTTCTGCTCAGGTTTTTAAGGCTTCAAGTGCTTGGCATTAAATGTCAGTAAGGGCACCTAACTGAACCTGCTGTTCTCAGCTTGAAACAGTGGTTTAGTCAGCATGTACAGCTGAGACCAGTGCTTGGAAGCACTTCATATCCAATCATTAAAGTCCATCTTCATAAACATATTCCTCGGAAATACAGTGGGTTTTTTTTCCTGAGTGCTGAGGTTGAAACTACATGTAAAAATAACTGTATTAAACATGTCTTCATAGAACTCATAAAGTCCTTTTTACTGGTGCTTGTACACCTGTGAGTCAGCCCTGAACTGAGTCACCCACTTCCAACAGCAGCCAAACCACTTGCTTTGTGAGCTCAGTCATCCCGGGACCGCATGGACTTTGGAGTGCTTGGCAGAGTTGGCTTCCAAAGCTTCCCATGAGGGTTACATAACAGCTGGGAATTGCTTTTTCCTTACAGAAATGCTCCTCACATTGTGGCACTAGTGGCCTTTCTTTCCTGCAGAATCCACCCCCTGAAATGAGGGCGCTGTGCATTAGGTTACATATTGAGGTTGCAAATGTTTAAGTTGTTTGTGCTGTGTAATTAGTGAGCAAACCTCGTCTCTCTCCTTCAGGTGAAGAAAATAGCAGCTGAATACTATGACAACCTGCCACAATATAACTCCTGGATAAAAGTACTCTATGACTTTGTGATGGATGACACAATCAGCCCCTACTCACGCATGAAGAGGCAATTAAAGGGTGAAGTTAAGCAAGATTAAACTTCTGGCAACCAAAAAACTGTAAAATGTCTGCTTGCTTTAAAGTGACTGGCATAAAGGTCTCTTGCTAAAGCTGTTCACCTGTGTCCTGAATTAAGATGTACAACAACATACCAATGCATCCTTAAGGATTTTTTAGCAGACTCCTACCAGCTGTAACATTCCTCACAGTCCTAAGAATTGTTGGTTTAATGTGTCTCTGTTTGCCTAAGGATCAGTGTTATATGCATAATGCAGAATCACTTTGTTACAGAATTTACTTTGATAGGTGTTAAGTCTATATAAAATATGTCTGACTCGTAATATTTTAAGAGTTCTCAATGTAGTACACTGCCCTCAACATGCTATTTAGATGACTATAGTTTTAAAATGCTGTACTTACCTGTTAATTCTAAACTAACATGATTTGTTAACTTAAGCCTTCTGTTGAAAATGTTTCCAAACTTATGGTCACAAGAGATAAATTTGCACAGAAATGTTAAGTCTGCTTTTGTTCAAATATGTAATGTCATTTGAAGCATTGCTTTAAAGTTGTACCTCTCCTACTGAAAGTACCTTAAAGGAGCAATCTATCAGAATGGAACCAGTATCTTTGACATAGCTTCTGTGACTTCTTTGGAGGGGGGGGGAAAAGAGGAATTCAAAGGTATTGCCAACTAGGTGAGTCCCACTTACTGCCTGACCTCCTTGTTTTGGCATTATAGTGTGAGCAGGTGGAATTTAGGTAAATTAATGTAACTCGCTTGGGTTTTCATGTTGGGAAAAATTGTTACAGTTTGAGGTTTTTCTGATCTTCAAAGAAAAGTGATTAGCATGTTACTATGGTTTTAAGGGCTATAAATATTTACACTCACTTAGAAATTTGGTTGGTATGGGAAAGGGATTGAAACAGATACTGATCTGATAAACAACCACTGACAATTCTGCCAATTAAGCATATTAGTCATTTGTGTACTCAGAAAGGTGTTGTTAATCTTGCTTGGTTTTTTCCCCCTAAACCTACAGTACCCTCCATAAAAACTTGTCTTTCTTGCATATTAAAATGTGATGAGAGGTGGTGATACCAAATTTCCTGCTTAAGAAGTTTTTAATTGGAAACAGAGAACAGATAGACTTGCTGAAAACTGAAGAATCTCTCCATACCTCAGCACAGTAGATCTGCCTTCTCCCATCTAATGCACTGCTGATGGCTTTAAACAGTCAAAGGTGGCTACAAATCACCCTTAAACCTCAGCTGGTGGTTCTGTGGTATGTTCTTCACTGACCTGAAAGATGGAATCTGAAGAACGTGGAAGTTTTAGCTGCTGTCCATGCTGGACTGCTGCAAGTAACTTAATTTTAGATGCCTTTAACTCCTGCATTTTGGTGTGGGTTTTTTAGGGTGGTCTTTTGTTTGATTGTTTTGGGGAGGTTTTTTTGTTTGGGTTGGATTTTGGTTTTGTTTTGGAAGAAAGTGAGTGCCTGAGAAGAATGTGTTGGTACATCTTAACCCCTCTCTCCATTGCAGTCCTGTTCTTAATGTGTGTTTTGTTTAAGTTTGGGCCCTTACCTGTGGCTAAGCAATAGCAAGGGTATGAACGTATGGCAGCCACTTACCAAGTGACTTCATTATGCCAGTAACCAGCATGCCAGGGTAGAGTGTGTAATGTCAAAACAGACTTTGTCCAGTATTTTTTCATGTAATTAAAAAGCAAAGATTAAAGTAATATTGGGTGATTTTTTTATTGTTCCCCTTATGCTGATGAATTTCAGCTTTAGAGAAATTTGGTATTTTTAAAGCAGATGTGAGACTTGCTCTATTGAGAGGTGGTACAGTTGAACTGTAAAGAGACACCGCCCTTCTGCTCAGGAAAAGTGACTTTGGGTAAAATACTTGCATAGGCTTAAGTTGCAAACCAGTGTCTTTTTAAGCCACTTAATTTCACCATTTGCTTCTTATATTATCTTTGGTGTGGATGGCTTATCATAGGTGGATGAAGGATGGAAAATGTCTACAAAAAGCTTTATGGTTAAGAGCTGAAGTTAAGAAATTCAGCCATCCTACATGAATACTTAAGATAACCAGAGTTCAGAGTCAAAATTTTATAGTTAGACTTAGTTACCTACTTCATGGCATCACTGATGCTCCTTACTGTCTCCCCAGTAGGTAGTGCAGGTGTAAATTCCTGCTTTTGATCAGGACTGAAGTTGTCGTCTCTCTTCTTTAAAATTGCAAATGTTGATATAAGGTGTTCTATTATCTTGCCTTCCAGCTATAAATACACTATTTTCACTTCAAGAGGTGCAGAATAGTGGGGAATTCGGGGAGACATCTATGGTTGCCATAATCTTTCTGAAACATCTGCTAATGGAGATGAAACATCTGCTCTTGGAGAACACTGGTTAATCTGAGCCAGAGACAAGTATTTATATCTTCAGATGTAAATAATGGCCTGATTCTTGCAAACACTGGTATATACCATTCTTAGGGATGTAATTCCTGTGTAATATGCAAGAGGCCTTGGCATCCAGCTGGAATAGCAAGGATGTGGTATTTACTCCAAAGGCATAGCACAGAACTAAAACACCAATGTTTTCTAAAAATACACATGGAGCATTAGTTATTGTTAAAGAAATTAAATAGTTTTCATTAATAGCATTATATCTGGCAGGAGGTTAGTAAGGTTTTTGAATCATTTCATCTGAGGGTTGGAAGGAGCCTTGACTAACCAGTGAAGAACAAAATGAACCTAAAGAGCAGTAAGAACCCTGACATTTAATCCAATTATAATTTTCTCTAAATCTATTCAGATGGAATGAGTTAATTTCAGAGTTTGTACTTGTTTGTTAGAATTTGTTCCTTTGTGTGTAACTAAAGCTTCTCAGTTTGGCAAACATCTCCTTCATGTGAAATCAGCCAGGAATTTAGCTGTCACCCAAGTATTTTAGCTGCAGTTAAATTGTGCAGAGCCCTGAATCCCCTTCAGGGCTTTCAGAGTAACTTGCAGTTTACAGAATAAGTTTCCTTGCATGGCTTCTAACACTCCCTGCCCTCAATAACCTCAAGTTGCTTAAGTGGAATAAGTTATGCATCCTGGAATCTGATTGTGCTAGGCATTAGTTTTCCCACAGGACAGGCATGGATATATTCCCCTTTCAAAACAACTCTTGCCACTGGCATTCTTGTTTTGCTGTTGAGCCTGTCTGCTCCCCAACAGTGGCCAATTAACATGTGTTAAACGGGTGCATCTTTCTGGTTAGGGATCTCTCTGCTTTCAGATCCAGGGCAAGATTTCCTAGCTGGCACCAGAGGTCAGTTGAAAACCAGTTAAGACTTTCAGTTGTGTGTCTCAGGATTCTTCTGGTTGAGTCTTTAAATGGAGCTGCTGAGCACATGGTGTCTACGGGTGTTGAGAAATGTCTGTTCTGGGTAAGTGTCCTGTGCCTCCTTGTTTCAGGTGAAGTGGCACAGCAGAGCTTAAAGCTGTTCATTCCTTATCTAATGGTGAGGTTCAACAGCTGATGACATCAATGCTGTAGATTGCAGGCTGCCATACTAATCCTGCTGGACAAGCAGGAGGAAAGTCACTTTCAGGCAGCAATCTCGAATAAGTAATTTAAGACACAGCTTTTGGAAGGTGTGCTCCTCTGTAATTTGAAAGTCTTGGAAGACTTAATGCAAAGCAAGTTCTGCTGTTTTAGGTTGCACAAGGGCACAGGAGCCACTTGTGTGTCTGCCAACGCTGCTTCTTCAAGGTCCCAAGAAAACAATCTGATAAATAGTTGTCTAAATCATGGATCTGCCTTTAGCACAGCAACCTGCATCTCAGTACACAATTATCTCTTCTCCAGCAAATCCTCTATTTCACAATCAAGCCTGCAGTGCTGTATAAGACTTGAGGCAAGACAGAGAGATGGAAGGATTCCCATTGAGCCAAGAATGGAGACAGTGGGGATTTTTACTTGATAGTTCCCTGCACTGCCTCTGCCCCCTATCCATGCTTAAATTAGCACCTACTGTGCTCTGGGACAGAATCATTATTGTGGTTTAGATATGGTGTTAGCCTCAGGAAAAGGGAGAGGATGAACAACTCCTTGATCTTGTTACAACAGAAACAAGATGACTAGAGGCAAAACCTCTAGGCATGTCTGCTGGGAGGGGCAGTGGCTTCGTATGCAGAACAAAGTATTTGTGTCTATTGAGTGAAAAGGCTCATTCCTTAAAGCAGTTCCCATTTTCTGTGTACAGAGGATCTCTTCTGTACCAAAGACCATTGCTTTTTTTAGTGATACATACTATATAGCCTGAGCAGAATTTCCCACAAGAAAAAGGAGCAGTGTGGGTGCAAGACTCTTGTGTGAACAGTCAGACAGTTCAGTTGCTACCCCTGCCTGCACCTTGACACACGTGGCCCAGCCGAGGGAAGCAAACAGGATATGGGCACTTGACCCATCTGGCTTTTTCTGCCTTTCAACTTCACATTTTCTTGTAAATTCAAACCTTCCTGCATTCAACTTCCTCTTCCATTATCACCTGCCAAGAAAAATAATCATGAAACACCTTGAATATTAAATTTGTGTTAGAACTCTTGACAAGACTAGATTGTTATTACAACAACTTCAATAGGGTTTTCTTCTCTGTCTTGCTTTCCAAGTCCTACTTTGCTTTCTAGTTCCATATATACACAGGAATAATTCCATTGTAAGAGGAAAGGAAAATTCTTAAGTGTATATGCCAGGGCTTCAGGACTTCATTTCTTCCTAAGCTCCTCAAGTGCAGCTATCTTTAAGTATGGAAGCAGTAATCTTCTCTATGTATCCATAAAGGAGAAATCATGGGTTCTTTTCAGTGGTCCACTCCAACACCCAGATGAATTGAGTGTACTATATTATTATAGTATTTTGAACAAAGGCTGAGACAACTGTGTTTCTTCAGCCTTTAGACAAGAAAGCTTAGGGGAGACCTTATCACTGTGTTCCAGAGATGGCTACAAAGGAGTTGGAGACTCCCTTTCTACAAGGAGTTGCATGGAAAATCAGAGAGATCATGGGTGCAAGTTACTTCTGGGGAGTTTCTAACTGGAAATGAGGAAAAATCTTCCAGTGGCTGATTGTTCTCATTGGGGAATCCACCACTTCCCTGGGGAGATTTTTCACAATGTCAGACACTTTTAAGACTCAGCTGGACAGGGTGCTGGGCCATCTTGTCTAGACTGAGCTGTTGACAAGAACAGTTGAAGCAGGTGACCACTGAGGTCTCCTTCCAACCTGGTACTGATTGACAGGATGATCCTTCATCTTAGGTTTCTGGGAATCCTAGTAATTCCTGAAGCTCCAAGCCCGATTTACAATTAAAAGCAGACACATCATCTTCTGCTTTATATACAGGGTCTTAATTTGTTAGTCATATGAGTCAGAATTTGAGTCACTGAGGCTCCAACTTCCCTAGAAGAGGGAGAGAATGTCAGACCATGGTGAGCAAAAATCACAGTGGTAAGTACAAGCTACCATGAGTGTCAGTATTTTAAAAATGCAAGTCTGTGGTGATTAGTTTGTGTGCTTTCCACATTTACCTTTGGAGGAAAATGTGCAGCCACATTTGTTGTTAGATGGCAGTTCCAAGGAGAATTTAAGTTGTAAGGCACTATTCCCTCTCAAGCTAAGGTCAGCCTTAAAGTTAGATCAGGTTGTTCAGGGTATTTGAATGAATTATAATTTGAGTAGGAGATTAATGATCTTCTCCCTATTAAATGAGGTTTAAGTAAGGGGGGATGCTTACATCAGATGTTGCTTACAAAAATTATTTCACTTTTTTTATGTGTAAACTTCATGACTTTGGTAACACCAAACTTTAAATTTTTAAACTTAAAAGACTTTCTATGAAATTTGCTTGCAGAAACCATCCCTTTCCTTTTCTGATCCTTGACTGGATGTAGTGCTTTTAGGAACAATAAGGAATTGAGATTAATCATTAGAGAACTTTGTACAATGACAGTGGTGATAAAAAAGTCCAATGACGGCTTGTAGGTTTTGTTAGTTGTTTGCTCAATATCTGTCACTATTTAGTGACAGATATTCAGTAACCTGGATTCTTCCCAGTTTGCTGATGCTGGAAGTTAGAACCCTCTTTCCAAGACTGAATTTCTTGTATTTAAAAAAAAAAAAGAAGAAAAAAAAAGTAGAGGCTCTTGGTCCGCTTTTTGAAACAATAACATTTTCCTTCTAGAGGATACAAAATAACTTAAGAAATTCAAATTCTAATAGAAAGTTCTTGTCGTTGCAGACTTGTCTAAGAAAAGTAATTAAGACTTACTTTAACAAGCTGGTAACTCTAACCTGTTTCAAATGTTTCTCAGGTTAAATGATGATTGTACCATAGCACTTTCTGATTTCTAAATCACTAAAAGCAAGCATTTAAAAATGTAAATGGCTATAAGCAGGAAGTGTGTATTGTATCTTTTATTCTGGAGATAGTTAAGGATGGTTTAGAGCAGTAGGTTATGATGACTTTTCCAGGTGCAGTATAAAAGGTAAGAGATTTATTACAGCTTCTGTCTCTTGGAATCAGACCCACGTATTGCAAAACTTTCCACCAGTGTAAAATAGGTCTCTTGGCAATTGTCCAAATGTATCACCTGCACAGTGACTGACGCAGTTCTTCATACATTATTTGATCCTGAGAGTGCCAAAAGAAGAGGAAAAAATACTTCAGACAATGGTAAAAAATATGCAATATTTAAGTGACTTTATATGTATTATTTAAGTGAAACAAACTTGCTATATGAGCCACTAGCTGTATTTTACAACATTTGCCTTATTGAGGTTTTTGTTTATAAAACCTCACTATCCTGGCTCATAAATGAGGTTCCCAAGTATTCCAGTATTCATAGGAAGGGGTGCAGAGTTTTTGTCACACTGACTTTATCTAGCAGAATAGGAAGTAGCATCTGGAAATGGGAGATAAGTGTCTTGTACTGCAAAAGGTATTTCAAATACCAACTGAAAAGTCTTCGGATGGATTTAACTTCTCTCTGGCTAGTGTTAAAGTGAATATATTTATATAAGTGAATATATTAATGTAATATATTTGGCTGTAGTACACTCCTGGTAACATACAAAGGCCTTTGCAGAAGCTCTGCAGCAATAATAATTAACTTCTCAGTTATAATAATTAAGATGATTGAACAGCTTTACTTTCAGTCATTAAAAAAACAGGTCATGAGGAAATATTTATAACAAACTTCCTTGACAAATGTAAAGAGAGAAAAGACTGATATGATATGACTAGTGTATGACAAAGTGTATTTTATGTCCTATCTCCAAATGATGTCTTTTGCACACGAACAGAAATGGTTGAGCATCTCTGGGTGTCAGATCCATCTGGGGGAAAAAGGGTGGTGGCAGGCTGTGGTGAGTCTAAAGGGCTGGACTTGTAACTGGAAATTCAGCAGCCATAAGAGGCTGGAGCCAGGTCAGTGTCCAGCCTGGGAATATCAATGAGGAGTCCAAGGTACCAAACTAGAAGGTTAACCTTGATGGCTCGGTAATCCATCTACATGTAATGCACCATCTGCAGCTGGAAAGGAAGGCTTTAATTTCTGACCTTAACACAAGCACCAGGTTTGTTTGATGCAGAAACAGGTACTGTCGGTGTAAAATGCAGCCAAGTATGCTGCAACTTCAACTATTCCCAGCCAGTCTCCAGTATAAGAATATCCTTCCCAGGGGAGTCTTACGTACTTAAATGTTATCTTACCTTTTTGGATACTGAAGATTTCACTTTCTTAAAAGCTTCTTCAAAGTGTTTGTGGGAAATCTTGATTTCTCCTTAAAGAACAAAGCATAATAAATTACTAAAACTGCAGGCAAGTGACTGTTGCATGTATTTTAGGTCTCATGATTGCTGCCTTAACTAATTGCATGTACTGCTCAATTGGATGAGATCTAATTCAATAGTGTTGTAAACACCTGAACTCTTATTTTATGTAGACTCCTGTCTCTGATCTTAGGCAAGATCTTAATCTCTCTAAGCCAAAAAATACTTGTTTCAGAAAGATTTAAGGTATTAGTGTTTCTACCTGCAGACTGAGAATTTCATTTTTAAAAATGCTGAGTTAACTGCATCTTATCAAATCCAGATAGGTTAAGGAACTTAATCTTTCTGGAAGTGAATGCCTCAAATCTTCCTTCTTCCAGTTCTGGGCTTTATTTTCTACATGTATTTAATATCAAGCTTCCCTGTTATTTAAGAAGTACTTAGAAAACATTCTGTTATCATTCCAATTTTACTCAATTTCTAAATGATTTACTTTATCATTGCCTTCTGTGGCATTACCTAGAAGTGATGAAAGATTTCACTTCCACAACTCTCTCTGTTTAAGTTTATGAAAATTGCCTTTCTTGACCTTACTGCAGCTATCTACAGTAATTATTCCTAATAATAACCTTTTGAAAGCATTTTTTAGTCTGTTAAAATATAAGCATACCTCTAATAAGTCTCTGCTCTCATAAGCAAATGCCTTGTTTAATCCAGAACTAAGCATCCCAAGGAGCCACTACTCTGAAGATTCATTACTATGCCCAGATATCAGATATGATAGAAATACAAGCTGTAGTCTTTAGAATCAATTTGGTGCATTTTTGTCATTATGTCATTAAGATGCTTTTTGCTTTCACTGCTACTACCTTTACAATGTGAAATGTCCAAGTTTTACAAAAATTTTTAACAATAAAATATATATAAGATAATGAAGTATATCAACAGGTACAACATTTTAGAAGTACTTAAAACACTAAATATGAAATTGTTTTTTTCCTATTTACATGGATGATTGAAGGATAAGTGATTCCCTTTCCTTTTAATTTGAAAGTATCAGAAAAGCACCAGATCTTGCTTTTCAAATTCAACTGCAAAGATGCAAAATTTTAATCTCACTTGTTAAACGACACTTGCTCTTAACTGCTGTAACTAGAAGTCTCATAGGTTGTTTGCTTCAGCTCAGCTTTTACAGTGATCTGGAACCACTGGCTATCTTTTTGTATATTTTGATAAAAGGGTCACTTTAGAAGATGAGTAAGTTCTCCGTAGTTGTCACTGCAGCTGAAATAGGGTGTTAGATTCTCTCATATTATTGTATTTCTCATACCCTATACATTCTCTATAACTAGATCTATTTGAAATAAATATAGAAGATTAAGCTAAATAGGTGAGTTTAGATGTTAATGGTAAGTCATTGGGACCACATGGTGTCCACCCAAAGTTTCTGAAGGAACTTTTCTGCAGTTTCATAGAACTGCTGCATTAGGGTGGGTCCCACTCTGGCATTGCTGCTGAAATCAGCGTTATGCACCATCTTTGGTGGTTTGGAAGAGGGAGGCAGAAGTGAAACTCCAAATTTGCATACGATAGTGAACTCTTCTGGCACGTCAAATGCTGGGCCAATGATGAAGAATTCCAAGGGGAGGTCTTAAAAGTGAAAATCTGCCCAATTTTTGTTAGGAATTTCCCCTAGGCAAACTGCAGTATTCAGCAACTAGATAGCTATCTATCTTTCCAACTGCAGTAACAAACAGGATCAGCTCACCTAGGCCCATTTTCGTTGGAGTAGAATTTATGTATTCTTCTAAAAAACACCACAAAAACAATACCTTTCCATTGCACTTTTTAAAAGTACCTTCAAGCAAGCCACTGCTGAGTTTTTAAAACCACACCCCTGAATTTATTAGAGGGAAAATATCAGGTATAACAAGAAGTTGCAACAGAGTTTCTCCAGAATAGAAAGGAGCAGCCATAGTTCCAAAGCACTGACTGATGAGGACACACAGCACCCCTCCCCAGTCAGGCACAGGGAAGAAATTATCCAGTCTGTACACACGCTGCCCTTGTGAAGACAGAAATGATCAAGGTCTGAAATCAGACACCACCTTACACCCCTTCATGCCAGTCAGGGCTGACAGCTTGGAAATCCAAGGACATTCCAAACAAGCAACTACCATAAGTATGCAGGTCAAGCTATGGATACATTATGGATGTGCTGGCTGCCCACACATCACACAGCAAGTGCTCAGGCTGCAATCCCAACTGTGGAGGCTGAATTCAAGGGATGAACATCTTTGAACAAAGCCTGCTGTATTCTGCATAGTTGTAAAATGGAAAAGGATAAACTCAGAAATTTCCATCTCAAATCAAGAGCTTTGTCCATCTACAGCAAGCAAAATGGGTAAGCAAGTCATGCAACAGTGAAGATTTGTATAGTTAGTCTCTTTTTTCCTTCCTTTAAATAAGCAGACTTTGCCTCAAAACTAGGAACACAAACATTCTGCTCTGTTAATCTACTGTTGTTAAAACCAGATGAGACTGGATATGTACAAGATCAAAAAGAGTGATTCAAATCCATTTAAATTCCAGCACAATGCTTGGAAATCAAGGGCACAATGAAAGCCCAATATATTTTCCAAGGACATAATCTGAAAAGTCACAATTCCATTTTAGCTTTGCATCTTAACTTAAAGGTAAAATAACAAACAAAATTACTGGAACAAATCTGGACGGGCATTTTATATAAACATTTCAATCTGTAATTAAAAAAAAACAAAACAGGAAAATACAACTTGAAACAGAAATGCAGAGGGCACACATTGTACCTGAAACAATTTATAACTCCCTGTTAAAGTCCTGGCAAGAGCCACAGATGAGCTAAACAGGTCCATTACTGCTGGATGCACGTATCCAGTTACAAAATGCAACTGTGCCAAAGGTAGGGAAACACAACTGCCCTCAACTCTGCCAATACAGAGTAATTAGTATTTGACAGTGATGAGGAAATTTGGCAGAGGTATTCAGTCTAGTAAATAAGCTGTCAGTTTATGTTATTACTAACAGAATATTTCTTTAAGGTTACAAGGTTCTTTCAGAAAAAAAGCTTTTGCTGAACCTCCAGGAAAACCACCTTTCCTGCACTCTGCCCTCCCTTTGCCTCTGAGATGGTTATGTGTTGTTGAAACAAACCTGACTTAATTTTCATTTGGCTCAGTTACACAGGGCATGTGCACCTTTATGCCTGTCTTGATCTACTTTAAATGCTTTACACTCCACTTATCTTGTCACTGTTAAGATTTTTTAAAAGCTTTCTTACCTTTCTTGCTCTGAGTATTCTGCAGGGCCATTTCCTGTCTCAAGGCACAAATTGAAGCCTCACGGACGAGAGCAGAAAGGTCTGCCCCTCTGCAGATACAAACAACAGGTTATTTTAGGATACATTTCTCTCACCTTTTGCTGATGGCACATAAAAAGGCAACACACTAAAGACGACAGTAAAGTTGGCTGTGCTGTCACAAAGTTTCATCTTAAGAATATTGGAAAGAGTCTGTTTAATCACTCTTCAACATTCATTGCAGAGTGACATCCTCCAGATTTTAGTCACAGACTAATATCAAAGAAATGAGAAGAAAGGGAAGAGGCAAAGATCCCACTCAGCATCTTCAAAAATGCCAAGGGATTGATTAATACTGTCCCACTTGGTGGGAACATAATTTTTTTTATAAATCTTATGGAAGATTCAAATGAAATCACTATTACAAAAAGGGAGCATCAACAAAGCTGCATCAACAGTTAAGTTCACATGCTCTTAATATAAGAGTATCCACTAAACATGGTCAGATCACTCTTTTTAAATATTTATTTCCAATTCCTTGTAACTGGAACAGCTGAACTTTTCACAAGCCAAAAGGTGAAAGTCATTGAACCAAAAAAAAAATTTCAAAATTAACTCCTTGTGCTCCATTTGGAAGTGCTGAGAATTCAGTATTGTTTGAAAAAAATAAAACCAAAACTCAACCAGTCACACAAAAAAAATTCCACAAAAACCCAAACCAAAGAAATCAAAACCCACAACAAAAATCCACCCAGCAAAAAAAACCCCAAAATGAAACAACCAAACACACGCCTCAAAATACAAGTAAACCCAAACAATAAAAAAACCAAAACCCCACAACAAAAGTCCAACCCAAAATCCATATGCTCTGAACCCTCCCCCCAAAAATCTAGCGAGTGAAAGAAGTGGAGAAAGAAAAACAATTACTCATCTTCCCCAAGTAATATTGTGACAAGGAGCATATCATAAACTTTGTATTATTAAATATCACTAAATTATTGAATAGCTTAAAGCTTTTTGAAGTTTTATAGACCATAATTGCAAATTGTTTTGACAGATAAGCCCATCAAGCTTTCCCTAAATCCACACCTTGCTATTCCAAAGCACAAGTTGAAATGGGCCCTCATTCCTTTGTCAAACAGATTGCTTTCAGCTGTGTGACACAAGTTGGTTATGGCTGTTCACTAATTCATTTCATCATCATTGTATATGGGTCCACAACTTAAAAGAGGGATCTTTTATCTCAGATGATGCAAGAATTCTATAATAGAACCAAGAAAAGTCAAAAGTCCTCCACTGATCTGTATTTGCAACATGAAGAGGACCATTCCAGATGAAAAAGACTTTCAGCATCTATTTATTCTTACCAACTCCTTGGAAAAAAGCACAAGTGAAAGCAAGAAAAATTAACATACAGGAAAGGGTTTATAAACCCTGAAAGTTAAGAGATCCACTTAATAAAAACAACCTAACACACTTTAAAAAGCATCAGAAGACTGCTGACACTTCATATTCAAGTCAAAACTAGAAGGTACTCACGTGTAACAATCACAATGTTCACTGAAAGCAATTTCTTCAAGGCTGATATCAGTATCTAGTGGAGGCCGGGTGCCACCCTAAAGGATTTGAGTGTGAAAAAGAGGAAAATAAGAAAACAATACTTTTATACATGCCACCCCTGAAGTGATTAAGTTTCATTTATCAGGAATCCTACAGGGGTCTGAGAAATTTCCTGAAATATCCACAAAAACTAATATTTTTAATCTCAAACTGACAAGAAGGATAACCAGCCTTAAAATTATGTCATTATGAAACAATAAGCAATGCTAAATTTTTAACTTGCCACCAACAGATTAGGTTTTTTCTTAGGAAATGATGGCCAGCCCGTCCAGGGCACTGTAACACCAACACTTCCTCTGTACATGCATGTGCCTTCAATAACAGCTGGTTGCATCAAGAGTGGTGTTTGGCTGAGCCTCCTCTGGTTTTACTGGGTGTTGAAATCAAATAGCTGAGTAATAGGCATGTCAACTTAGTCTGATCTCACTGCCTTTAAGACTTAATTAATTGTGTATCTTTTATATTCCACGCATAAATTTTGAAACATAAATTTTCCGTTCTGGATTTCATAAAATTTTACAAATACTGTAGATTTTTGGACACTGCTCATCCATATTATTTTTGCTTCCTCCACAAAGATCCTAGAAGTGATTTTTGTTGCTATTATTTTTGCATCTCCAACAGCAGAAAGTATTGAACAACATTTTAAATTGTATTTGAAACTAGTCAACAAAATTTCCAAGCACTGTCAGCTTGGAGATCTTCCTATCACCCTCAGAAAACAGTAAAGTGGTATCATGATAGTACAGAGATTCAAGATGTCTCTCTTATCAAACAATAGCTGAGTTTTGACAGGGAAGAACACTTTTTTGATACAATTAGTGCCAGAAACTCATTTGGCAGAAGTGCGCAAATTCATATAATTATTTCCTGACCTTTTTGGAGGAACTAATATATCACATACCTTCAAGAGAAAAAAGAAAATGTATAGTAACTGGCAAGTTAAAACCTGTGAATACTTAACAGGCAGTAGAACAGTCAAGGACTAGGCAGCCTAAGGAAGCAATTCTGAATGAATCTTGGGTAGAATATCATTTAGGAAGGGAAAAAACCAAAACCAAACATCCTGAAAAGACAGACTTTAACCTGGAAACAAGGAAACCTCATCCAATTTCATATGGGATACTTTAGTAATTTTGTACAAGACTGCAGGCCACTTCCTCTGCTAAAATGAAATGTTTTAGCAGCACTTGTAGGAGCAACATACCTTGGGCATTTTCTGCTCTGCCTCCTCTAGTGACAAGCTCAGCAGCCTGTGGCCCAGGGAAGCTTGGTGCAGCCTGTCACAGTGCTGACAGAAACATGTGAAGGCAGGCTTCCCTTGCATAACTAGCATGCAATTTGGACTGACTGAAATAAAACTCTTTCACAACAAAGCTCCAACACAGGTTTAGGCTGTCTGTCTTCCTGACAATTTATTTCTTTCCCTAACTGCCTTTTCTGCTCCTCATGCTGCCTTTGTAAGCATCCATGTTTTCATTCAGCAATGATTCTCCTGTGCAAGTATTCCTTGGAGATTTCTGGGAATGCATACCATCACCCAGAAGCCACTCACATCTGCACCAAATACTTTGTTTTCTCCAGCCTTGAGGACATGGGTACTCATATTTTTCAAATATCCTTACCTAGAAGGTGTGGATGAAATCTGACAAAAATAAAGGTATTTAACTCTCCCTATTCCATATTCTTCTTTGAGATAACTCCTATATATTTTTAACACCCCATTCCCCACAAAGGTTTATAACCAAAATATTCAGGCAAGTATGAATTAAGTATGCATTTCTTGCGTCCCAGAAAAAACCAGCCCTGATAACTAGTGACAAGACCCACAGAAACCAAGCTGGTAAACTATTGATCCTGTTGCTTATATCACAAGAAGACCCATAAACAGATAAGGCCACATCAAAGACAACTTGTCAGCAGAAGACTGAAATACTCTGGCAATGGGATAATAACAAGTTAATGACACCCCATGTGCCACTCCTCTTGGTGTTATCCCAACAGGAAGATAAGACTGTACCCAAATTCCCAGGAGGAAGCAGCAAAGACGTTTTTCAGAAACCACGCCCAAGAACTATAGCAGCTGAAATAAGCACAATTCTGAACTGTTTGATTCTTAAAGAGAAACTGAAAACAATTCTCTCTAACCACCAGTTTGTCATTGCCAGACAGGAAGAAACCAAAACATCAAGTGAGGACTCAACACAGAGTTCCTTATCCTCTGTGTTGCCCACAAGTGATCCTGTGGGCACCACCACCTGCCAGGTGGGTGTCTGTATCCACCATATGTGGCTGTGAGAACGTGAGCAGGGGAAATCTGTGGGAGTTGCAGAAATCAGTTCTGTTTAATACCACCTTTCTCTCCTATGAAATCTCACACCTCTTTGCTGAGCTCACTTTGCTGAGCTATTTCCCCACACCTCTAATTACCTTCAAAAATAAATTTAGTAAAATAAAAATAATAATTCTTTACAGTTTGAAAGATGATTCATGGATGACACTCAAATTCTCTCAATGTTCTTATAAAAAGCAATCATCTTTAGCAACAGGGTTGTAAAAAGTATTAACTAAAATATTTTTATAAGACTTAGAAACAAACTGATGTACTGAATAGCAAATGGGGGAATACTTCATGTTTTTTCATCCCTGAAGCAATGCACAGAACAAATGAAGGGGAGTCTAACATCCTGAATTTGTAATAACAGTCATCTTTTGACCACTCATTTTGGCATGAAAGAACATGCTTGAACGAGTTCTCACTTTCTGAATTCTGAATCAGCTACTGCCTACACCACAACTTCAAGCTTACACAAGTCTGAATTATTTTTTATTACAAATTTATTAAATATTTTTTTCCCACACATTTCATAATGCAGTGCTATCTTTCCCCTATAGTAAAGACTTTGTCTCCTTTGCAGCTCAAGAAAATATCTGACAGAACAACTGCTCTTAACAAAGTTGAGCTACTGCAAAAGTAAGAAATAACCAAGTAATTCATGATGCTTTGTATGTTCTTTTTTAAGGCCTTGATTATGGTGAGCCACACTTGGAATACTCCCATAGAATTCTATGATCCAAATCTCTGAAGTGGCAGATTGTGCCATTACCCACAGGGAGGACCCACGAAGGCATGTATTTTACATTTGCACATTTAAAACTTCCTCTTTCACCATAAGCTTCCTTGAATCCTAAAGGCAATTAAGTGGCACAATTACTGTTGAGCAAATACAGCTGTAGCTTGTGAATCATTCTGGTCAATGTCTGGAACCCCCCAAAAAGCTTAGCAAGCACTTCTAGGACCATTACTCACACAGATAGCAATCTTGTAATTAAATCTCTTCAAACTGTGACTACAAAGACAGCAGTTTTTTTGTTTAAGAGGTTTGTTTTAGTCAAGATTTATCAACTTGCAGTTTCAAAGCAAATTTAAGAGCAGATGGGCTGATGGTTTATTTTTATGACCTCATGTAATACTTGAAAGTGTTTTAATTTGTGTTATCTTGAAGCTTGGTGGAATGATCCAAGGATTCATTTCCAAATACTCACTTTGGTGATGGTCTTTAAAATAGCAAGTCGATCTTCAGGTGGTGGCAAACCCACGTAGAGTGTTTTATCCAGTCTCCCAGGACGCAGGATAGCTGGGTCAATTATATCTTAGGGAGGGCAAAAAAGGAAAAAATCATCCAGAAATCAGACATACCCTTAGGAAAGTCTACACATGAGAAGGAACACATACACATTTGTGCAAAGATTCAAAGCTGCATTTGTGCCATGATGTGAAGCTCTGAGCATTGAAGTAGCTGATTGCGATAGTTGAATCTCTGTCAAATAGGAGTCTCTACTACCCAGTACTGAGCTGCATCTGCTCAATGATGGCTCATAAATACCAGTTCATCTCTTCACAGATGAAGACAACTCTGTATATGGCAATACAGAACTAAAACATTTTTTTCTGAAGAATTCCACATTAATTCATAGCAGTTTGTTTTATTGGAAGGAACTCTACCTGTATGGCAAATCTGCTTGAAAGGGACAGTGATAAATCAAGAATAACAAGTACACAGGGCCAATCATATCCATTCATATGTAAACTTAATTTTACTGCTCATTTGCATTTCTACTACACACTTATTTTCTAATGGTAAAATAGGAGACCCATCAAACCACAAAATATAGCTACAAAGTACAGAATTTTTTCCCCAGGATGAACTGTGGACTCCAAATTTATTATGTGTGGAGAAGTAAGAAACATTATTTTTTAAATTTATATTTAGTGATAAAACTATCACAAATGTTTCTAGACAACAATTCAAAGCTTAACTATGATAGAAAGGTGTATCAGCCCTTTAGCAGCACAGATTGTGGCCTGAATAGCCACAGACAGCAAGTCAGGGTACACTGACTGTCGATACAGCAAGGGACACAAACAGGGCAAGTCCCTGGGAAAGGCCTCAATTCCTGTCAGTATTTCAGCACAAACTTCTTGCATGATGTTTCTAAATGCTTCTCAGTGCCCTATTTCCCCATCTATCAAAACCCAATAGTGATATTAATTGCTATGCTTCACTAAGGAACTCTGCTGAGTCACCCTGGAGGTACTCAAAAGAGACGTAGATGTGGCACATAGGGACACGGTGTAGTGACCTGTGGTAGTGGGTTGGGCTGTATTATCTTAGAGCTCTTTTCCAACCTAAATGATTCTATTACTCTGTGACATCCTACCTGCTACAGTAACATGAACAGCAAAGACACAAAAGCACCCACAGAAGATATAAAGAAAACTGTACTTTTACTGTAACAGATTGCTTTTTAAATATGTAAATTATATAGATGTGTGAGGTAGTTTTTGCAAGAACCTTTCCCAAAAGTAACAGCTGATAGTTGCATCTAAGCCCTCAACTGGAAGTTACCAAGGCCTCCAAAGGGAGCTGCCAACACCCTCCTGACAAAATGTAGCTGACAGACAAACTCTGTGTGTTTGTGTAGATTAAAGGTGAAGGGCTGGGAAAAGTGAAGCTGCTAATCCTTACCCTACAGATGTTTTAAAGAAAAAAACCCACCACCCAAGCACTAAAACAGCAGCTTGGAAGAACAGCTATCCCTTTTTTGCAAATGTAAAAAGCTTGCTTAACTCGATGTCAAGACTCAGACTACCTGATCCTGGTACAATATAATCTTGATTCACTTGTTAGAGATGCTCATAGATTTCTTCAAGTTACTCTCTCACTTATGCTTAAAGTGAGAAAACTCCATTATCTTTTTCTTGGACAAAAGCCTGGGTTTTTTTCCCCCCCAAGATGTAGAAGTTGTGGGCATAAGCATCTACAGTGGCAAAAATGAGCCATTACAAGAATAAAAAAGGAATGACTTGATAAATTAATTTAATCCAGATCAGATGAAACAAGGATTAAGCAGAATCCCTGCCTGGGCAGGCCCAGACAAAAACACATTACTTATATGTCTGTGCACAGATCCATATGACACTTCATCTTGGTTTTGGCACAAGTGCACTTTCCTGTTTTTCTGTCTCTGCAGATGGAAGTCTTCTTATATCATTAATATGAGATGACAAAGTTCACTCAACAGATCAAATACAAGCACCAAAACAAAATTCTCTCCATAGGGACTGCCTTACCACACCAGGCACTTGAAAATTAGTGTTTATTTATTGGACAAACTCAATCATTGGATGTACTTTATATCCATTTAAAAGAACTGAATAACGTTCCTCTTTTAGGAATTCCAAAGCATCCCCATCCTGATAAATCATAACGCTCTCTCCATATCTACTATCTCAAAACTTATCTAAACAGAAGGAGTCAGCTACTTTTAGATACATTTAATATTTTAATAACACTCAGGTAGTTATCACAGATCCTTTTTCAAAGCCTGTTATTATCTCTCAAGTTGGAAGGAAAGCTGGAAGCATGGAAATGTGATGAAACAAAGCATTCCTTTTATCCAAGCAGTTGTCTCACAGACATAATATACTTCCATTAAGAGAAATGTCCACTTAATAATTTTCTTCCTGAAGTGCTCAATGGTGTTGACTATGTCATTGGAAGGCTGTAGTATCATTTTCCAAATAATTTGACAAAATTACATAAGAAGATCTTTGGAGTAGATCCATTCCTTGCTTTGTTTCTAAAGGTTAAAACAGGCAGTAACATCTAGAGAATGATGTAATATTTCAGTTTGCTACACTGCTCTCCAAACTACTGCAAAATTTTATAGAAGCATTAAATTCCACTGGAAGAATCTTTGCATGTTACTGTGCAGGATATATAATGTTCAAGGGCTGATGAAATGCAGAAATATAATTTCTATGGATTAGGACTTCTATGAAAGAAATTGTTCCATGCCTCACGTGTTAAGTGCTTTTCTTAGATCTTATCTTGCCTTTAATTCAGCAACATGTACAAACAGGTAAATCATAAACAAACAATGCCCAAACCAAAACTGTAACTATTGTCATAGAGAATAGTTAGATTTTTTTACTGTGTTTCAAAACACGTGGTTCAGGTGAGTAGCTCCAGCAAACTAACATAAAAGGGCTAAAGAAAAATAGAACTCACTGAAACTAGGACCATGCTCAAAGGTAACAGCAGAAGGGGAATTTTGCAAGCATTACTTTAAAAAGCTAGAAAAAGAGGCCATGATTAATAGCAAAGACATCACAATTTATATCAAGCTTTAAATCTGTGTCAGTGTGTAGTGTTTCACTTCCTTTTTTTTGTCTGTTTCCTCATGTTACACACAGTTTCTTAGACCTCAGGTGAATTTTGCTGGTCAGTATTTCTCTAAAGAGTTTATAAATGTTCAAAGCCTGAGGAAGTAAGAGAATAGCAGAAAGCAGCAGTAAACTCACATTGGTAACTAGAAATTTGTGGGAAATTAGAGATATTATTTAACAGTAGGGCTTGGTAGTTTTGTAGCATTTTGTCTCTGATTAGGAGAAGGAAGTAGACCAAAAAGACTATTAACTATTCTGACCCATAAAGGTTCTAACAGCACATAACATTTTTGACTCTTTTTATTTTTTCCTCTCTCTAATGACATCAAGTGGTTTAGAAGTTTAATCATTGTTTGACATTGTTCTACATTTAGGTGGAAAGAGATTGAGTTGGGAATACTGAATCCCTTCTAATCTAGATGCAGTCAAGAAAGATCTACAGAGGACTTTCAAAGTCACCGAGTTGGTGCAAAAAATATTCCAATATCCTGCTTTTTAGAGCACATCAAAGGCTTATTTCAGCACTGTCAGAATAAGAATTACCACTTGCAGATTGTATATGATAAACAAAGGAACCAAGGTATTGTGCCTGCCCTTTTGGCAAAATGGGAATTGGAACCCTCCATGTCCTTAAAAGTCTATTACAAAAAAAGAATTTATCAGTCTTCAGCCATGGGGAATAAAAAAAAAACACCAACCACCACTCCACAACAATACCTTGCCACAGGTGCTAGAGCCTCACTGGGACTCCTGTGTCAGGAACATACCTTGGTGCCCAAAGTGGTTCAGCCACTGCAATCCCACTGCTATTATTATTATTATTATTACTGTTACTGTTAAATAATAGCCTCTGAGGCTGCAATGCTGACAACACACACTGTGATGAGCAGTACCAGCACCCGGTTGTCAAAGCTACCATGCATGCAGCCACTGAAAAAAAGAATTGGCTTGAAAAGCCATTTTCTCTCCCAACAAATTTGAGTAGCATGGATTGAAAAGCGTAAGATCTCACATTTCACAGCAGTAGCCCAGTGCAAGATTTTAGGAAGTGCTGCTGGGACACATATATTATTTGGATTTATGTAGCAAAATCCCCTCAGCAACACCCCTGTTTACCATAACTATGACAGAAAAATCTTTCATACAAATGTCAGGCACAACTTCTATCGTTTGTGGGAATCATTTAACCCTAGTAGCCAGTTACAAGTTATGCTTCTCCTACAAGTCTCTGCTTCCTAGGACAGTAAGGGTGCTTTACCACACAGACCTCACTGCTCTCTACCTGCAGTATGCTCCTGTTAACTAACCAGTCCACACTAGCAAAATTTAATTAGCAAAATTTTATTTTGGCGAACTCTTAAACTCCATGAACAGTTAATAAACTGAGAATTGTTCCCCCAATCCAATCACAAATTCAGTAAAAGTTGTTCTGATAAAAGCTGCATCAGCTGGAAACTGTATTTCCTTACACTGACAAATGCAGACATCACAGGAAAAATTTATGGTCTAAACCTATCCAAAATGTTGTTCATACACACAGCTGATGTTCTTCTGAAGCAAAAGATCCATCCTATCCAAACTGCATGGATAACTGCCTCCTCCAGCAGAAGCTGGATGTGCCAAGCTTGGTCATTCAGCAAAAAATTATGTTTGCAAAACAACTCTTTGTATCTTTGTAAAACAGATACAATTGATTTCAATTTACAGAATTTGCAGATACTTCCAATTTGATGATTGTATTTGTTATCCCTGCCTTTTCATTTTCTTATGTTTGGCATTCTTACATCAAATTAAATTTTCATTGGTGTTTTTCACTGACTAGTAATTTCATGCCTTACAAATTTCCCAGCTGCCCTCAAATATTAGCCCAAGCCTCATTACTCAGGGATGTTTTGTAATTTTAACTATTGCTGTATGGTAAAACACTACATCTGCCACCACAGCTGACCAAGGCAAGAGAGACTTTTTAAAACTGAAAAAAAAATAAATGAGAAAAGATCCCCAAACCATTCCAGAGGTACTTTATAATAAGAAAAATGCATCCAGGAAAAGGCTTTTAGAAGGAGGGATTAACAACTGCCTATTTCACATGTGCATGAAAACAAGATCTATAAGCAAGTAATGAATCAGTGTAAATCTAAATCAGGGAATTAGGACAAACCTGCCACAACCAAGTATTGATATCTTGGAATTAACATGTGAGCAATGTCTACTCTAACCTGGCCCTTGCAAAGCTACTGAAGTGCTTGCACTCAGCTGCCTCCACAAGAGGAATCCTGAGCTCAGGGCATTGCCACACACACACCAGCCCCCAAAGTACCAGCCCCCTGTGTACTCTGCTGAGGTGGCACTGCAGGAAGCAAAGCTGGAGGCTTCAGAAGTGTTGGAATTCCCAGCCCAAGGTACCACTCAGAAATAATGACAAGTCAGTAATTGGATATGAAGCCCTTGAGAAGTGCTAACAAATAAGGCTGCTTGATATAAATGACTGCAGTAGCACAACTAATTTAGGGAGAGATCTCTTTCCTAAGGCAACGTGGTGACACTCATACTAAACACCCTTGGGATACCAAACTACATCTGTATATAGATAGGCTACAATGTATAACCTTGTTCTCTCTTCTGCATTGGATTAGCTATATCAGGGTCTTTTTATTCATGCCAAGAAAGTTTACCACTTTAAATCAAAGAATTCATACAAGCAGATACAGATTTAAGCCTCTGCCGCTCATACTTTACCATGTAGAGGTTTGAGAGACTGCTGTGGTGCAAAGGATTCAAGAGATTGGAAAATTTTCCTCAAAATCTTTGAAGCATTTGGCCATTGAAAAAAACACAAATGCCTCATAGTTGCTTATTTTAGGTGATTTCACATCAAATTTCCTTCATTTATAGGACTCAAGCAATCTGACAAGTATTTTAACTTCCTCATCTCCCAGTTTGTACCCAAAATAGCTATGCTATTGCTTTTCCCTGCTAAGCCATTTCTCAGCAAAATTCCACATCATGTCCTTAGTTAATACATGCAGGTATGAAACAACTGTGTCTCACTATTACTAGCAATTTGCCAATATCCATTCTGGGTGCAAAGGTTCTTTCCAAAATATTCTGGCACCCACACCACTGTAGTTTTAACAAGACAGACTTGTAACCCTGTATTTCATTTCAGTTGCAATATTCAGAAAAGTGCTCATAACCAAGGAGTATTTAGTTTATTAACTAAACAGATTACTTAATTTGCTGGAATTGCAAAAGCTACCAAAAATTGAAGAGCCAGCAGGAGAGCACAGACAGCTGTTAATATCAAAGCTTGACAGTACACGAGGAAACCTAGTTTGGAATGTGAAGCTCAGGAAGCAAAAGGTAAGCAAATGGAGAAGTGATTTAACATGAGACAAATGTCTCAAAGCAAAAAATAAAATTAAAATAACAGAAAACTATAAGTTTGCATTGGATAGAAAACCCATTTAAGCAGCCAAAGATGTATTATTTTGGTTTCGTTCTCTTTTCTTCTTTTATATTCCAAGGAGATAATCTGAAGTCCAGAGGAGTCAAATGTTAAATTTTAAAAGCAATGGTACCAGGTGCTAACTCAGACACATTTTAATGAGGTTGCTTTATCTCACACTGCCACATGAACATGGAACACATTAACTGATCAGAAAAGGTTTGGATTTGAGGAGACACTGTAATTTTAAGTACAGGATTCAAACAGTTAAGAACACATGATTTCATTAAAAGACAACCAAGGTTGTGTGATTTGTGGTATATGATTTTTGGGTCCTTACCTGGCCTGTTTGTGGCAGCCATGATGAAAACCTGCTGACGATTCTCCAGACCATCCATCTCTGTGAGCAGCTGGTTAACTACTCGGACACTGGCTCCTGACTGCAGAAGGAAAATGAGGAAACAGTGGGAATGGGAATATTTCAAAGCAAAAGAAACAAAAGACTCCCTAAACTGAAATATTACTCAAGGAAAATGTTTCTTTTTCACACTTAAAGTGTAGCTGCATTCTGGATTCCTTCTGTCATGTTCTCAGCATGTTTCCATCCCATGCTCTCTATACACTTGACACAAATTTTAACACGTGGCAAACTTTTTCTTTCCAATTAAAATTAAAAGTGCTCACTTTAATTAGTATAAATATTTATATGTACTTTTTTCTTTGACATCCACCTCAACAAAAAGACACAAAATTCCTCAATATTCAGTTTTTTCAGGGGAAAAAACGTTCTCAAATATTTAAACCTCTGAAACAACAATTTCAGCATGTGAGCTACTGAGGGTTATGTGTTAACTCCATAGTAGTGACATCCTACAAACAAACTCAATAGCTCAACTTGAATTTCTCTGGATATTTTTTCTACATATATATACTAAGAAAAGTATTAAGCTTTATGAAACCTGACCAACTTTTTTTTCCTCAAATGACAGAAAGCTTAATGGATTGCTTTTCTTGAGAGATACTGAATGTAGCACCCTTCTGGGTACTTCTGTGGCCAGCACAATGCCACAAAAGCTGCAACAGAGATTATTTATTTATGGAGACGTTTTAAGAGAGACTCACTTCACGGTCAGACCTTCGAGGGCACAAAGCATCAACTTCATCAAAAAATATAACACAAGGGGCTGAATTCCTGGCCCGCTGGAACACCTGACGTACAGCACGTTCACTTTCACCAACATACTGAAAAAAAATAAAAAGAGACAAAATAATGTTGAAACAAAGTAAGACATGACAATTTTGCTTGGGAAAAAAGAAACAACCACATTTTTAAACATTAGTTGAGGTACTTTGCAAGGGAGAAATGCAACACATTAACCAGTTTGCTTCTGATAAGTCTGTTATCTCTTCTTCCTTACTGATCAAGCTTTACATGGGAACTAATTATCACTAGTTCACTTTTGACAGTTTGCAGTAAATTCTGAGTTTAAAAGAATTCCTACTTTCTGGGAGTAAATCTAACTTGCCAACATGCTGGTCCTGAGAATTAACAAATACAGTCTTAATTAAGGACCCCGTTGTTCAACTGTTCATAAACAAACCCAGGGAGCAATGTGAACACAATGAACATCTGAAGTTCACAGAGCATAGGGGCTGGTGGTAGGGAACTGAAGAGCCAGCCAGAATTTCACTTTGGTGAATTGTAGGGGTAGGAGCTGCAGAATTGTAAATGCAAACACTTATTTTTTTCCAAACTTAATTTTTTCCAACACTTAATTTTTTCTAAAAAGTTAACACATAAATTGAATCAAAAACAATTTCTGAATCACAGCCAACTGTTTTCTCTATATTCCACAAGGAAGTGGGGCTCCTCATTAACTGAAGTGTTGTATTTCCTGCTTGTATCAGAACTGCAAGAACACATAAATAAGTGTCAGGGAAGAGATAATCAAATCCACTGTGCTGGTGTCAGCTTCCACATTCCTGATAAGCAGTAACTGCCACGGTCCTCTGAGATGTGAGCTGCACATGTCTGGCTCAGTTCAACACATTCACCTGACTCCAAAGTGGACTGAAGTTATATCACAACACTTCTGAGTCCAGTGCTTCAAAAATTTGAACTACAGTACCTTTATCTGTTAACATTTAAAATCTGCATGCTGCAGTGATGCATGTAGTTGGTTGTGTAGAAATCCTACTTCAGTCGAGAAAGGTCCATCTGCCCAATAATTTAAACAAATAAATAAACTACACAAATAGTTTTTTCTTTATCACATGAATAACTTCACTGCTAAAAATTTAAAGCAGAGGTTAAATAAAGCAACTTCAGTTGTACCATTTTCAGTTGTGTAATTACCAGGAATTTTACCTGCCCTACATTTTGGCCAAGAATTCCATAAATAACAAAAGCACAGTGATTAGCACATACCATATTTAGCAGCTCAGGACCTTTCACAGATATGAAGTTCAGTCCAGACTCATTTGCCACAGCCTGTCAAAAAGGCAAAGACAGATGTATGGTTGTAGAACACACATTTATCATGTCTTGTATGGTTCTGTCCATGGAGCAATAAACAAGTATCTGGGAAGGAATACAGTTATCAACTGTAAAATACAGAAAACAGTACAAAGTATAACTATGTGCAATTAAGAGTGAGAGGGGAGCAGGGAATTTAGCAAGGTGCTCTCTCTCTCTGATGAGGCAATGTTCCAGATTCACACCCCATCCCCCCATAACAGCTGAAGAATTAGTGGGAGTTAAAGAGATATTCAGCTACATAAGAGCACCTGAAGACAAAGATGAACAACACTCAAACTTGCACAATTATCTGCATTTACATGGAGAGGCTGCAAGAAATGAAATGCTCAAGAAGGAAAACAGAAGTATTTTCAGTAAGGTGAATACAGTAAATAGAATTACATAAATGTAATAGAGTGTAGAGTCCTTCCACAAATATAATTTAGTTACAGTGAAATATTCCACAGAAGTGGTTATTCAATCGATTTTCTTCTCATCTTTGCTACTTTCTTTTTAGCCAACTTCATTCCTTCAAGTGTTGCAGTAATTCCCTTTCAATTCCATCAACATTGTACCTTTATGGCAATAAAACAAGTAACTGAAGCACAGAGGCCTACATTTCATTTTCTGGTGAGAAGCGGTGCAAAAGCCCAACTTCTGGCACTGTCATCCAGACTCAGTCACTCTTATAAAAACATCCACTGCAAGAAGATTCTCCAATATTTCCAACCATGTTCAGAAAGTGCATTACCTTAGCTAACAGTGTTTTGCCACACCCTGGAGGCCCTGCAAGCAGGACACCAGCTGGAGTAGTCAGGCCCAGAGCTTTAAACTGCTCTGGGTTTCGCACAGGAGCCTAAAAAGAGATTACCATAGTTAGCTGTGACATAAAGCCAGCACAAAACTTTTAATTTCAGTTACAGTTGGATGAAAAATCATTCATAAGCAAGTTCTTTATTCTAGTTCTTTATAGGCTAAAAGAATAAAGAGGGTATTTTATACAAGCACCCCACTTACAGTACCCCAAATAAGTATCACTTTTAATGCCCCAAAATGGGAGAAGTATTGTTATTGAGAGGCAAAAATTTTATTTACTCAAGTTCTAATCAGTGTTAAGAAGCCCAGACTGGTCCACAGGACTGTTAAGCTTCCAGCTAAGCAGTCTCCAGTTCTTTGTGTGGCAGTTGTGTAACTGAAGTTGTTGGTACAAAAATTTTAGAATACTTAAAGACTGAGCAATATAAACACACCCTAAACATGAATACAGAAAGCAAAATGTTAAATACATGCCCTAGACAAATTTTAAAGTAAATTATAGAAACCTGACTGTTTTAAATAAAGATGCTGCAAAATTTGTAGTTTGTAGCATTTTAGAACTCATGGGCAAAACTACACTTGAAATAAATACTAAAACCATAGTTTTATTTCCTACATAAAGGGAAGTGCAAAAAAGCCTTTGAAAGGAAGGTGGAGACACACCAATATTGCCATAGTCAGCTCCTCCCGAACACCCTCCAGGGCTCCAATATCTGCCCATGTCACATCAGGAATTGTGACAAAGCCTTCTCTCTTGGCAGAGGGTTGCACTGATGGCAGTGCAACAATAAAATCATTCATCTCAATGCACAGCTTCTGCAGCTGCTCCTCAGGCAAGGGGTCCTGCTTCTTCAGCAAATCCAAAAGTCTCTGCAATTCATCCTTAGGGTACATGGAAAGGGAGACAGAAAATTATGAACTAGATTTGACTTTAAGAATCATTTTTAAGGGCTTTTTCAAAGCAATACCTCAACTATCAACCACATCATTATGTACAATTCACATAAAATACGTAAATCTTAATATTAATGATAAAAATGTTCCAGGAAAGCTCTATGTACATTTAACCCATGTGAAAGCACTGAGTTGAGGTTAAAATCTTGATTTAGATACGCAGAAACTGAGCTATTGTGTGTATTTTGTCTTCCAATTCTTCCTACTGCTTCTCCCACACTGATTAGGAGAAAGTTATTTCCATGCTGAAATTTCCAAAGTATGTATTTTTTATGTGTATTAATCTTTTAATAAGAAATTGCTTTCAAGAGTAAGGGAAAAACTCTGCTGAACAGCACAATTTCAACTATTTGCAGAATATCCAGTTGTGTGTAAACCTTTAAAGCTCTTAATACACTTTTAGAATTGCATGCAGAATTACACACAGAATTAATAAGGTTGGAAAAGACCATGGAAATCATCAAGTCCAACCTTTACCTAGGTTAACAACCTACCCAACATCAGTCTAACATCTATACCATCTAAACCATTTAAACTATCTAAACCATACCACTGAGTTCATCATCTAACCTATCCTTAAACACATCCAGGGACGGTGACTCCACCACCTCCCTGGGAAGCCCATTCCAGTGGGAGATCACACTCACTGTGAAAAAGTTCCTCCTGATATCCAACCTAAATAAATATACACTTTCATTTAACACAATCTGATTTTGAGTCATCAGCTCATTTCCTCATCCTGACTAGACCTGGTTTTGTAATCAGGCCCTGATAAATTTGAGCAAACAGAACAGAGATGCAGGGTAAAGCTTTTCTACACTGTCCCACGTTGCAGCACCACAGCACCCCAGGGAGATACCTTCCAATCCCCCCCAGTCAGTCCCTTACTGAGGAAATTATTGTAGAAAATACTTGATCTAAGAACTTTATACCTTCACAGAATAAACAATACAGAGAGTCAGTATTAAAGCAAATTTGTGCTGCACTACAAATAAAACTATATCAGAACTTTCATCGTAAGATGAGAAAAAAAAAGTAAAAACTCTGATAAAGTTTCAACATTTTTCCTACAGCAGTATACAGGAAAAGTATCACTTCCTATCGATTTCAGCTAGGACAGCTCTACAACTGACCACAAAGAAAGAGAAGTGTCTGTAGTGCCTCATATTCTTTTTGAGCCCTCCCTCCTCTTAACAGAGCCATTAAGAGAAACTCTGAAATGGCCAAGGCGACTGGGTTTGTTTACTTGAATTGTGTGAATGATTTTTAAAGGTTTTGTATGTTTATTTTTCCATTATAAACATAATACAACGGTTTTAATGACAATACCCTGTATTAGACTATGTCAACCTCCTGCCAGCTATCAAAATATGGCTTTGTTAGGATTAGACTTCCTCATTCTCAATGACCCCTTTGATCATGGTGATGTTGATAAAAGCTGCAACTACCTGCCCCTCCCCACTTTCTTTTGGCTGCATCAGCCCCCAGGAAACAGTGGGAGGTTTGCAGGATGGTTATGTTACACTAATACAAAGGCTTACCACAGCTTTTTACACTGATTTTTGTAATTACAGTAACAGTTTTCTTTGTCAGTCCCTCTAAAAACAGAATCTGAGTACAATGTGGATTTAAGCCCACTTTGTTTTATTTCTCCAGACAAATCTTTAGGAAACCTGCACATAATGAAGGCACATACAGACTCCAAATTTTGAGAAGTAGGACCAAGGATTTTTATAAAAGGTTGTTCTGCTTCACTAACCATACCATGTTACTTGGGCCACAGAATAATTCTGGCACTAAAAATGCTATTTTTTGCAACAGAATTCCACTTGCACTGCACATTAATAGCTCATCTCCTCCTCAGACTTGCCTCAGGTACTACACACCACATGTGATTTGCCTCAAGTAGTCACACAGCTGGAGGGAAAACAGACTGCTTAAGTACTTGTAGACTTTGGCTAGAAGAACCTGGGGAAGAACCCCAGGCATCAGAATAGATACTTCAACATCAGAATAGATAACTTCACTGAGGGCACAGCAAACAGCCTGTGCAAAAGACCCAGTGCAAGTCTGATATTTTTAACATTCTGTTACACTCGATGTACTTTAGAAGAGAGATACTGCCACTCATTTAGCTTCTGGTCTGCTAGAGGACAGAACAACACAGTGCAAGAAAAACCAAAAGAATCCAAGGGAAAACCCACACCGTGTATAAAACATGAACTTGACTTGTAGGAGGGCTAGGTTTTGGGAGCCACTTACTCAGATCCATTACATGGGTGATTAGAAGTTAAACTCCTGGCCTAGTAGCTGACATTGGGAAATCTAAATTTAACATTGCACTGGCCATAAATGTTTGAGAATTTATGAGCAGTGATTTTCAATACTATAAAATGGCTCAACTCTTAAGATACTAGAAACACGTGCTCCAGGGAACAAATACCTTAGGAGGAAGTTCCAGTTGTTGGGTGCCCTCCTCCGCCAGGGTGTCTGTTCCTATTCCCATGCTTTCTTCAGCAGTGTTTCCTCCAGTGTGCACATGTTCCTTCCTTGCCTGCTCCTGGGCTTTGATCAGCACCCTGTTCACTGTGCCCATGGCAGCCTCCCGACACAGGGCCATCAGATCAGCTCCCACATAGCCCGGAGTCAGCCGTGCCAAGTGACCAAAGTCAAAGGACTCAGGGAGCTTCAGCTTCCGACACAAAGTCTGGAGAATTCTAATCAAGGAGGGGGAAAAAAATACATGGATTTGTAGCTTGTTTTTAATATACAGATATGTGAAAACAAATAGCACTGACTTAAGGTCTCTTTCAGTCCACGTGAACTGGAAAGGTAGAGTGGGAAATTTTCACTCGACTAGCAAGTAACCAACAATGACACCCCCAAAACTGTGCTTTCTACTTCCTTTTAGTTCTTGAACAAAAACTAACAGCATCTACCAGGCAACACCAATCAGTGGATAAAAGCCAGTTTTGGAGAATCTAAGGATTAGAGACTCTTTAAGCTTTAGTTTGATTCAAAATTGACAGACAAGGAAGGAGTTACACCACAGAGATGCACACAAGTTATCCATTAAGATATTTAACTTTGTATTCCTAACTAACTTAGTCTGCATTTTCTGTTCCATTTCACTTTATTTATTGAAGAACATCCATGACAAACTATCCTGGAAGAAGCAAATGAAATCAGGCTGTGTGGAGCTCTATCTTTTAATCTTCAGTATTTCCCCCTGACCACTGTCAGTGGAATTTCCTGGCAGATATTTCCTGTGTCCCCAGCAAAAATTCCAATAGGCACCACAAACCTCACATGTGTACCTCATGTGATACCTCATCCTCATTCAACGCCTGAAATTACACCTACTTATGCAGTTCCCTCACTAATACAAAGCAGCTCTATGTAACTGAAAGTGAAGTGCTATGCTTCACACTTCCTTTTTTAATGGGAGCTTTTCCAGTCTGTATCAAGGCTGAAGCTGTAAAAATCTCCTTCAAGGTCCACCAAGACTTCCTGCTGCTCTTCTATGCCAAGTATAACTGAAAACCATGACTTGCAGAAAAAATAAAAAAAGGCAAAAGCCAATGTCACTGCACAACACTGATGGTGATGAACTGTGGGCAGAGGGATCAAATCAACTTGTTTAAAAAAGGAAAACATCACTTCATTGGGAAAATATTTTTAAAAGGCAGCAAAAATCAAGAAAGTGACACACTTTCTGGTTCCAATGAAAACTAGTTTAAATTACTTCCAGATCAGTAATGTAACTACAGAAAAGTTATAAAAAACCCAAGTGATTAAACTATTCAAAACTCTGAATACGTTTCCTCTGTTTGCCTCCCCCACTAACAGGCTCCATCATGTCTCCTTTAAATCTTTATTAGTGATATTGGCTCAGTTCTCAAGAATTTGTCAACCTGTCTGACAGCAGCTGTAGCTAATCAACTGAGTCAAAGTGCAAAAAGTTAAGAACTATAAATGGCTCAGTCTGAGTCCGTGTCCTACAAACACTATTATCTTTCACGTGCTTCATACAGGTACAAGAAAATGCTGCAAATAAAGCAAGATCTCCAGGTGCCCCTCCTCATCCTGCTCCATCCCCTAAGGCTGCAGAACCACGACTAAGCAGGTCAAAACCTGCCTCCAGCATGACTCATTTATCCTGTGGTAAATCAGCAAACTGTAAGGACTTCTGTTTCTATATGATCCTTTCTTTTTAAAATAAAGGAACAACACCCCAAAACAGTGCTATTTCTGGCAATACCATAACTTTAACATGACCCTAAGAACTATCATAGAACCAGAACTCTCATCAGTCAACTCTTTAGTTCTACCTTTAAGCATCTGCCCAGTTTCCCAACGAAGAGGAACCAAGAGGAATGTAACTACTACAGAGCTGTAGATCTGGAGGAAGAAGGGAGGGAAGAGGGGAAAAAAAAAGAGAAAAGTGGAGGTATGGCTCAAAGAGGGAGAAAACTCCCAGGGTGGAACAACGGCCAGAGGGCTGACAACACAAAGTGAGCAATACTGCAAGTAGAAGAGTTTGCTTTTTCAACTCAGAAATATGATTAGTTGAGGTCAAAAGAAACTTATCCTTTAACCTTTCTTCCCTTTCTGTAACAAGATAAGCCACAGCTGTTTTCAAACTTCCCTTCTTGTGTTTTCTGCTGTTGTGGAAATGAGTAGCAGTTCTTTTTTAATTCAGAATGCAAAAATGGATTTATTTCCCTTAACCTGGTCTGACAGCCCCAGACCTTTGGAGTAAAAAGGGCCAGTTACACAACACAGGGTGACTGCAGCTCAGCTTAATGCCTGGACTGGTGTATTTCCATAAGGAATGGAATGGAAGAATCTAAGCCTGTTGCTTAAGATAAGTGCCTAAGAGAACTAACAAATGGGATATACTTAAATTATGTTCCCAATTTATTAACTACACAGGGACCACCAAAGACAGAATGTTAGCTTCCTGAATAAGAGAAAAGATATATCTGGCTCCATCATCTACACTGTTAAGGTGCTTGAAAACCCATTAACATAATGCTTATAGCAGATTTGCACACAGGAAAGGAAACCACTCCAAGGATAGACACAGCTGTGAAGACAAGGAGTAGATGGACACTTAATGTCTTCTGCCCTTTTCAGTGTGTGCTGATCCACAGGTGTGTGTACAGGCACAAACAGAACCAAACACAATAAAGTCCTTTTCCTTAATTTGTACGTTAACTTACAAATTGCTTCCTTAATTATTAATTTATAAACAAAGAAGCTTAACCTCCCCTGACACATACTTTTCTCTTGCCCCTTCGTCTGGGATTCCTAAACAAATTTCCCGATCGAATCTCCCCGCCCTCCTCAGCGCAGGGTCCAGTGAGTCAGGTCTGTTTGTTGCTCCAATAACAAGGACCTGGGTCGTGGCAGCCACATTATTCAAGTCTAAAGGAAGGAAGGAAGGAAGGAAGTTAGTACTCATACTCACTGTCCCAACCTTATTCCAGTATCTGTGGGGCTCTGTTTCTGCAGCACGTAATAATACTCAGCACAGATAAACTAACCAACAGTCATACTAAACTGCTGTTCATCTTTACTTCTACTACCTAGAACTTGCATTTTGGGCAATCAAGCAAAAATATGCATTTCAAATCAGAGCCAACACATGTTCCCATTCTTTCTGTTTATACAATAGACAGGCTTATACAACGCCATACAGACCTCTGTGAAAGTAACATAGGAGCACTCCCTCAAATTCATTAGAATCTTCCCATCACTCCCCACTGTGCCAAAATAGGAAGAATTATTATCACTAGCTCCTCTAAAGTAACCACACGTCACTACTGAAGGAAAGCAGACAGCGAGTGTGATAATTAGAAATCTGAGCTTAGCACAGATGTTCCTGAAACTGACCATCCATACAAGTCAGGAACTGAGCAACAATCCTCCGCTCCATGTCCTTCGACGCCACTTCTCTTTTTGGGGTGATCGCATCAATCTCGTCAATGAAAAGGACACAGGGGGCACTGGACTGGGAACAAGGAATGCCAACAATTACAAAGTTACGCTGGCCAGAGAATATTGCAAGAAAGATATTTTTCTTATTTTCTGATCTATAATTACTACTGCAAATCTGCTGCACACCAGCTGCTCCTGGAACAATTCTGTTGTTCTTGCTGAGTATCTGGAAAGCCTCCAGACGATGAAACTGCACTGAGCTGAGGCTGTGGAATAATTAAGGCATGAGATTCAAAATGTCTCTACACACTGCCTAAAATTCAAATATACCTCTATGTTGCTTTATGTTTTCCATAAATATTCCATTGTGCCGGCCTGCCTGCTTAAGTCTGTAAATGCAAATCACACAAGAAAGGTCTGGTTTGGTTTTTTGTTTGTTTTGTTAGTGACATTAGAGCTGTGGAATTTCAAAAGCTGATATTACTGACACACATAATGAAACAAAAGGAGCAGTAGGTGGTCATGCAACTTCAAGACTACTACAGAGCCTGAGCATGTTCAAAGAGTAAAAGTGAGCAGTGAGAAACTCCTACAAGTGTCCTAACATTCCATGTACTTCATGAAAAGCCAACACTAATATAAAATAATAATTAGTGTAATGAACAGAATGGTGTTCAACTGACATAAGGTCACTGACAGTCTCAGACAGCACTAGTAGCGCAAAGGAAGACTGAAGGGAAGCACTGGAAAAACCCACCTAAAAAAAATCCTGCTGTACATGCCATGTACTGAGCGTTACCAGGCACCAGCTGTGCCATCTACTGGTCATTCCCTTTCCCACTCCCCTGACAAGAGGGGAAAGAGCCACAAAGATTCCACAGCACTTCTATAAGGTGGAACTGTGTCTTTTTCCCTGCCCCAAAACTGCTACACAAACTAAGTGGATGAATCTGAGAGACTGTAAGAAAGGCAGTAGATTTTATTTTTAAACATATTTTATGCAAGATATATAATTTCTGCAAAAATAACTTCTAGAGCAACCTCCCCTCAGTCCTCTACATACAAAAGATTTGTAATTTCTAAAAATTCTTTTCCATAATCTATTTAATTTTACATCATGTTAACAAGGCTCTCTAAAAATGAAAATGTTTCATGAAGTGGAAACATAATAAATTAACAGCTTCACAAACAATATTTTTGCCCTGATTATCATTCTTTTTCACAGGAACATACTGTAAATACCTACATAAAATAATGGGGGAAGGTAGAAAAATGGAATGAAGTTGGAAAACCAGAATATTCTTAGAGGTCAGAAACAGAAAACTGTCCTTATGAAGTAAACCATCAGCCACATACTAAAACTCAGAAAAATAAGCATTTGTTTAAATTAAAATTATCTCAACCTGCCTCATTCTCTTTGCTTCTCACTATATCCAGAAGTCACACCAAAGCAAGACTTCAACTGTAACTTGTCTCCCGCTCTTGATATACTTGTTCCAAATTTCCTGCTTTATACCTAGACCCCCAAAGCCTAAAAGTCTCTCACATTCACTCAAATTGTCAAATTCCCTGCCATACAAAACTAGCAAAACAGCCTTGTAACAAAAATAAAAAAACACAAAGAACTGCTCTTTTTTTTTTAATATATCAAGCCAAGCAGCTCCAAATGTGCAAATAATTTCTGTATCTTTACATTGCTTTTGTCAAGGCTTCAGAACAGTAAGCTTTGTGCTCCATGACATCATGACAGTACAATGGAATTCTGGTCACAAGAGGGGAGACAAGTCACGTGTGCAGCAGTATAAGGACTCACTCACTAATATTCCCTCAAATTCAAACCACAGGAACAAAGTATGAATCTTGACAAATAAACAATTGAGTGTTATCTCCAATGGGAGTCTCACCACAGCCTGCTCAAACAATTCTCTCAGCTTCTGCTCAGATTCCCCTGACACTCCAGACACAATCTCTGTTGCTGCCACTTTCAACATCGGGAGTTCCAGCTCCTGGAAGAGACAAGGAACATTGGATTTATCATACAGAGGTTAGAAATGTTTGCTGTCCTTGAAGACAAGTATTTTCCAATACAACATCTTTTACACAAATTCTGTAATCAGGGCTAAATCTTAAAAGAGCTTTTAAAAACAACAAGGAGAATCATCCAACCTAAATCAGGTCTGAGCCATCTGGTCAAAAGAAAAAAAAACAACCCACTTGCTCTAATCCAGTCAGAGAATGGCTGCACTGTCAAATAACTTCTCACCTTGGTTCTCAACCCAGTCCTTCACAAAATAGGTATTTCAGTTTGTGCCTGGACTCCCTTCTTGAAAAAATTGTCCATTTCTATGTGTAAGAAAGCATTGCTTAGCAGGGTGGAAGATACTCCCCATCAGGTTTGGTTCCCTTAGCCCCGCTCTAGAAACATCTGAGCAGGACTGTACAGTAAGAAACGTGTGAGAACACTCAAGGTTTTCTACTATAAAAAATAAATAAATACAATTGCAGCTTTGATAGACAGAGAGCTACAGGGAGGGAGTTGCAGCCTCACCTCACACCAAACTATAAACACCAATACATGCTCTGAAAATGCCAGTTTGACACAGGCAAGGCAATATCCAGTTCTGGAATTCAACTTTAATGGATCTTTAATGGATGCTACCCAATAAAATCAATGCAATGCCTTATAAAGGATGGGAAGGTTGATTCCAGACTTAAAATGGAACACTATGGTAAATTTAACCAAAAGTACCTTCCATTCATACCCTTCTCAACACCCGCTGCTGTCCTGGGAATGCCTCAAGACAATTTCAAATGTAAATCCTTGTCACTCTGTCTCTTCTTTATGCATGAGGTTCTATCAAGTACAGAGTCAGATGGAATTGAAATAAAGGAAGTAAGAACTAATGTGTTTCAGACTATCGTGGGAAGGATAAAGAAGTGGAATGATCTCATCTGTCATGAAGGAGGATTACTTTCTTTCTCTCTAAATATAACTCAGGAAAAGAAGAAACTGTAAATTTAAAGCTGTCTCACCCCAGCAATTGCCTGTGCAAGTAATGTTTTCCCACATCCTGGTGGCCCATGTAAAAGAAAACCACGAGGTGGGACCACACCTAAGTGGTTGTAGACTTCGGGATGACGGATGTGAATGAGCATCTTGCATATTTCCTGTAAAGGACAAAAGAGACCGTCATTCAAATCACAGAAATTAGTATTGCAGACTGCTAGTCTTATAGACAGGGCAAAATAAAGCAAGTTCTGTTAATTAATCTGATTTCAGTGACTGCTTACAGAAAGACTGATCAAAGGAAAATGAACAATCTCGTGGCTGTTGGGGTAAGCGACTCTTCTCTGTGCCAGGCAGGTGAACTCTGCAAGGTTCCTTCTTGGTCATTTTTCATGTGACATTTTATTCAGTGCCCCCTGTAGCCCACAGATAAAATCTTAACTAACCTTTAGAGTGTCATCATTGCCTCCTACATCCTCAAATGTCACTGAAGGGCGGTAAAGCTCTGGTCCCCTACTTCTCACTGTTAAGGAGGAAAAGCCACACGGATTTAGATACTGTGTAACAGTAGATGGTAACACAGTGAGAGATACTCAGCCTAAACAATTAGCTAGCACATGGAGTAGTACTATTTTTCAGTTGTAGACACAGGACAGGAATATATTTTTTAGTGTAATATTAAAGCTAAATTTCTTTAAAAAATGCTTAAGGCCACTTCTCTGCACCTCAGGAAACACTTCTCTGGTAACAGATTCCACGGTCAAATACCATCTCTTTATTTGGAAATAATTTCTCACCTTTCTTAAGTAACATGGATTCAATTTCCCCATCTACATCTGGAAATTCTTCTTTTTTCTTTTTTGCTCTCTTGCCCTTTGTCTTTTTTCTTTCACTCTCCAAGACAGAAAATTCTGTTGATTTCTAAGCCACAAAACCAGAATTATATATACAAAACCTTCCAAGTCAGTGAACTTCTGCAAATACTTAAACGGAGAAAATGTATAATGCTTAACTTACTATATAAATAAAGACAAGCAAGGCAGGAATTTAACCCCTTTTTGCAGAAAATCCTTTTTGTACTTAGGACTTTCCCTTTTGTTAAGTCACCTAACTACACCAGGCCTTTTTTAATTAAGAGAACATACTGTTAAAGCAAAAGAATCCTCAAGCAACCCCCTCCCTCCCCCAAAACCACCAGCCAAAAACTGATACTATTTTTAGGTATACTATAGAGTAATTCACTTTGGGGATGGATAAAACTTAAGAATATATCTACTCCATCAGATTCAATTTTTATAACCACTTGGGACTTACTGGTAATAAGAAAATATTACTGAGTGCTAACACAAGTTAACTGCATGTAAGAAAAGGACTATTACAGGATAAAAGAAATACAAAGAAGTTCAATGATGAAAGCTGGGGAGCTTTTGTTGGGCTTTTTTGGGGGGGGGAAATACAGTACTGCAAACATTTTAGAGCTTGAAGATCTCCCTTTCATTCATTTTCTCCACGCAAGAGGATGCAGTACAACTGGGATAAAGGGATGATTTGTCAGTCTGCCTATTCAGTAGGCATTTTGTGTGATTAGAAAGGCAGATGTAAATGTAGGTCTTCTTTCATCTGGCTGCTGAAACATCTGTCAGCCAAGCAACACAACCATTAACTCGCATACACAAATGGAAAGCTTTCAACAGCTAAAGAAAATTGGCTTTTTCTAAATAAAAAATTAACTGGAGGGAAGAAGGGAATCACAAACTGGATAATACGTCTAGGTGGGGAGTAGAATCTATTTTAACTGCTTTATAAATCAATGCAACTTCCTTTCTACTCCCCTAACTTTGCCCATTCAAAAAAATTCCCCTTTTCCCAGGCTCCCTAAGACTTAACCATGTGCTATGGCTACAGCAAGCCTCTTGCCAGGTAGGCTGGTCACTGGCAAATGGAATAAGTGACAGCTACATTCCACTGGTCTTTCTCTCAGTATGGGCACTAATCTGGGCCTCCCTAACACTGAACACTACATTTTCCTCAAAAAACATGGAGAAAATTTGTTAATTTTAAAACTTTTTACCTCCCATACAAACTTGTTTGGAAAAAACCCCCACTTCTTCTGACTCAGCAGAACAATGGGCTGAGACATTCCTTCTTCAGAAACCAAGCTAAAAACAAGTACTCTACTGGGCTTAAGCCAATTTTTCCTTTTTGTTTAACATGTTCACGATCTTTAAACACAGCATGCAGAGAGAAAGACTGTCTTTTTGGCCTTAGTATCACTCTTCAGGAGCCTGTCAAGTTACAGGAATCATAGAATGGCTTGAGTTGGAAGGGACCTTAAAGACCAATTATATTCCAACTTCTGCTTTAATCATCTTAGGTTTGTAAAATGCAATACCTCAGAAATCAGCTTCTTTTCCTCTCCTTCTCCATCCTCAGAAAGGTCAATGAATAAGTCTTTGCCACAGGGAGTTTCATCAATGAACCAGTCACTGTCAGAGACGGGTGTTTCACCTCTTGCTCCTGGTGACAAGGTGCTTGTTTGAGGTGCAGTTCTCACAGGAGGAGGGGTTTCCACTGGATCAGTTTTTGGAGTGGTTGGAACAGAATCGGGGTGTCCTTTCTTGTACAAGCTCAGCAGAGAACTGTTCATGTGATTTGCAGACTGAAAAGAAAATGGAGGGGACAGATTAAAAACTTGGATTATTTATAATAGGAGGAGAATGAAAACTATTTCATGAACATAATTTAGCATTATCCCTGCTGGAGAAAACAGGGATACATGTTCCCACCCACTCCCCTGCAAAGCCAATGACTGCCTATCAAACTGCACGTGCTGGTTGAAGGGGCAGCAGCCTTTGTAATTTACCCTGAAATGGCCCCTGTTGATTGACTGGCACATCTTTTGGTGGAAGTTGGGCATGTCAGTTCCTTCAACTGATCCTTCATTTGATTGCCAAGTCTTTCAGGCCCTCAGTGTGCTTTCCGCTAAAGATTCCCCACCATAAGTTCTTCCTTTTTCTTCAGAATTCCATCTCCTTCCAGCTCTACAGTTTCTCAGTTGGAATTGCTAACTCTGACTATACTTCCTCTCTCAAATTTTCCAGGTGCATTTCCGCCACACACAACCATATATCATGTAAGTACAAACAATCACAGTAAAACAAAACTTACTAAATCTTCTGGATAATCATCATAATCAGATTCACCCGTGGAACTTCCAGTAGCCCTTTATGGAAGGGAGACAAAAGCTCTTAATGTATCACAGCAGAACTGCAAGTGAGACATCCATAAAATAAAACAAATGCAAGTTCAACAACGTGGCACCCCACAACCACATAAGGTAGAGAAATTCCTGACTTGCATACTCTGAATTTTCTACTATGATGAGTTAAATAAACTGCATCCTTTCCAAGTCTGTGATATGTTGGATGAACTTGTTAATCTGGCTAAAAGACAGTCCCAAAACTACTGAACTAGACTAGTCCTTCTGACAACATTTCCCACAAGACCCTTGATATTTATCACAGGTTAGAGAAGCCACAACAATCCGTGGGACTGTGCACAGCGTTAGGAGTCAGAAAATCTCTGTTCCAATCTCATACCCACTGGTGATTTACTCTGAAGAACCTGTCTTGTAGTCTTCTCTCTCAGATGCAGCCAGTTTTTCTCCCATCCAAGAAAGATTAAGAACAAAACAGAGCACAGGAACCAAATCACACAAGGACTGGGGCCTTGTGTGGAAAACCACCTAGGAAGCCCCAGGGTTATCTACTAATTCAGGGCTGTATGTTTCCCAAACCAGAGAAGTCATGACTGTCTCTGGTATCTGCTTGTCTTCCGATAACTGCAGGTAACTCCTGAAGAAAAGAAGCCTATGGGAAATCAAGGATCTGCCTATAACCTTGACTCTACCAAAATTGAATAATTTGAAGACAGAAAGCTTTAAAGAAATGATAACACTGATGGAATTATTAATCTACTGGCAAAAATGCTTCTTACTCATTTTTCTCTTGTCTTGCTCTTTTTGCCACATGTTCAGCTTCTAAAACTGATAAATCTTCACGTTGTTTTTCGCTGCTGATTATTCCAAACACTGGAAGAAAAAGTTCAAACATGTTAAGAAAGCAGCCAAAGCACAACCAAAGAATCTGGCACCTTGGACATAACACTAAAAGAATTACCTTTTGCAACTTGTATTCGAAAGGCATTTCTCTTTCTTCGTCCATATTCTGCACTGAAAAAAAACCCCAAATGTACAGGTCACACCAACTGATTTTCCCCACAATATATTTGTCATTTTCAGTGAAAAAAATACATGGCAAATTAATACCCAAGCTTGCACACAAGTTCTTTTTAAAAAGCAACTGTGTGAAAATGTGATTGTTTTTTTCTAAAGCCTGGAATAGCTCAGTCACTGGGTTGGAATTAAATCACTGAACTCTGCTGGGCTCTAAGGAGAAGTTTAGTCAAAATGATCAAGGTCCTCTCTAAAGGCAGATACAGAGAAGCTGCAAGGTACAAAGGGGCACACTCCCTCTGTTTGACAACAACAATGTTTCCCTTTTAATGCAAACACGAACATATGGACACAGGGCTGTGATCTGGAAAGGAACAGTCCAGTGGGGAATAACTGGCAACAAATAATGGTCACTCCGAGAAACTCCCACTCAATGAGTGTCCTTAAATGCCCCTCCCTACCCCCCAGGCCTGCACTGAAGAGTTATTTTGCCCCTCATATTTTAAGCTCACTGGGGTAAAGACCAACACACTGCAAAGCACTTGTAGCTGTTTATTTGAAATAAAAAAAAAAAAGCAACTCAAAACTCCCCCAAAGAGCAACCAGAACTTGTAATCTCAGTGCATGAGTTACTCCACACATGTCAGCAGGGGGAAACACTGGAGGGGAAATGATCTGACTGCTTCAACCAACCTCAGCCACTGGCAGTGAAGTTGATGTAATTAAAATTAAATTTGCAACTAAAAGCACATCAGTATAAACTAACAGAAATAACAGAATAATACATTCAGTGTTTTGGAGGCAGAAAGTCAGGATACACATCTTGGCTCACCTGTAGGTTTTCTGCAAATCAGATGCCAGAATTCCAATGTCAACATAGTGCCCACATTTACCACTTGCAAGATACTGAAATGAAGAATTTGAAGCAGGGAATAAAATCTTGGTCAATTATTGCCCCTAAAGGTATTATCTGTATTAAATATTGGGGCTTTTGGGGCTGGGTCAGCTCCAGTGCTTTCATTCAGTCAGAAACAGGACCCTGTACCCCACACACTATCCTACTGTCAGCCCTGAAGCTCTGGGGTCCTCCCCATTAACCTCCTCTTGGTTTAGGTCTCCTACCCCCAAAAAGAAACCATCTACATCCACCAGCACCAACCAGGGCACTTTCACTGTAAGAATTTTAATCTCTACAAGATTAAAGGCACAAGATTAGTGTCCCAAAGAATACAATAGGAAAGTATGTGAGTTAAAGTTGATCCTGTCGAGCCTTTTTGCTGTCAAGACAGCAGCCAATCCAACCCATCTTCAAGCCACGACTAAAAAACGTACTGCATTCCATGTAAATCTACACTGCCTTTGGCAGGAGTGAGGAGTTTTGATCCCGTAAAGCTCAATTCCTTCTTAAAAAGGAGAAAGGAAACAGGGAACCTCCCTAAAGCATACGGTGTCACAACGAGGAGAAATTCAGCTCCCACCTAAATGAGCAACTCCGTTTACGACAGCGACACTGAAAAAGAGAATGACCTTTAAAAATCAGGTTACACTTCAGCTGCTGGCCTGCGGGAAGCACCAAACCTGCCCTAAACCCTAGGAAAGGCTTTGCCCCCTCAGAGCCGGCCGCTGGGACGCTGCGAGTTGCAGCCCAGCCTTCCAAGGGCTCACACCCGCACACGCGCCCAAACCAACGAGGGGCTCATTTTTCCCACCACCCTCCGAAGCGGCAGCAGCCTCGGGACCACAGCAGGCGAGAAAACAAAGCGAAATAACAGTAAATTAAATTTTTTAAAAAAATCCACAGCCCACCCGAAGGCCCCGGGAAAGGCGAGGCCGCGCTCCGCTCCCTCCCCGCCGCTCAGCGGGGCGGATGCTCGGGGCCCACGCGATCCCCGCGGGGCCGTGGGTGCCCGTGGGTGCCCGTGGCCGGTCTGTCTGTGTGTCTGTCTGTCGGTACCTGTTTGACGCGCTGTTTGAGCCGCGGGTCGGCGGCGCGGCCCGGGCGGCTCCTCATGGCACCCCCCTCCCCCGGCCCCGCGCGGACTCCATTTCCCAGCACGTCCCGCGGCGCGGGGCCCGCCCGGCTCGG
>VXBA01002282.1:461485-504649 GCA_013399895.1 Serilophus lunatus
CCCGGGCGCGGTGCGGGGCCCGCGGGGTTTGGGGGAGCCGGGAGCGCGGGGGGTGCGGGGGCTCGGGCAGCCTCGGGAGCCTCTCGAAATTCGGGCAGGGGCTCCCGGAGAATTCCCGGAATTCCATCCTCTTTGTCGGGGATCTCCCCTCCCAGCTCCGGCACGGGTTTGGCTCGGGTTCCTCGGGTTTGGGCTCCTTGGACTTGGTTTGGGGTGTCTCGGTGAGAGAGCCGGGGTCTACACCCGCTCCGTCCTGGCGCTGTTGCAGAGACTCCCCAGTTGTGCCGACAGAAGCAAGGACAGAAGAAAAAAAAAACAAAAAACAAAAAAAAAAAAAAGAAAAAAAGAAAAAAAATTTTTTTAAAAATTCAGCCTGGAAGGATAGGGTATTTATTGAAGAATGAAAGGCCTTCGTCTGCTTTTTAGGAATGGGGGAAAAAAATGCTGTTGGTTCCCTTGGAGAAAAGGACAGGGTGGGTCTTCACAGGACACAGCGTGGGGATGTCCAGATGTGCATCCTAAGTCTTTTTTGAGAGGACTTTCCTGGTCTGAAATGTTCATATTTCAGGAGCTGAAGTTTCGTTCAATAGTGCTATTGTCCTCTTATTGCCTAACAAAAGTATTAATTAATCCCGTGTTGCTGTAAATGTTTTTTTAAAAAAGTAGATTCACTTCTTCAAACTGCACTATTTAACTTTATTGTGAGGAGAGTTTAAAAAGCGCGTTCACTTTTTGTTACTTTTAGGTTTTGGTTTCAAGGGTTGTGGTAATGACTCTGCTACTAAAAATACTGAGATTGCCTTCCTGGTGTGTTGGAAGGATTGAACTGAACTTTGGCATCTGTGCAACAGTTGCCCTTGGGGAAATATCATAAAATCCCTTGGCCTGATGATAAAATGTAGCCAAGCTTTGTGCCTAAAGTGGGAGGGAATTGTAACTGGTTGAAATGTGCCTTTGGCAGATCAAGGTACAGCAAGATGCCTAAGCTGAGAGCAAGAGAGTTCTCCCCAGTTGATTGGCTAAAAATAAAGCTTTGTGTATTCTGAGTTACCAGACAATGCTTCCTTATCTTGGACTTCAGATAATCACACTATCAGATTTGGAATGTGACTACATCAACGCTAGATCGTGCTGCTCCAAACTCAATAAAGTAAATTGTTCTTCCTCGCATTTCATGTGGTTTGAGAAAACCACATCCTTCTTCTCAGCATCACAAATAACTGGGGTGTAATGTGTCTCCAGAGAGCCTTGGCTGGCAGTATTTTGCATGTATCCTTTATTTCAGCCTGTTTTTCTGTTTCTGAATGCCCATCTTTCAGCAAATTCAATCAGGAAATGCTGTTGTTCTGAGCCCTGTGCTCTGAGTTGGTGGGACTGAGACTTAATGGTTCACAGAGCTCTCCAGTTCTGTGCTTTGGGTCTTGTCCATGGGCACAGCAAGGGTGTGTGCTCATGACTGAACTCTGAGGTCTTTACAGCCACTTTCTCTGGTGCTTCTGTGTCATTTCCAGCTCCTCTTAAGCAGTGGAGTTTTACTGTGATAAGAAAAAGTACCATTTTGAACAAATCTGCTTAAAACTGTTTGGATTAAATCAGTGTGGCCTTCCCACATGTGTGTGTGTTCACTTTGACTTAAAGGTGTTTTTTTTTTCTCAGTGTGAGAGATAATGGTACAGGATACTCTGAAGCCAAAAGTATGTCATTGCCAGGGGCTGACCCAATTTAACTGTGCTGGTTTTCATATTGATCAACTTCTTTATCTGTTCCAAGCCTGAGGCTGTTTGTACCTCCCTTGTCTGTCCAGATTTTAATGATCTATCTTTCTAAATCCACTGTTCTCTGCAGTGACATTAAATGAGCCCTGTGCACTTTTTGACTCTCTTTCTTAAGTGCTTGTGTAATGTAGTTGTGTTCAACCAGCTGCTGTGCTGCTCTCTCGAAGTGTTTGTAATACTTGGATAAAGCACCTCTGTTACAGTATCTTGGGGCTTGATTTCTGGCTTACTTGCCTGGAATCTGCCTGAAGGCATTAATTTCTCCACACTGTGACAGAATCAAATGCCCCTGCCGTGAATGTTTCTCTCTTGAGTTTTACACGATTAGTGTCAGATGATGACTCCATGTAGAATCTCTTTTTCAGAAAGGAATTGACACATGTGCCTGTAACTGTTTTCTTTTCCCTTTTTGCAGTGGGTGGTCCCTGAGGTGATTGGCCATGCTGTTGTAACAGTGTTAATGCTCATCTCAATGCACTGGTTCATCTTTCTCCTTAATCTGCCAGTAGCAACATGGAATATATACAGGTAAGTGCACGGGGGGGGGTGGGTTCCCCCCACTGTTAATAGTTTGGATTTAAGTGTAGTGCAAAGATAAATAATATGTCATGATGTTTCAGTTCCTTCAGTCCAGTATTCTTGAGCTGCTACCAGTATTCATTGATCAAACTAACACACAGCCTCTTCTTGCAATTACAAGAAACCCAACAAGGGTAAAGGACATGAAACTTTTGGCCTTTCTCTCTCTCTAGTGCTCAGCAATCTCAATCTGTAGGTCATTCCCAAATCCATAGGAAATTATAGTGTATTAATTGGGATGATGAAGTAGTGCTCAAACAGTTGTTAATGTTTTTCATGCTGTGCTATGTGTCTGATAGTGATATCAGCATAAAAGTGCTTAGGTCAGCATGGCCAAGGCTTGTAAAGTCATTGGGCTGTGCTGTTGTCCCCCACACCCTCCTTCATTTACTCACTTGTCTCTTACCCTCATCTGCACTGGTTTTGCTGCCTCATCCTGTCTCTCCCTATTTGGATTTGCAGACTTTTCCTCCTAAGACAGCTGTCAGTGTTACTGGTCTGCCTTTGAAATGGCTTAGATGTCAGTAGGGGTTCCCATGTATCAACATTGGGGCTGTCAGTTCAAAAAAATGTTCTTTTTATTTTATGTCATTTGGGGTTTGTAGGACTGGTGTCAAGCTAATGGAAACTGTGTGCGAATTTGTCACAAATTATCTCTAGTCACTGTACTATGGGAATACAAAAGTTTAGGATACAGGTAGGAAAATCTGACTGTAGTTCTTATTTGCCTGAACCTGCCAGGTTTAAGTGTTTGTAGGGGTGGGCTGAATTGCTGCTTCAATTAACCAAGAAGTCTCCTAGTTGTCATCAAAACAAACTTTAGTATTTCTATACTGATAGCCTGATTGTTCTTGGGCAAAACAGCCATGCATTCATCATCCTTGTTTTCTCTGGAACTGCCAGCAAAGCCTTCAAATATTCTTAAGCTGGAATAACATGAGACAGCATAACTTTATGCTTGATAAAAAAATGTTGCCTAAATGCCCACCCAGAGGATATGATTTTGCCTGTTTTTGTTTGGCCACCCATCTGTGCAACTGTTACACATAGTGACCAGGATTTGGTTTGGTATCTGCTGGCAAGTTTGAAGTTTCATTTAGGCAAGGCTGTTTCTGCAGAGACACTGGAGAAAAAATGGATTTTCTTCAAAGCTTTGAAGATTTCTTGTACTGGCTACCCCATTTTGTGTACTGATGTTAAGTTTTAAAGTAACCACTTGCTTTCCCTTCTAAACCCTGTTAAAATGAATTTTAAAAGATAAATTATTTCTCTTTCTACACTTGAAGCAGTATGCTTTGCTGTTTTGTTTTGACAGCTCACATTTTATATTTTTCACATATGACATAAATATTCTGAACATCCTAAAATCCAGGATTGCTTCCTCAATTTTAGATGTGCAGTAAAGGCAGTAAATGAATCTGACAACATGATATTTTGCCTGTCCTGCCACAAGAAGCCAAAATGATGAGTCTATGTCACTAATCCTGCCTTCATTCTGTGGGTCAGGGAGTTTCACTCACATTAATAGCCTGGACTGTCCCATCTATAGTGGAGGAGTGAGAGGTCTGCAAAAGCAAGGGGGGGGTGCTTAGCATTATTAATTCATCAGGAATATAGTGATGGGACAAGGAGTAATGGGTTCAAACTCAAGGAGGTGAAATTTAGGTTAGATATATATGGAAAAAATCCTTTTCTGTGAGGGTGGTGAGTCCCTGACACAGGTTGCCCCGAGAAGCTGTGGCTGTCCCATCCCTGGAAGTGTCCAAGGCCAGGTTGGATGGGGCTCTGGTCTAGTGGAAAGTGTCCCTGCCCATGGCAGGGGGATTGGAACCAGATGATCATTAAGATCCCTTCCAACCCAACCTATTTTATGATTATAAAGGAAATCTGAAGTTTTGGGATAGAACACACATTTGACCCAATGTCCAGTGGACAAAAAGATATGGTAGTCACAAAATGGTGGGCTGCCAAGTAGTTGGAATACACTGAAAGGAGGAGAAGGTGTCAGTTACTAACTAGGCTTAAGTGGGAAGAGATGAAGTGTGAACCCATTATCATGAGCTACAAACACCCAGCATCAGGTAAATGCTTTTGCATCTTCTTGGTGTGTTATAATATTTCTGCACACAGGTTCAGGAGGGTTTAAGTTTATTCCAAAGTGAGCACAGAAATAAAAACAATTGTGTTGAGATTGGAGAAGTCTGTGCTTCTTAGTAAAGGTGATAAAGGTAGGATAATCTCTTCCCCTCATTCTCTTTTCTTGAAAATGAGTAGATGGCAGTTACAGGCAGTAGTGGCTTAATCTACTAATTGTCTCATGGAGTTCAGTGAGAGGAGAGAGGTTTTGTGCAAAAGGGGCATCAGAAACAAATCCTGGGAAGGACAAATTGGTCAAAAACAGCATCAAGGGAGACTTTCAAAGTTGCAACATGTTTATTGCAACATTTTGCCCTTCTTGTTCAGCATACTCAGATGATCCTTTGATTTATTTTTTGGATGAATTTTGTAATGTCTTGGGTGAGACAGTCTTGTCTTACATTCTTCTTGTTTTAAAACTCTTAGGGAAGTGTTCAACTTCTTTCTTTTTTCTTTGTTATGTAGATTTTGAGAGAATAAGTCCAAAAGATGTGATTCCTGCCATGTCTTTAAGCAGATTAAACTCATTTCAAAACTGAAAGAGTAAGAAAAAATCCCAAACAAACAAACAACCAAACCCACAAAAAACAAAACAAACCAAAAAAACCCAACAAACCAAAAAAATCTAAATCTTAAAAATACAGGCAAAATTCTGACCAGAATTTCTACATCTCTTTAAGAATTGTGTAATCTGGAGGAAAGTGTCCTGTTGCTGCAGCAGCAGCTTCCACTGCATGGAAATACTGAAGGCAGTAATGTGTGTATTCATTAAAGCTGAATTAAGTTTTTTGCTGCAGAAGTTTTTGGCTGTTTATAGTATGACAGCTGGCTTGAGTTGGGTTTGTCAGCATCCAGTGTTGTTGTATCCATGGCCAGTGTCCTTAGATATGTAATACAAGCTGTCCTATTTGTGAGCCTCTAGGAAAAAGGACCTCACAGGTTCTGCAATTAAGTTGCAAAATTTAAGTGTTACCATTCTTCTCAAAAAGCAAAATTAATACATGCTGCCTTTATGGCACTCTTATCTTTGACATTTAAGAAAACTAGGAAAAATTGATACAGGAAACTTGTGTCCTTCCTTTTATTTCAAATATATACATTATTGTCCCAGTGAACAGGCAGTAATTTCTGTTATAATACTAAAAATAGAACAATCCTTTAAAACTTCAAGTTCAGAAGAGAATTCCAAACAGGAATTAGTTCACATGAACTATTTTTGATGGGACACAGCTGTCTTTGATATTAATCAAATATGCTGCATTGCTTTTTAGTGCCTCTGTGAAAGACATATGCTTGTGGTCTTAACTTTATTTTTCCCCAGTCTTGTACTACCACTAGAAAACATCCTTATTTCTTGTTCCCTTTCTTTTCCTCCTATTATTGCAATGAATGTCATAAGAGGTGTGAAAGTGCCTTTTGGAGTACAAGTGGTGCCATTTGAGTATATAAAGAAAATCAAAAATTCTTCTGATACCATTTTTTTTGCTCCAGCTTCAAGAAAAGGAGGCAAATTCCCACATAGAAAGGGTACTAATCCAGGAAGGTAAAGCCTGTATGACCTCTCAGTGAAATAATAAGGCTGCTCTAGTCTGAGCTCAGCTGGAGGACTTCATGTGTTTGCATTTGCTCTCTTGAGAACTGTTTGTGACACAAAACAATGTGGTGCTTGCTGAATTTTCACAGGAGATAAAAATTTGGTTTGCTGGTTTTATTCTTCCTTTGCTTATCTTTCACTTGGTTTCACTCAACTTTTGTTCTTATGTGGGTTTGGACAGCAGAACTTCTTCAGTTCTGCCCAGCCTTTCATCCTGTCAGTGCTGATACCCCAGGATGGCTGTGACCAAGACAGGAGGAATACACAGATCCTTTGTCTTGTCTTACACCATCTCATTCTGACCATCAGAATTTATGATTATCTATGTGAGGATTTTTTGCTAAATAAATCACTCATTCTTAGTTAAATGACGTCTTTTCCAGTCCCTTTCATCTAATGTGTCTTTCCACTGTGGGTGGATGTTTTCTCCATGACAACAAGTAACCATGAACAGTAATTAAAATGAACTGGAATTGGCTATTACCTGGAATCCCTCCCAGTAACACATAGGAAGCTGGGCTGATGCTTTTAGTACTCCTTGTCCTCTTACTCTTTTTTTATGGGTTGTAGTGGCAGAGATACATCCAATATTCTGAAACTGAAGTAGAATTAAAAAAAGAACTCCCTTACCTTGAATTGTGAAACAGCTGTCTAGATGAAAGTCTTTTCTGGCCAAACTCTCCCCCTCTCCTTCCCCTGACACTCCCTAATGTTTCAATGACTATTTTTTTGTTGTGTGGTGTTCTTTTTCTTTATTCTTAAAATTGCAGGTATATTATGGTGCCAAGTGGAAACATGGGAGTATTTGATCCCACAGAGATCCATAACCGAGGACAACTGAAGTCACACATGAAAGAAGCCATGATTAAACTGGGCTTTCATCTGCTCTGTTTCTTCATGTACCTTTACAGGTTAGTTTCAAAAATTGCTCCCAAGGAACAAAGGAATTGTCTGCCATCTATTTTTATCTCCTCTATTCTGCTAGTGTAATTGCTGGTATTCATGTCTTATCTTTTTGCATCCTACTAAGCCTTGGTAATATATTTTGACAGCTATCTGTGGGCTCATTCTATACCTTTATTCTTTCTGATCAGACATTATTTGGAAACTCAGGCTACTCCGTAATCTCTAAACCACTACAAGTACAACATAAAGAGTTACATGCTTTCAGCACCTACAGGGAGTGGCCTGTTTAGAATGGAAATAATCTTGAGGACCAAGCTTATTTCACAAGTTCTGTTTTAAAAAATAAAGTTGATCTGGATGAGTTCTGTGGTGGGGTCACTTACACCAAGATGTCATTCTGCAGCAGTATTACTTCTGCAGCCCTTTTCCCCATAGGCAAAGCACAGAACAGTTGCCTTGACTTTCTATTTCAGGTCCAAGTGCAGCTCTCTCATGACAGTAATAGCTGTTCCTGCTTGCACATGCTTCAGTAATCCACTAGTATCATGTTTTCTGTTTTGTCACAGTATGATTCTGGCTCTGATAAATGATTGAGAAGTTGCAAAAGAACCATTAGCTGCCAAATTGGGTCATCACTCCAGAGACTGGTTGTGGAGCCTCCGAACACACCTAGATCAGTGTCGCCATGCAGTATATTTTTCCGTTTGGAACAAGAAATATTTTTCTGTATTTTTAACATAAAATATTTTCAAAAGACATTGGATTTGTGTAGCAGTTGTTTTTGTTCCTTTACAACCCAGACTGCTGGAGTTGCTGTAAGATGAAATCCTTTCTTACAGGACTGACCTTGTAGGAATTAAAGGGTGAGAAGGGAAACTCATTTCAGCAGCATGGGCTGGTAGTGAGGGTAGTTCCAGAACAAATTTAAGTGCAGCTCTGATGTCTGCTTCTTACTGAAAGGTGTCAGGATGTGCCTCTGGCTGTCAAGCTGTCCTACCTGAGCCCAATTTGAAGCAGCACTTGGAACACAGATTTCAAAGTAGGACAGTAGCACAGTTTGCATCTTTCTGTTGGTGTTTTTCCCAGGTAAAAATCAATGGAATAGAAGTTAAGTTTTACTCCTTTCCACCTCTCCCTCCAACAAACTCTGGGAAGTCTTGTGTTTGGACAGATTAAGCTCCCTTTGGTGAAAAGTGACACTTGTGTGTAAGAGTGAAAAACAGATAAATAAGCAATGTGGTTAATACTTGCTATTTCCCTTCAATTCCTATTTTGTCATTGAAGCACACCACAGGCCTTCCCATACAGTAAACATTACCTTGCACCAGGGTTGGAGTTGATTACAGAACAAAGGACTATCTGCAGTTGCTACTCCATGAACCTGCTCTTTCCATATCCAGTGAGGTGAACCAAGAGTATGTCTAGCTCAGGGAAATGGTCTGGTAAACCATAACCCCATTTATCCCAATTCTGATGTAACTCTGCTTCAATGATACCAGGAAACTAAGTTCTTTTTGTGCAGCTCTTGCATCAGTGATAAGTGTATAAACCTGAGTTTGTACCCTCACTGTCCAGTAACTGTCTTTAAATTTTTTATATGTGCTTGGAAATGGGTCTCTTGGAACAAAGAAATTAATTAAAACACGTGAAAAATACAACTTTGTAATGATGTCCTAAAATTTATGGGCTTTTTCTTCTTAAGCACTTGTTTTTTTAGTGTACAGCTGTAGTTAACAGATTGTTTTCATGGCTAGCAATGAAAAGACAACTCTGACACTTGATTTCTGTAGATACCTTGTGTTGAGTGTTCTAGGAGAAGTTTGGCTTTAAATTTATGATGCACGGAGTCTAAATTCAGCTGCTGCAAAGATGAAAAACTGCTGAAAATCACGCTCATTAAAAAATAACTTAGGGAACAGCTGGATGCCATTGACTACTTGACACCACAAAAATCAAGAACGTACTGCCCTGTAACACTGAAACCCAGACAGGATGGAAGTCTGAAAAAGAGCAAATAACACTTAAAAAGAAAGTCAGTAACAGTTGTAGCAGTTTATGCAGCAGGTAATTATTTTGTTCCTACATGAGAAAAACATACTGCCTGTCTGTTAGAAGGGACAGGGCCAATAAGCTTCTTGTCAGGTCCTGCTGTAGTGCTGACAGGAGATACATTTCATTAGTTTCACACTGAGAAACACGAACGTTAATCTGTAAGTCCATCACGTAAACTAGCAGTTTTGTATCTTATTTTGAAGACATGATTTTGAGATAAGAGCTTTATTATAAATGAAAATGTTTGTATGATACACGGTCCCTGCTGATTTCTACTAGCACCTCTGAATTGCAGGGATGATATTTAGCATAGAGTAGACCCATTCCCTAATGGAATTACTAAAATTTATCACTATGAAAAGCTTTTATTCTTTATCAAGTTAAGTGTTTCTTCAAAGATTGGAGCAGGACAGCAAAGGATAAGGGAGAACAATGTATCTGGATTAAAAAATGGGGATAACATGTATGACCTGACCTAGAGGGATGTTCTTGTAGATTCCTCCCCAATTCCTTCCTCAAGAGTGAATTATTAACTATGATAGACCAAGAAAAAATACAGATGTTTTCTAAGTGGTGGCTATCAAATATTAAACAATCTATACTTTTATGTGAGTGCAAACTTCCCACCTCAGTTTTTCAATATAAATAAATTCTCTGTTCATTTATTTCTAGTAGCTGATGATAATAGTTGTAGAAACTTCATAGCAGGCTTCAGAGACTGTGCAATTCTGCTGAGTGATTACACTGGTAATGTCAAAGTCTTCCTTACTAAACAGGGTCATTCCTGCCTCACCAGAGATCTTCACAGAGCTCAACGTGAGCAACAGGAAACACGTATTTGTAATATGCTAAAACTGTGGTTCATCACCTGGAAAATTTTATGGTAGTAAAAATCAAAACAAACCCCCTATTTCTGGGTCTCAAACAGAGGAGAATGGGGCAATTTAACCCCAAGACTATTATACAGAATTCAAGACAATTAGAAACTTCAGACTGATTTTAAATGAAAATTCATCTGTTACTGGAAATGGATGTGAGACCAAAAACAGATCCCTTCCTCTTGACCCACCAGACTCCATTTCCCTTTGCAACTGAGATATCCAAGCATAACTTCATGAGGGAACCATTATCTTATCCTTCAAACAATGATTTAGAGAAAGCTGTTAATCCATGAAAATAAATCTGAAGTTGGCCTGCAGGCCTTTCCAACTTTTAACATTGGCCTCTTTTCCTCACTGCCAGTCTACAGCCTGGTCAGTCTACAGTCTTTCAGTTTTCAGAGAGATTAGAGAGCTACTAGAGTTCTGCATTTTGGGGGGGACTAGTTAAAAGACGTACAAGTGTGTGTTTCCTCCCAATCAGTCATTTCAGTTGCAGACTGGTATTTAGCCCATTTTGTTAAAGGATGTACTTGCCTCCCCATCCAAGTACATTACTGGGTTTTTTTTCTTTCTGAAGTAGTACTGTTTTATGGAACACAGTAAATCAGTGGTATGAGCAGTAACCCCAAGAACAGTTCTGCACGCAGATTAACAATCAACCTGAAGCCCTGGCAATCCGATGAAAGCAAAGGGTTATCTGTTCAGGATTGTCATAGCTTCATTCTTTTTTCTCACAAGAAGCTCTCTAGAATTTCGTACAAGTGGTCAAAGGCCGTTTTTGCCTCTCAGTATGTGGTAGCACAGCCACTGGAGATGTAGTGCAAGGGAAATGTGGGCAGTATATATGAACCACCATGCAGTTATCAGCACATTAACCACCTTGGCACAAACATTAGAGCCACACAAACCTCAGTGATTACTCTTCAGAGCATTAAGGATCATTTATGGCTGAAGTGGGCCTGTAATCCAACACTCCCTCCTACAAATACCAGCACCCAAGGGAAGCTGCACAAAGCAGAACACAGGGGAGTAAGGTATGCCATAATGATCTATAAATGGCCTACACTGTAAGGGAGAGAATAAAGTTAATGTAAAGAGTGCTTCTAGAGGGAGCAAGACCTTTTCCATTCAATACACAAACTCAAAGAATTAAACTGAATGCACTTCAGCAAAAGGTTTGAGTTTGAAAAGCTACAGTGACTGACAAACCAAGGCACAACTTTTTATTAAAAAAATAAGCTAGAGCTGAATAGAAGTGCAGGACAAAGATGAGGTTGTGTTTTAAGGCACAGGGAGGAGGGATAAGAACATGGCTGAGCTGGAGGCAAAGGCAGAACATGCAAATACTTCAGGAGCACCTTCTGAATATGAAGTACCACAAAACCCACAGATCACCCAAAGCAACCCACAGCCGGTATTTAAGCAAGCTTCAGCATTAGGGAACCATGGATTTCATGGAGTGAGTGTTCAGCAAGTGAGATGAGCCCAGACCAGGACACGGGGAAATCGACTGCTCAGTGTGCAGTGCAAACACAAGTGTGGGACAGGTTAGAGCCAGGCAAACACTGGAAGGCCTGCACACAACACTGAGCCACTCCTCTCCTCAACTGCCACAAAGTAGTTTTCCTAGTGAGGAAGTGAAGATGCAGAAGAAATCTGTAATTAATGATCGAGAAATTAACATCTAAGTCAGTTACATAAATGAAGTTAGGGAAACTAAGAACTATTCATTCCAGTTATTTATTGTTTATTGAATTGAAAGGGAATACAAACATTTCTGTTAAGTGCTGTGCACCAACATGGAAAAAGTGTTGTTTGGTTTTTTAAAAATTCCTAATAAAAACAAATCAGAAGTTAATGTAGTTCCAATTGAACAATTTTTAAAGATATGTTTAAAATACTACACATTTATAAAATAAAAAAGTTAAAACGGTGTTCTGTAAATAATTAGTAAAACAAGTGAAAATAAATACGAGACCCAAAGTTCTTATGTTTTTAATGTAATATAGCAAAGAAATTTTAACTACTTAATAATATCCGAGGAGAGTAACAAAAATCCAGAAAGTTTAAGAACGCAATCCTTTGAAACATTTAATATCAGTCCATAGCAAATAGTCATTACATACCAAAAGCTCTAAGTGTTAACTAGTTCCACCACAACTCCATATAAACCTTGACAACTTAGAAATCTTGAGATCAACAATAAAGTTCTTTTCTTGATCTCTACAGCTTGGTTTGTAAGTACATACATGCTTTGAGGATCCATTTTGTCCCATATGTTTTCGAGGAGCCAATAACTTTTTCCATCTGTGCCTAAAAATGTTAAGATTCAAATCTAGCACATATATCCTAAGAATGAAAAGTGTTTTAAGAAAAAAGATGGGGCACAATGAATTTCAAATTTATAAAAATATACTGATATTAACCAAAACCTTCTGGTCAAAGGACACTTCACATACACACGACTTAAGGTATGCAATAAAACATGACAAGTACCTAGAACATTTGGTTCTCTGTCTGTTCATGGGACACATGCACACACACATTCATACCAGATGGGAGCAACACTCTCACAGATGTTTTACTGAATCCAGATTATCTGGATTAATTGACAGAAAACTTGTCTACAGTTTATTTCAACAACTAGAGGCAGCTACTGCAGCAGTAGTTCAACACTGCACACTTCAATTAAGTCCACCCTGTTTAAAAAAAGTGTCATAGTTAATGATTTCTTTTTAAACATCCTTAAAAGTAGCAGTTTTCAAAATTCAGTATGGCAGCTGAAAATGGACTCAAGCCAATGTGGAAAAGACAGGAGGAGGTCAAAAGGAGGATTAGCCATTTATGGGATGGGTGTTCCTCTTAATAGTCATCTCAAAAAAAAATTAGATACAAGTGTACTTTGTAGCTAAAAATATGGACGAACTATTGAAAGTGCATTTTTTTCCTCCTCCCCTTGAGTTACAGTAGTTTGTAGGTCAGTAAATCCTGCTTTTTATGTCCATTCTTCTCTCTCTACATTCCCTCCCCATTTGGGTCTACAACATATCCCCTCAAGCTACAGCTAGTTGTACAAATCCTGGTTTCCTGCTAAGGAAACCTTTAAAACTGGTTTGGGTGGGAGTATCACTTAGCAGTGTAGAAATACACAACTAGACACAAACTCCCAACAGCATATGGAGTTTTATTAAACATTACCTGTTTGAAGCCAAGTTGAGAAGTAACTGGCAAGATCTGGGTAGATTTCTAGCTTGCATCTTTGCTCCAATCATAAAAAGATGTTAACTTTAAAGTTGGAGAACTTTAGAAAAGACAGAGGGAATTTAAAAACAAAGGTGGCATTTCCCCCACTACCCTCCCCTCCAAAACAAGAAGAGAGCTACTATTTTCCCTTTTGTGCTCCATTGTGCCTTGAAAATTACTTACCTGAACAGCTGAAGAACAATCAGATAATAAAATGCTTCAGCACTTTTTTTCCCCCCCAAGACCTGCCTTGATAATAATCCGGGGCTACTGGGAATATTTTAAGCCAACAGGTGACCAGAGAAAGTTACATGAGTACACAGTATTTTCCTTTCTAAAACCATTGGTCTGTTGACTAGAAATACAGTAATTTATTGTGGGTGTGTATTTTTTCCAGCCTTAGACTCCAGCCTATGAACATTTTTAAGCACATGGAAATCAACAGGTTGCAAATGAGCAAACTTATTTGTGTTTTTTTCCCCCCACCCCACCCCAATCTCACTCTGTAGTCTGTGCACAAAAAGTATCGGTACTTTTCAATTTACATATTTGTGAACATGCAACAGTTAGAAATAGTTTAGGTTTCTCTTTCATCTCCAGGTTGGAATGGTAGTCATTGCTGCTACTTCTATAATGTCAGTTTACTGTGGGACCAAGTAGTGTGCCAAAATGAAGACGAGTCTCACCTTTCTCTGCTCTCTGCCCACCACCTGTGGGATGCAGACAGCGATGCAACACGCTGTGACTGAGACACTCTGGAAGCAGTGCCATCTGCTGGGAGCACTAAAGGAGAGAGATTGCAACACGTGCCTCTCCCTAACTCTGCTTCTTAATACCTCGAGCGTCCTTCAGGGGTACAAACCAAGTCCACAAGAGACAGGCAGTATTTGGACAGTAGTAGAAGCACTAGGTTTAAATTTCTAATTGCACTGCAGTAGAAAGCAGGCACCAGTCCGCGCACACCCCCCACACACCTCGTGCCAGGTAAGGAGTCTCACTCACATTAGTTATGGCCACCACATATGCTCCTGAGATTTGATCGAGCCTTCACCACCTGCCTAAAGTTCCCACTTTATTCCCACGAGTATGAGGTGAGCCAGTAGAGCCACACCACCACATGAGACATTAAGAGGCATCAAAACCATTGCTCTCCTTACTCTCCCTAAACAAGGTTTGGTTTGAAAACAAGTTCCAGAGTACAATACTAGAATGACTTGCAAAGACTCACATGCTGGCATTGTTTATGAATTATACCATGTTTTGAACACAAAGCACTTTACAATTTAGGTAATTAATTTTTCTTTAAAACGCAAAAAGGTTTAGCTTACTCAAATTTAACCTCATAAACTTGTCTGTTTTCCTGCAACACCAAAGGCACAGGAACAAGACTGACTAACCTTACACTGTCTGAACTAGGAAGAGAAACAAAGAGCTTCCCCCAGAACTAATTAATGGAAGAAAGAAATGATTTATAGTATCAAGTTTACACATGTATTCCAAGCACTGTGGAACAGCAATTGCTATCAAAGCATTCATCTCAACTTTAAGGCCAACATAACTTAGACTGAAGATAAGATTGTTAAGTTCCTACCCGGTTCTGGAGGTACTAAAAGACTAACGTTGCATTCAGGGGTGGTCTCAAGCACAGTATCAGAATCTTAAGTCACATTTAAGTCTGCACACAAGGCAAGGAAAACATCCACCACCTTATGGCTGGAATCTAAAAAGAAGGAAATCTAATCTGCTAACATTCACTTTGTTTTTCTGGGAAATACCACATTCCCGTTCAAAGTGGCTACACTTCTCTTCCCAGGAGTTCCGGCAAACCTTCCCCCACCCTTCTTCCACACATGACTAATAAGTACACTAGATTATTATCTCATTAAAGGATGAAGTCCACACTTCTGTTCACATGACTGCATGGCATGCCCTTCCCTGCTCCTTCTTTACTTCACAGCAGTACCAACACTACCTTCCCACCCAAGGTGGCAAAAGGGAATCCAGCGCCATCCCATAATGAATTTGTGTGTAGTGCAGAAGCACAGAGATGCCAGGCCATCTGTTTATGTCAAAAAGAATAAATATTTAAACTTATAAATGTCTGTTTTTTCCTTAACAAGGGATATTAGTGGAACTATTCCTAGATGTGTCAAGATGTTCACAGCACCAGCTTGCAATAAGGTCTGGGAGAGGCATTTAAATCCACAAACTTAAAAGTATATTCTCAACAAAGAAATCTATACACCTTTGTTTATCAAATAAAGAAAAATTTCCATTGCAATACAAGTGTTTAATTATGATTTGTACGTTAATTACTTATACAAAATGTTGACTAGTGAAGAAAGGATTCTTTCAACACATTCTTCCCTTGAAGTGTAGTCTACCTTTTATAACAGCACTGTTGCATATATGTATGTAATTAAAAAAACCCAAAAAGATCTTTTCTTGTTTAAACTTAGTCTGGTGGTGCAGTCTGAACACTTTTTTTCCTAAATAATACAGTTAATCTGTTAAGATGGACATTGAGTTCCTCCATCTAAAACAAGTTTCACTGCCTACATAAAGCTCCTTCCAGCCACTGCTTTTGATTGGTTCTCAAGACACTCCAGAAAAGCATCAGTGATACCATGTTTCATGACACTTCTTGCATTGTTTTAATTCCAAATGTATACAAATGAAGTCATTTTAATCCTATAAATAATTTATTTTTAAAAAATTGTGCTGTTAACCCCTTTGCAGGGCAACGAGCTATGTGAAAAGTACAAAACTTTTTGTCAAATGTGATACTGAGAGTGCTTTTGACATAGTTCATTGGTTTATCATCTCAATTTATAGATATACTGCGCAACGGGCAAGGCTAGAATCCATGAACCAAGCTGCAAAGATCTCAAGCTAAGTAAGGCGGAGAGAGACTTGAGAAACAAGAGAAGGAAATACTTTCCTATCCAATGTATACTCTTCAGACTAAAGCACTCTTTCTATCAAGCCTTCTAAACTGTTAAATAAAGTGTTCCAAACAAGCATTTAAACTTCATTACACAGAAGAGCAACAAGAACAGTAGCCTGCCAGACAAAAAGGCAGGAGGGAAAAATATATATACTGAGTTCAATGGTTAGCCTGAATGTAGCACAGTTCTTCACAACCGATGGGGGGGTAATTTCAACACGGTGTCCAACAAAGTTCTAAGGACGTGCTTCATCTCGACTGGTTACTATGAAGCAAGGTGGTAAATGTTTGGCCCCAACTGGGCTTCAGAAATGGTTCTTTTTCATGACGAGCATGTCTGTCCAGCTATCAATCATGTTTGTTTGCACCAAATCCCAAGCCATTTAAAATACGACTAATTAAGTTAAACTGAAGTCGTCTGCTCCAAATTCGCCATCAACTATCCATGCTACTGCATTCCTCTGAGCAAAAACAAAAACAAAGAGAAAGAAATCACAGCTTGAAGATCTTTTCAAGAGTTAATATTTCTATTACAAGGTCATTAGTACAGAATATTTACAGAAATTCTACTAAACATGCATTAGTTAATGGATCTTACACTGTAGCTAAATTCCATGCTAAAAATTACTATTTTTGATAAAATTACTCATATCAATCCAGAAATTAATTTAGCACGTCAGGTGTGGGTACTTGGAAAACCTCTGCTCCAAATACAAGTAACAGGCATTTACATCCAAGTTCTAAGGGAGCGTGCTAATTACAAAGCTGTCTTGCCATCCATTTAACATTCTGAGGCTGCTAGGTATTATTCTGTGCACCTACACCTCTTGCAAAAGCACTGCTGTGAGAAATCCATCTTCTGTTGGTTTGATTTTATGGCATTTTCTAGTTCATTTTCTGGAGGAACTAAAAGAGCGAGCAAACAGCTAACTAGAGAAAACCAAACCACAAAGCCATGAGTAAAACCAACTGCAGGACAGGCTCTGACTCCTTATGGATGCATTCCAGGTGTTACAGACAGCCAAGCTGGCCCACTTGGTCCATGACTAGAAGCAGATGAGTCAGATGAGTCAGAAAGCACAGGAACGGGGAGAGGAGGTAACTCTTCTTCCTAATATTCCTTCAATTTTCCCCCATTTTTACCTAAGGGACATTCTGAACTAGAGGTGTTTGCTTCTCTAATAGCACTTAATGTTATTTCTCTGACTACTCAGCCCAGGTTCTTCTTGAACTTGAAACCATACCCAGTATTCATTAGGTCCTGTGGCAATAGGATATACTGGATTTAATTTTAATGTCTTACTACAAGTACATATTCAGTTTTATAGTGAGAAATTAGGCATATAAACTGCAGAACAACTCCCCAGTGGTCATCCCTTAACAGTCCTGGGGGAGGCAAGAAGGGCTGGGAGCACGTGCACAATATTGGCAGCAAAAAGAGCTTAGTCTTTCCTGGACGCATATAATTGCTGACCGTTAGTAAAGATTCAATTTTCCATAGATTTTCCTGGGGAAAAACTTCACACTCTCTCCAGGCTTTGGAGAGTCTTTTTGTAAGCATTGTAATACCATTAGTTAACTTGCAGCGTGGCTAGAACGCCTTATTTAAATTGCAATAACATTGTACATTATTAAATCTCAAGCATTGGAGGCAAGATTTTTAAGAAGTCTTAATAAGTTAATATAATCCTGAGGTCTTAGTGATGCCACAGTTTCCTATAGGGCCATGTCAGAATAATTTTGCAAATACCTACTGTTCCCTTTTTATTCCAGAGCACAACTTAGATAAAAAAATCAGTTATATGCTAAAAAACACCAAACAAAAATACCCCCCCAGTAACAACTTTTTTAGTGAACCCAGAGCTTTTTACCTTCGATATCCTGGTTGTCTACGAAAGGCGCTGGTCCCCATATTCTAACAGTGCCGTCGTCGGAGGCGCTGGCCATCATGGATGGGATCTGCGGGTTCCAGCTCACGCAGTTCACCGTGCGCGTGTGCCCCGTCAGCTCCGCGATCGGCAGCTCACTGCGCTTGTGCCAAATGTACACCTTGTGATCTAAGGCAAACACATGTGTAGAAAGGGATGAGAAATGCTGCTCTGCAGGGGCTGCTTGGTTGTGTCAAGCAGCACTTCCACACAAGCTCTCAGCAGCTCGGCTCTCGCTGATGTTGTAAAGCCTGTGACCAAACCCCATGTCTCAAGTGTGCAACAGCACTAATAAAATTTTTATTCTAAAAACGATCAAAGGAATACAGGTAAAGCTCTTCCATCAACAGGGACATTCCCTTTTAACACCTGCCAGTCTACCACACTTGGTATTTGAAGAAAAACAGTTCACTACAATACAAATAAGACAATACATGGCTGAAGAGAGAAACCAAGCTTCTCTTTAATTATAGGTATGGAGTTGTAAGCTTATTCAAAAGCGAGACTTCCAGACTTTCAAACCCCCCTCAGATAATTGGATTTACAGATTAGTAAAGGCATTATAAAGTCATGAGTACTAATACAGAGTAATTATAACCACCTCCTTTTGATGAGTACTAGACAAGATCACAGCTCTATGGTTTATGAAAAACATCTTTAATAGTAAAGACCTGTAACATTTCAGTGAAAGCACAAACAGAGCAAATGAAGGCAAAACTTAATGGCTCAAATTCTGAGCTATTACTGTCTTTAAAAATTAATTAAGGTATGGTATTTTAAGATATCAATTTGTATATATTGAAGTAGATGCAATAAACAACCCTAGAGACCTTATTTTGTGATGGGAAGCTTTTAATTACTTTTAGCAACATGCTAGAAATAGAATAGCAAACTGGTTAGACACTCTACTGCAATTTTTAGAGAAGTGTTATTGCTTTATAACCAACCACAGTTAAGAGCAAATTGGGGGTGGGAGTGTGTATCCCAGCTGCAGACTAGCAGCCTGTAGCAAGTCTGTGGGTTTAGCTCTAGGAATGTTTATATTGGAATGTGGAATATTCCAAACAGAGCTACGCAAACTGAACAAGTACACATGACAAGTATTACACACAAGCTTAGTATTTAGGTCTAGCATATAGAATAAAGTGTTTTAGTCTATTTGAAAGGCTTTAATGTAGATTCCTTTATTCCTCCTCCCACCTCCTTAAAAAACAAACTTGCTCTGACCTACCTGCTAGAAGAGCATCATGGAACCATGTGGTAACAACACGTGGTAACTGCTGAGCCAGCTCACGTGAATGTACCACCCTTACATGGACTGCACTGGCACAAGTGTTCTGAAGATTGCAAAAGACTACATATCCATGCTATTCACCAAACAACACAATCCACACTCTGCTTACACACTGGACACACAAGGCTGTGCTGTCTGGCAGAATCAAAGCCTTAAACACAAGGCAGTTATCTTGGTGCTTGTCAGAATGCCTGTATTTTGGCTGGGAAAACCAAGTGAGCTAGATTAAAGCAACAGGCAATCCCCCTCTTGGAAACCCCCATTTCCTCACTATTGACACAATGGTCAGCAAAACCCCCTACCCTAGCTGATAACACGCTTTAAGAGATACTAAAATGTAATCAATTACTTTTTTTTATAAAAGACTATGACAATGTGATGTTATTTTTTGCTTGCTTAGTTTTTAAAACAGATTTTCTCAGTAGCCACATTTGCAACAACTCAGTAGGTAGTGACAGCTTCAAACAGTTTTAGTACCATCAGTTTTGACTACCGTGCAGTAGTTTTTAGACAATGAACAGAGTAAATAAACAGGGGAAAAAAAAAAAAAAAACAACAAAAAAACCCACAGTCCACTGCAGTATCTACATCTACACATAGTTTTGGCTAAGCAAATCCTGAACTTTCAGGTACTTGGCTCTCAAACCAAGCTTGTTCAACCATGAAAAGAGGTTCAGGCTGGACTGGAAAACTAGAGGTGCTGTCCTTCAGTCATATTCCACTGGATATGGTCAGAGGGTAAAACCTGGTTTTGTTTTAGAATATGTGGTATTCTCTGAAAAAGAGCAGTAATACATGTCCTGGCCAACCCTGTCTCCTAGGAGCTTGAAGTTATATAGCACTCATAGTGATTGTTTACCTATTCCAAGTGTAATTCTTAGCCTTGCATAAGCTTGAATTTTAAGTGACCTCCACAGCTGGTGATGGCACTGCATCAGTGATAGAACTGAACATGTTCCAGATATAATCCTTTAACAAATTTCTACTCTTGCCACAGACAGTTGGACAAAAACATACCACAAAGCCTTTGATCACCAAGAAACCCTACCAGATTATGTCAACAACTGCTTGAGACTGTCTGTAATTAAGATGACTCTACTGAAATTAAAATAACCTCACCACACCTGTATCTTCAACAGGCAAATGAAGCTGTTATTCCCCAGAACTATTTTTTATTCAAGGCATAAGTCTAAATATCATACCACAAAAAAAAAAAATCCTGAAGAACACCTCACCCACTTCTAATTAAAAGTGTGCAGATGTTTTAGAGGAGCAACACAAAAGAGTCATTAATGCTTTCTACTACTGCCACCCTCTCAGAAGATTCTTTCTGCTAGCCAACAATTACTTCTTGAAGTATGCCACAATTTCAGCACACCTCAAATTTATTTCAGGAACCAGTTTGCTTGCTTTTATAATGTTTTATAATTTTATAACCTATAAAATAAAGGTACAGGAAGGAGACACAGATGGAGTTTTCTGCAGAAGGGAAAATGTTACCTTCACTGCCACTCGCGATGAAATCTTCATTATGACCTCCAAAACACGAGTGAATTGTGTAAAATCCTTGTGTAACACCTTGATACTTTCTCACTAAAACTCTATCTTGTAAGTCCCATAAGTGAACTCCCTGCAAGTAATAAACATAATGTTTATGATAAAATAATATTAATGGCATTCATTTTTCTGGAGAAAAGATTAAACATGAGAGTACACTACCCCAGAGCCAACCTCAGTACTGTTATTCAATGAAGAGAGTAAAGATATATCAAATTACCAAACTAAACTTTCAGGCTTTGGTCCTTTCTATTCTGAAAGCTCCTTCTTACCTAAGGTTCCAAAAGTAGAACTAGATAAATAAAATCCAATTCTCATGCCCCCAGATGTGTTGCCCTGCCACAATTCTTGCTGTACCTGGCTTCTTGATGCAACAGTCAGTTAATAACATTTAGTAGCACATATTTCACAACATGAAACTCTTGAGTATAAATCAGTCCAAGAGAAATTCAGTTTCAAGATGGCTTCTTTTCAGAAAATTCCATGTTATATCTATGAATACTAAGTCCTTCATATTTCATGATATACAACTGGTTAATATCAAACATTCCAACTCACATTGAAGTATTTACAAACAGGTACTGTTTGCAAGCAGATTTACTTGCATTTTCATTCAACATCACTGACTCACCTGAGTTGCTACATTTAACAAAGCTAAACGGCCATTTTTTGAAATAGTAAACGACATAATAGGGTGATCTTCTTGTACTCTGAAATGATAAAACACAAGTGTAAAGATAACCAGATAACACTGCAACACCAATGCAAAAGGCATGTCACCTGTCTTGACAATATTATCAGGAAAAGACAATTTTGAATTTGAAATCAGGCACGTCTCTATACATCAGTACATGTCAAGTCTGCGATACCTTGCTTGTCATTATGTTAAATCCCAACACCAAAAGCAACTTCAGACCCAACTTCAACTCCTAAATTCAAGGCAGGATCTACTAAAATATGCCAGGAATTGAGAGGACTGTAACTCTTGATGACAGAAATGTCAAAACATCCACTACAGTGCTTAGGAAGTTATTTCTAATCCTTGACCAAACGCTGCTTGCTGGAACTTGCTTGCTAATTGTTGTTCCATGCTATTCTTCTTTTAATACTGAGAGCATTTTTATAACTTGTTTCCCATCCTTTCCCCCAAACCCTTTCTCAATCTTCTTCTGACAATAAAGCAGCAGGAATTCAAAACCAAAGAAAGAGGTAGTTACATGTTCCTGTCTGTAAGATCCTCAAAGTTATAACCCCGAATTCGCTGGTGTGTGTCCGATGCTAGAACAGTTTTCCCATCACTCAAGCACCAAAGGCATTGTACTCTCACCCCTTCCCAGGAGTCAAGGAGATTACCATCTAAATCCTGATCAGAAGAAAAAAAAAAAAAAACAAACAAAAAAATTGAACCATTAGTCTTTCCTTCCTGAGGAGTTGTGACACAAATATCTTTTTCACCTTTCATTCACACAATCACTACAGAAAGCAACCTTACCTTTTAAAAGAGAGGACTTAATGAATTAGGACTTGGTTGTCTTAACCAAGGGATTTTGTAGGAATCTGCCCTGGAGAGCTGAGAATCCTTGTTGTCCCTTGTTTTCTTGTGCATGACATGTGCCATCTACACCACGTCACTGAGCAGACCTTTGCAGTGAGTGAGGTTTGTATACTGCACTGTTATTCTGGGCACCAAGTCAGATGACAAATAATCAAGAACAGGGTGAGACTGTGGTCCACCATCCAAAATCAACACTAGTCAAGTAATGAGGGTTTCAAATTTCTGTTTACACAAGCAAGGACAGCATGCAAAAACTAAGAATGATGCAGTCAAAGTTCTGTGGAATAAACATTTACGGACAAAGGCACTACTTTTTATTAGTGTATTTTCTGGAGCAGCTAAGTAAGGAATTCCCAGACCACAAATCCTCCTTTAGGCAGGCCAAGGATGCTCAAACCCTTCGAACTGCTACATACAGGACTGCTGCTGAAATACTTGCATTAACATATTGCTTCTTCCAATCAAGCTTTAAAATGTCAGAAGCTTTAGTGTGTAAACACACAAAACCTGAAAAAACTTGAACCCCAGATTTGACCAAATTTTAATTCTGTGCTTTGATTTCAATGGGGCAGATGCAGAGAACTTACACACTGATAGAATTGTCCACGCTGACCTCCCGTTACAAAGCGCTTCCCATCAGGATTCCAGGCCACACTTGTTAAACTGTCTTCATGAGACTGGCTCATCTTTGTCCTCAGCTCCCCAGTCTGGAAAATAAACAAAGGCAGCAAGGCCTTATACCAGAATCCCTTCCCAAAAAGGCATCAATAATTTTATCTGACACATGTAGTGTTTGGTAGAACACGTACTTCAACATGTTTAATAAAAAGCAACACAAACCTATGAATAATGCAATAAAAAGGCAGAACTACTTTAGCATTTTCTGGACTTCATTTGGGACATTTTCTTTTGTTCCTCAAATCAAGAGAGATGGAATAGTTGGTGTGTCAGACAACTGAGAGATCAGGAGTAAAGGATAAACTGACAAGAAATTACAAGAACAAGCACTATCAAATAAAAAAAACAAAACAACCAAACAATGAAAACAAGAAGGGAGGAGGAAACTACAAGAAGAGAGATGAAAAAATACATTTTAGTAAAAATTTAGGAATATCACAGTATTTAGAGTGTTTTCCTCCCTGAGCTGAAGCTCTCCATGCAAAAACTCAGCTTTCATCCCTAGCATATAATGCTACCGTTTCACAAGACAGAACACCAATGGGTGGCTTACCATTGTCAGAACAGTAAGGGCTTCTCTCTATTCCCTTGTGCCAGCTCTACTGCTTTTCACTGAGCCAATTTAGTCAATTAAACAGAAGAAAAGTGTTCCAAGGGTGAAAAAAGGGAACATTTTTGTTTTAGGAAACTAAATTAGTTCAGAGTCCAAGACAGCACAAGAAAGACTATACAGCTCACAACTGAGGCAAGGGAAGCTTTTATATCAACTCAAGTGCCCATAAAATTCAACAGCAGAAAGTGATTTCCAAATTCACGGAGGAAATGGCAAAATGCCCTAATGTCTGACCAAAAGATGAAGTTCTGAAATGATAAATTTAAGCCTCTGTGGATCTTTCACTAACATCACTGGGAACTTGTAAAATGGCTTCTATCTTTTACTTTTGTGACTTACTAAAATCAATGAGCAGCTGCTTCCTTTCGGTGATATTTCGGCCCTCTGCTCCTGTTGATTAAATTGCTATTCCTCTCTTCAGAACACCTTTAAGATCCTGTGCATTTATGCCACCCCTTCTCAGAAAAGATCCACAACCAGATACATCAGAATTGCTGCAGAATCCCAGGAACTTAAGACTTGAACTCAAACCGAGTACAGAATTTGCAGGCTGCTGCAATTTTTTCAAATTGACAGGGGGGGCAGGTAGATCAAGGATCTTTCACACTCGACACCTTTGCACAAATTCGTAGCAATTGCCTCTTTCACACCTCATGTATTTAGAGGTTGAAACAAAAGCAGCAGGCTGACCACAAAGTTGTATTTTTCACTCTTAGTCACCACTTACTTGTACATTCCAGAGCCAAAGCTCAGAACAATCATCTGGGCCACAGGCAACAAGGTAGTTGTCATCTGGACTCCAAGCAATGTAAGAGACCCCGTACGCGTGACCTTCTAACGTCTTGAGTAGTTTTAGCTGGTGAGTATCCTGGAACAAGAGACACACTACTGAGACAATGCCAATGAACCCCTACTGCATTTCACATACCCCCACTGTGTCCAAGTACAGCACAGCAAGTTTCCTCTAAGCAACTTGGCACCAGAGAGATGGGAATAGGTTCCTATTTGAAAGGCAATTGCCAATTTACAGAGTAGGGCCAGGAAACAAAAGCTTCTAAGCTTCAACGTGCTAAATCAAGAACATTTGTAGGTATTTGTGATCTAATCTTCTGTGATTCTGAATGCAAAACTCACAAAATACACTCGCGTACAAAGTTTTACGTTACTCTACACTTGCTTTAGTTCTAAGAGTTCTGTATTGCCAAGTCTACTAGAATATGAGAGTACTATTATCTGTGTTTTACAGAATTAAGTTACTTCCTTAAAATTAAAAGGCATGTTGGAAGCCTGTTATGTTTAAACAGAGAACCATATGCTGACCAGAGAAAGCCTTGAAGTAGTAATGTTTTATAAAAACACTGAGCATATCTTGTGTGTGCTGCTCAAGGAAGAAGTTTCACATAAAGATATTTTTAAAAATTTCCTTGAGAAGTGTTCTTATTTCAGCAGTGTTGCCTATAGCAAGCTGTTTTCTGCCACATTTAGTGAACAAAGCATACTTGGCGCATGCAGCATCTTACATCATCTTTATATTGCAACTGCTTTACTGCTGCCTTGTCAGAGGGACCTGACTTTCAAGAAGCTTATAAAAATAAATAGTACAGCTAGATTCTGTGAAACAACCACACACTGGCTTCCTAAATACAGAAACATGCTTCAATACAGCATGAGCACTGACTCTTGGCAACAACATACATAAACAGAAAGTAGAATAGACCTTACTAAATTGCTGACAATAATTTTCGTGAAGCCTCTTGGAAAAGGACAACCAAGTTTTTCTCCCTTCCCTGCTTTTCCCTTATGTAGCAGATGTTTACATCTCCAGATTTTTTTCAAAGAGAGTGACTCATTTGAAAACCTAACTTCATTTCTCTAATTGTCCTTTCTCTTTTGTTTCAGTATTAATCAACAGAGCACCTCTTGATTCTAAAGAGGAAGAACAGAGGAAGAGTGACATGAAGGATGGTTTCCTGGGGTCAGCTGTAAGTAATCTGGCAACTCCCAGCCAGCCTGCAGCTTTGAGGGTTCTGCTGACTAGAACAAGCAAATCCCTGAGAAGAAAAATCTTCAGAGTAGAGAGAAAGAGGGGAAAGTGAATGGATCTCCTCAAGACCCCTTTCCATTCTAAACATTATTCCTGGACTGCAGTAGACACTGCAGTGTCTGTAGCTAAAGTGATTTGCATGGAAACTTAGTCACATCTGACATCATCTAACATCCCGGAGCTTCCCTGCAACTGATGTATTTCTTCTTAGAACAGGATTAAAGCCTGTCACTTCAGCATATTTGAAACTCATGAGGTGTAAGACACACAAGATATTCCTCTTCTAATGACAGAGCTCTGTGGCTGTTACTATCTCCCCTACTGCTCTCATACTTCCCTCCAAATAGAGCAAAACTATCATCATGTTTTGCTCTAAAACAGCACTCAGTGGTATTTCAGGCAAACAGCCCCAAATGTAGCCCATCTGCTTCCCACCCACCACCTAAAGAAATCTCAGCACTTCTAACCCGTACACTACCCAAATTTTTGTTATGTATAAGTAACAACTATTCAGGAATCAACTGAAGTCTGCAGCAGTTGAGCTCCTTGGCTGAAAAGCCAAAATCCTGTCAACAGTTTTCAGAAAGTGCAGGAGATTTCTGTAGGGAGCAAGTTGAAGGAGATCTCTAAGAAAGATGATGCAAGCTAGACAAGGTGATGCACCAAGAGTGCTTATCCTTTGTGCTCTAAAGGTTCTGCCATACCTTGTAACAGCCAAATAATGCATCCACACACAAACCAAGCCCACTCAAGACATTATTTAATGCTGCTGAGTCTGTGTAAGAACTTTGAAATTAACAAGTGAAAATGAGAACAGAAGCATGGGTTAGGAGAGTTCACACATGTAGCTGGGTCTTGGAAAAGTAGTAAGAAATTCAAGGTACAAAATGAAGAAAAGACATTGAAGCAGTGTCATTACACCTCAAGAAGGGTGACCAAGGGAAAAAATGGAGAAATGAAGGATTCTCACCCACATGAAGAGCATGTGTAAAAACAGATACTGTTCATTTAAAAAAAGTGCTTTCCCATCACTTGCCCAGGGAACGTTGGACAGATGTTTCCAGGTAGTTTACGTATACAGATTAGAATGAATCTAAATACCTAAAGCCTTGAGCCTTGAAAACCTGATTAAACTCACAGTTCAAAAGACACTGTCAACCGCTACAGGAAATGTGAGAAGCATGCTCTGCCAAACATGAAAATGAATCATTTGAGTTATGTGGCCTAGTGTTATTTAGACATCCACCTACTTGAAAGGGCTTCAACTTCTTTTTTGAAGTATTCAAAAAAAAAAAGATCATAAACTGATAAAACTCTACAAAGCTGCTTTCCCACTAGCTATTTAAGAGATTTTGTTTCTTTAGCAACCCTTGGTCAAACCAGGTTATTCTAAAACACTTGCAAAACATTTATTTGCTGTTATTAACCAGCTATCACCCAACAACTCAATGTGCTAAACAAGATGTTTGGCATTAAACCCCATCAACAGAAGTGTGTCTACAATCAAGTGACAAGTTAACAGCAAAAAAATATCTGATCCTTAATTACTGAGAAATTACTGTGTTAGAAAAAAACCCAACAAACAAAATACTGATATTTCCAAGGCAAATAACAGAAGTCAGCTTGCTGCTATGCAACTCTTGGCCCAGTAACACACAAACCACAGCAGTTCTTATGCCTGACAAAGCCATGACACCTGCTGTTAGTTCAGAGGCTTCACAACAACTACACACACGGGAGAGGGTTTTATGGCCTTCTATCATTTCATTAGCAAAAAGGATTCAGGCTATATGGCTTCCTAACCTGAAGTGAAAGAAAATAAGTTCAGCTCTCAAATCCTACTGAAAACCAGCATGCATCTGCAAAAACCTTTCATCTTTCATTTCATGTACCAGTCTGGGGTTGTGTTGATAAAATACTGCAAGAACCTATTTCTGATCACATTTTACAAGCATTAGCAACTTCGAGTGTTATGTGTACATGCTCAAGTTTATTCATCTTTCAACTATTCTGAAGTATATGGACATAACTTTCATAATCACTTCCATGAGTCAATTAAAACAGTTTTAGATTAGATTCATGTCTCAAACCTTTTATTTAAAAATAGATATGGGTAGTAATGATACATGAAATATCCTAAAGATTTAATAGTGCTACATATTATCAAAACCCAAAACTGCAGTCTGTAAGAAAATGGATGGGTATACTTCCATGTGCCAGTGTGCTTAGATCTTTGTCTCAAGACAAGGCAAACTAGCATGAAATGGTATACTGACAACTTTTAGTTTAGTACATACCATTTTATTACTTAGGAATAAAGTAATAAATGGTAAGTAATAAATGGTGAAGTGAATACAGTATTTAAATCCAAGTGTACTAGTAGCAACAAGATAACAGGAAGGGGTTAGTCACATACAAAACTCAGAGGTGCTCTCAGTGATTTAGAAGAAAGGTTCCTCACTGCCATGCTCCCTTCCCTCTCACCCAATGCCTCTTGAGGCTTTTAAGCTGAGAATCTTCCCTAGAGGGCAACAGAGAATCTACCCTGTGGTACTGCTTAGGAGTACACAAAGTTCTTGCCCCAAAGCTGCCAACAGCTCGAGCATTACACTCAGCCATCCAGCTTTAAAGTGCCCTCCTTCACTAACTTACACTGACCAGGATCTTTGGACTTTCACACCCCAGGGCAATACCCTATTCAAGAAGGGCACAGAACCTGGTAGCCTGTCCTACAAAAACCAAACCATCCTAGCAAGAGAAAGCTGAGAGAGAGGGGAAAGACAAGTCACACACATTTGGAAACTTGGCACACTTACTGGATCAACCTGCCATATAATAACAGTTGTGTCCTTAGATCCTGTCGCTAGTTTAGTGCCGTCGTTGGAGAATTTACAGAACCACACTTCATTACAGTGCTCCGTTAGTATCTGCTGGGTATAGCAGGGGAACTGTTTCCTGGGAAAAGAAAGGGAGGTATTTGCAGATTAGTAAGAAAGCAGTGAGAGATTTTTTGAAAGTCAAGCTGGTAAAAAACCCCAAAACAACCAACCAACAACTTTATTTAGCTGTAAGACCAGACAACTTAGGAAATTGCCCTATTAACAGCTGCTTCAAGTAAGGACAGAATGAAGTGTTGTATCTGGTAACAACCTCACACCATCAAATGATCATAACCAAGCCTAAGAATGTGAAACTATTATTTCACTCACATAATTTGCTATGCTTTTATATAGCTTGGAATAAAACTGACCCCATCAGGAGAGTAACAGCTTATTACTAAATAGTTCTATCACGGACAGAGTCCAAGTCTCTTTGAACCCTGGGTGCAATGTTTTCTTTACACACGAGGTCTTTGTAGGACTTGGTTATATCTTGCCAACTCCTTAAAAGTGATTCTTCCATAAAAGTTTTCTTTTTCTTGAATGCAATAAGAAGTTTCTTTGCCTTCATTTGGCGCCATTTTTCACTTTCTTTGCAGAGTACTACCTAGAGTAGCTAAGCATAACTAACAAGATACCACTGAACTTAAACAGTTTTCCCTCATAAAACCTACATTTGCATAAAACGTTGTGTTTATCAAAAAATATTACACGATGAACCACTGAAGAAGAGTCAAACCATTCCTCTAGAGCTAATATTTAACATTCTAATTACACACTGAGAAAAATCTAACAACCAAAGTATTAAGTTAGTAAGAACTGGAAGCAAATCTTATTTACATCTTGCCTATAAGCTCTCAAGTAAGAATTTCAAAACTAAGATAAAATTTCATAACTAAGATAAAATAAATGTAGACTTTTAGAGCAGACGTTTGCTTTTTAAAGTAATACTGCAACAACAAGTTCATTGTTCAGATGCACTAAATAATAGTCTCTAACCACAGACATTTTTTCTTGAACTGCAGAGATCCTGAAGCGGTTTAGTCTTAGGCCGAGTTTTTATGTCACCCAGTACAACTCTGATGGGACACAACAGTACTCATATAATGACAGTCTCCAAGGATGTACAGTTGTAGTTATCACTGGAGATAAACTGGCTTAAAAAACCCCAACAAAACACATCTCCTCCCCTCTCCTCCCAAGGAAAAAGAAAAGCAACTACCACCACCCCCCAGCAATTTAAACAGAAAACTTACTTCCTTCACGTTTGTGTTTAAAAATACAGTTTGCTGGTAGCCAGGCTGACAAGACACCTGAAAAATTACTTCTTACCTGAAGCTAGAAAAAGTTTGTCTTAATATCACATCTATTCCTTCTCAGTCATTTTTTTTCACTAGAAGAAGCTTCCCAGTCTACGCTTAAGAGACTATTGAGCAGCACTGAACAACCATACAGTCTCATTTCCTGTCTTATGGTAGAGGAGGATAAAATGTACATACACATATCTGTAGTTTGTTTCCTTGGGAATGTCTACTTACTTGTTTATAGAGAAACACAAGTGTGTTCTGCTCCTGCTTAAAGCTGACCAGGAACTGTTTAGTTGCCACTGGAAGAACACTGAACCCAAGGTAAAAAGCCCCACCCATGAAAGAAGACTTTGTTTTCCTTGGAGTCAAGAGGGAAGTAGGCAAGCCCTTACACAGACATGTGCTCCTACAGGAAGAGTGTTTCATTATTATTTAGCCATATTATAATAAATTAATGTTTTTACTCAGAGCAGCAACTTGCTCTAAATGGTGAGTCTATCTGTAACTCATACAAAGTACAAGGGGCACATTCTGTGTGCCAGGATAGGCTGAAAAGCATGTTACATTTCTAAAAAAGCAAAAAGCAAGCAATATAATGCTGAAGTACAGTTTTTATAGTAAGATAGCCTTCAGGTCCTTAAAAAGGGGAACAGTTGATATAGCTGCTGGAGACACATCTCCAATACTGAACTATGCTACTTACAACCCAGTCAGTTCAAAGCACCCTCACAAAAAGTTCTCTTCACTTAACTAGTGAAACATACAGCTCAGCAAGTCTGACTTCACAGGTAGCAAAGTTATTTAATATAACCCTTCTGCAGAAGGAAGGAATAACAGTCTTGAAATAAGAAACCAGGACAAGCTAACAGTTTCTGGGTTCGATAATTAGATATTATAAAGAAAAACCTTTGGGCTACAATATTTCTTGAAGTGTTTCATTACAAATTGTTCTGTTCAGCACAAAACACCTGAATCATGTTGTTCACATACTGAAATAAAGCATCTAAAAAAGTGTAAGTACAACAACAGGTAACAAGTTCAAAATTGTAAGTAAAACACCAAAGAGCTACCTTTTTATTCCCTTTATATACAATGAAAATTTATTCATCAACGAAAAAAACAACAAAAAACCTCAAAATACCCAACTAGGCTGAAGGCTGTCAAAATCAAAAATTACCATCCCTAAGAACATCAGTTCTCCATTATCAAAATCTGAGGCTCAATAAGATGAAATCCTTTTCTTTCACCTCCAGCAGTTTCTCACCCTCATCTCCCACCCACTCTTACAAAGTAAGTTTCAGTTAAACATTTTGCCTATTAGTGCAATTCAAGCATGCTGAATCCAAATATTGTGTGAGTCCGAACCAGATTAGTTCCAACAAAAAAGGGAAAGTCGTCAGTGTTCTATCATTTATGTAGTACAGAACTTAAATGGTCTAAGCTATTAGACTACTGTTACTTCTGTCAGCTTCATCAAGATTTGGCTTCCACTATCTAACTCATCTCATTGTGCCCAAGCATGGCAGCACATACAGCACAACACACACTGAACTCAGACCCCTGCAACAGGTAGGGACAACAGGTTGAGTTGAGGACAGAATGGAAACCTTTATTTTCAAGTGGATTTGGGGGTACTTTTTTTGGGATTTGGGGGTTTTTTTGTAATTTTTTTTTTTTAATTACAGTAGTCATGAGTATCTATGTATTTATATACATCAAATATACAAGTTTAGGAAATACTACTTTAGGTTAAAAACATAAAAAAACCCCCAAACTATGGCAAAACTTATGTCAGGAAATAGATTCAGATGGATGAAATTCAAGCCCAGATTTGTTGCATGCAATATCTTCTATATCCAAGCCTACTTGGTCTGACTTCAGTAAACCATGCCCTTCACAGTTGGTTAAATGCTCTTTGGGGCTTGATAATTCACATTAAACCACCTACAGAACATCCAATACTATTTATGGACTTGTTTGAAGATGAAAATCAAGTCTCCATTTTTTAGTCTGATTTTAAGACTTGCTTCTGAAGTAGGGAAGCCACAATACCAGTATATGATCATTTCCAATAGCTCTTAAAATGGGCAACTCAAAATGTCTGCACACATACACAAACCACTGAAACAATGTGATGCAAACTCACAAGCTAAAAAAGTTATTTGAATACATGAAGGGCCAAAGATGGTTATTTCAAAATCTTATGATGGTTATAGTGAAGTACTAAGGAAGTCTGCATCTTTAAAAAAAACTTAGAGATTCCAAAAAAACCAAAGAATGTAAGTCAAAGCAGCTGAGCTCAGTTTCTATAAGCGAGTTTATCAGTTCTTAATTAGCTCCCTCAAACCAGCCAACTTTAACATGAAACATTTAACAATTCCCTTGTAAGCCCAAGTGTTAGCCTGTTACATGAACTAACATAGAAGAGTATCCTACACAGTCCTTATTTTCTGGGTGTTCTAGCCTTCATCCCCTCACTGTACCATGCACAACACTTTTCCATAAAAGCTACACTGAGTTTTTAGGTCCTTATCAGAGATGGAGAAAAATTGCTCAGGTCTGCCATTTGCTAAAAACAAACATATCCCTGCTTCATGTCTACTACAGTATGGCATTTTGGAGATTCAGATGCAGCATCTGTTTTGTTGACAAAAAAAGTTATTCAGATAAAGAGCCCATGCAAAAGTACAAGAAACACTCAATTCTTACTACTCCACAAATCTGAGAATATAGTTCTTTATATTATTCATATTATGTACTATGAAAACCAGAAACATCTATTGCCCATTTCTCCCATTGCAACTTTAGTGTCTAAAAGCACCTGTGTCCACTATTAAAAGTCATGGCTGAAAGTTGAGTTCATATCAGTGTCCCTCAGCAGGCTTGCTGTGTTCCAATAACCTTGAAGATAGAGTACAGATAAATAACATACAAGTGATTCTCCAGTGAAAGAACAGCAATCATATGTTGATACATAAATAGACTGGCTGTCCAAAGTGACAAGAAACAAGTGGCTAAGGATTAGCACAGTAGTATCTTTATACCCATCTGATGAGTTTCAAGCTTTAGGTTGACCCCACTGCCCCATATTCAGCTACCCAAATCTTACACACACCCTCTCTACTCCACTCCTCATTGAGAGCTGTCTCTTCCCAGTAAAACCTTGTTGAACCAGCTCAGAGCAGTTCTCACGTTCCCGCTAACAGCGGGTACAACCAGATCGTTTCAAGAGACAAAGAAAAGATGCTGTTGCCTGTGTTAAGAGTGAGGAGGGTCTCTTACCTACTACAAACGTGGTCTATTAGCAGCGAGACAGAATCTAGATTGCTGTCTAGTTTCGTGTTGTGATATAGGCACCGGTCCCGTTGTAGCTCCACAGCCTGACGGAGCAGGTTCTGTAAACGCCTGGGAGGAAGCATCACTGAGGGGGGCAGGTATGCTTTACAGCAGGCAGGAAGGGGGAAAGGAAAAAAAAAAAGGCTTACCAAAAGCAAGTTATAAGTAAGAGCAGACTTTGAATTGGGTCTTTTTGGAAGAGACCTTAGTAAATAAAGCACACAGTCTGTCAAATTTATAGCTATACACCTGGAACTAGAAGCACGAACTGCTGGAAAGCAGAGCTGTATGCAAGGTGTTTGTAGGTAAAGAGTAAGTTTTCCTGGTGAACAAGCACCATTTAGACAAGCTAACTCAAAACTCAGTATTTAACAAAATCTGTAGAATTATAAAACAGTATCAGCTGTGTTCATTTAAGGAATTACCTATTAATACTATGCAAATAAAGAACAGCATGAGTTTACAACTCTAACATGTAGTATTACAACAATCACAAGAAAAAGAGAGGAGAAATCGTAATTCACTGCCAAGCATGCGTCCACTATCAATTGGCACTAGTGTCCCTAGTGGTTATAGGCCACACTCAGTTTCCACCTCTCACTGTAGCTGGTATTTGTAACACACACACCCCCCTCCCCAAACCACACATTTAATCACCAACTGACACCATTACCACATGCTGCAGAGCTAAGAAATAAGAATTCCTATTACAAAAAGTTTATCAAACACAGCAAAAGGTTAGACATCAAGGAGCAAATAGTAAAGGCATCCCCATTAACCAAGAAATACCAAAAGATCAAAGAACCAGCAAACACAGGTGAAGTCAATTCCCCAGGAAATGCAAGATATACTGGATTTAGAGAGGTGAGAAGAAATTCTAAACACGAGAACATCTTACTCTGGAGCTTGTCCAAAAGTTTAGATCTGGAAGCTGTTCCTTTCCCTTCCCACTCTGCTTTTGCACGCAAGTCGTCTGCATGGCTACACATCAAGTACCTGTTTGAAAAAGGGCACACACACCAACAGACCAAGTCTTTCTGGAATCATTCTTTTCACTTTTGAGCATGATATAGATCATAACATTCTTAATGAACAGGAAACAGGTGACTTAAGCTTGAGACTCATAGGAAAAAGGGCAGGAAACAATTTCACACAAACATACATCATCTTCAGAACAAACACCTTCAAGCTGGCCACAGAAAAACAAAACACAAGCAATTTTAGGGGAAGTAAAAGTGTCCCATTTTCATCTAAGAACAAACCAGACTATTTACCTACTTAATTCAATTAGAAGGTAACTGGCTAATAACTCTCAATATCAGGTGACCACACACATGTATTAATTTGTGTTCTAGTAGTATAAAAGTAAATAAGCCTCAGGTAGTTTTCAAGCATTTGCAACAGAATACTGCCTACTGAGTAGTATTCTTTACCCAGCACTTTATCACAACTCACTACAGCTTATTAATCAACAGGATAATACAGCTTGAGTCTTGACAATACCAGCTATCAAAAGCCACTGAATTCCTTAGAAAACTTGACTGGCAGAGCTCCCAGAGTGCAAACACTTACCCACTGAGGACGTGAATGCGTTCTGTATTGTATTTCAGAGGCGTCAGTTCACAGCGTAGAACCTGAAGTGCCTCCAGGACCTTGCCATCCTCCAGGTATTCCAGGTACTTCTGCTGCAGCAGCAAAAACTTCATCCTCTGACATGACAGAAAGCAGCAGTCAGGGGAAAAAGGTTGACTGAAGTTTCAGAAAACGTTTGAGCCTAAACAGAACAGTAGAAACCATTCTACTATGCCCTTCAAAAATACAGCTCTATGCAATGTTTCATTACTCAATTTCTTTTGCTGGGTATTCAACAACATTGCAGCACTTGGGTTATCTGTGAATTTCTTCCCTGTCTGATGGGGCTCCAAGTATATTCCCATCTCATTTCTCAGATCCCCCCAGTAACTTGTCTCACTTCTACTTGCCTTCTTTCTAGTCATCAGTCTTCAAACCCTTAATTAGACAGGCTTTCCAATATAAGATTCTACCAAGAAAAGTGCCCAAAATCAGCTGTTCACATATTTTAGACTGCATGGCAGCACAGAACACAATAGGCCAACTCAGTTTTTACACTGCTTACATAGGAGCTGACATGGATTGTTTGCACAGCTGCATAACATATAGCAGCAACAAACTGATACTGTCTAAGGTTTTGTTCTGCAGTTCTACATTAAGTTTTCCTTGGGTGGTGTTTTTAGTATCACAGAAAAAAACATAACTTCCTATATTCAGGAATCACTTCACCTCTCTGAATTAAGCACCATTATTTCATAGTGTTCCTTTCACCCTGTCTTTGGTTGTTTTCTTTTAAAAAAACCCCAAACAATCAAGCCTGCTGTTCTAACAACAAATACATCTGGATTTAAAAAAAAAAAAAAAATCAGGCATTAATTTATTATATAAAAGATGAAGTCCTAGAAACTTCTAATACTAATTTAGTAGAAACACAGTTTGGTTGTTTAAGGATGAAACCAACTATCCTGTGTTTGTAACTTTTCTTTACTTCTAGCAGTTATCAGAAGAAATAACATTTCTGGCCCACAAAACTCATCAGGTTAAAGAGGAAAATGTATGTGCTTAGACATATGGGTGAGAAACAGATTGGAGATTATGTGCAGCAAATTACAGTTGCTTTTCTAATGAATAACACCACCAGTTCAATCCCCAGTTTCCTTTGCCTTCAGACCTCAGGCACCTCACTATTTTCATGCTCATATTTGGTCAATGTTTACTCAGTTTCAAACACACTGCCAGCCTCCTTAAGCAGAGGGATAATCAGGAAGTTTAAGATGTTCCTGTCCTATTAACAGCTCACATGAAAGTTTAAGGCTTATTAGATGTAAAAACTGGAGTTAAACCGAAGTATTTTTGTTTCCAGAGATAATCAGTTCTTCAGAACAATTAAGTTCACACATACGGTGCTATTAACTTACCACACAGCTTTGTGAAGCATAAAACATGACACAGTAAAGGTGATTTATGTTCAAACATGCCTGTAGTGCTCTGTTGTCCTGTGTGTGACAGGCAAACACATTACACTCCCTACCCAGCTCTGCTTTATTTGAATTTGGAATTGTTAGTTTTTCCAGGTGAGCCAAACCTTTATGATGTTCTGACATGTGAAAAAGTCAAAGAAAGATCCCCCAGTTCTTTACAACCCCAGTGGCTGGATCTGTGCAGCAGGCCAGCAGCCCCCACGCTGATTGCTTACAGAGCAGCAGGGATAAGGCTTTCCTCTGCCAGCTGTGCACAGGGCTCACCAGGAGGCTCAGGCAGCACTCACAGACTGTTTTTCACTCCTCTTGCTCATTTCACACTTATGGTCACTACCAGGAAAAATCCCAGCTTGATCCAGATGTAATAAAAACTATAATCCCCCCCACCTCTGCCTTCCCCATTCACTGCATGCAATATTAATTGAATTTATATATAAATACGTACATATTTAAAAAAATAAATTTACTACTATTTCCATTAAATGTGATAAACTGCCTTATTTATATCTGATTACTCCCTCCCTGCTTCTAGGACTTAGCAGATTCATTTCATTAGGGGAAAAAAAAAAAAAAACGAGCAGAAAACACCAAAACACAGGTTTTATAACACCAGTCCCAACAATCCCACGGAAGCATTACAGGAATACTAGCATGAAGAATGCTGTTGCCAAGTTATCCACAGAGGTGTAATTTGAGTTTTGGGTTAGTAAGTACAGTTTTAAAAAACGTCACAGTGCCATGTGTGACTTTGGCCCATTCACATCAGAATAAAAAGGTCTCCCAAACAACACTTCATGTAGGAATCTACTGTTCCCATAACGGAGAATTAGAATAAAACATAAGCAGTTGGCAACTGTGGCTTATTTATAGCAAAAGGCAAAGGACAAAGTAACAAGGAAATTAAACTGATTTGCTATTTTGACAACTGCTCCAGAACATCCCCAACAGCATCATCAGACAATGGCATGAATTTCCTTAAGGCAGAAGTCACACTCCAGTGACATCACATTTCAAGTATTTTTTTTTTTTTTTTTTTAATATCAGGACACTCACTACCTCCTACTTCTTGTTTTTGTGCCACTAGTGACTTTACTGACAAGTAAGTTTCACTCGACAACTGAATTTTACCCTCATTTTCTCTCAACTACTTTATGCCCTACTAATAGTGCTAATTTCTTCTCAACACCACCTTCTCATGATAGCCAAGACCATTTTGGGTATATCATCTCTTCTACAGCCTAAATTGCCTCTTCTAGAAGGAAGGAGAACTGTTTTTAATGTTGGCAACTGTGAAGAGTGCAAACTCTGTTATTTAAGTAGAACAGAGCAAGTATAAAACTTGTCTGATGCAAAGCACTCACAAGAGCAACTCAATCTTGCTCCATATTCTTCACCTGCCTTACAAAGAAGGGGAATCAAAATTGTCATAATCAAAATCATACCATTAACATCTCAGTGTTTGCAATGGAAATTCAACATCTTCCATTCCTTACTGTTGAACTATTTGAATTCAGACACCACCATTGCTCAGCTCATAGCAAAGATGCCTCACCATGAAGGACCCACAAAGAGCCCAAACCAAGAGTTTCAGCACTGCAGTCTGGCTGGTTTTGCTCAGCTGTTGCAACCTCATCCTGGTTTAAAACTGTACTGAGGATGAAGTGCATTACTTTTGTTATTTCTACAAAGTCCTATTTAAGTGTGGGTAGAACTGAGATTACCCTGGAGCAAAAGTAAGAGTTAACAGATTTACAGATGTTTTTTGGCTTGTTTTAATGGATGTACTGTTAGCCTACTGCTTTCTTCCAACTACAGCCTTTGGTCAAACAACATGAATGCTTAGTACTGTAATCCTTCATTCTCCTCACTGTCAGTAGGAAAGCCCCTTCCAGAATCTTACATTCTATCCAGACTGGCACACACCATCACACACTTGCACCAGGTAACCAAGGGAGAAATCCTCAGCAAACACAACTTGAAAACAACAGGACAAGCACACACTACCACAGTCAAGAAACTGGGCCATTTTGATCGCTGAATCTTCAGAAGTTTAGTGATGAAAATGCATGATAACCTAAGTTTAAGATTAGATTTTGGTGTTATTTTTGACCTGCATATTTTAACAAGCTCCACAACAGCTTTATTACTGTACTAAGAGTTCAAAATAAGTAAGCAAACATTACTGAAACAACTCTTCCTTGAAGTTAAATAGCTAAAAGAACATGCTGAAATCATCAGCTGATGTCCCAAAACAAACTCAACACAGCAGCTATCTACTTACAGCCTGCAGAACCAAGTCCTCAATTTTCATTATCCTCCAGTCTATTACTTCCAAAGTCTGCTAAAACACTGATCAAAACACTTGAAAACAATCCAAAACTTAAACGCAAGATTTGATATGTAAAGACAGGAATATTTTCCACCTTACAGAACCTAGCAAGGAACTTAATTTTACATTTAACCATACCAAGTCCTGCCACATGGAGAAGAATCAATTGCAATAGGGAACTGCCCTTAATGCTGGCAGCAAGAGGGACACCACACAGGCAGGTGGAGCACTTTGCTCAAACAATACATATACCACAGTTTTCATTGTGCTGCCTAATGCAGACCATATACCTCCAGAACAAGCAAAGAGGACAATATGAAAGTATATTCTAGATGACTGCAAAGGAATAATCTCCAGGTTACTTCCCCGGTTCAATTAGTTACCAAAGATAGATGTCACAACATGGCTGAGTAGCCCTGAAGTAAGCAGAACCTCAGGCTGGCTGGAAGCTGACATTTTCTAAGTGTCACTCAAGGAAAAACATCATCCTTGATTCAACTATAAGGTTCTCCTACAGATTGTCTCAAGGCAGCTGTGCCTTATATGCTGCAAAAGTAAAAATGACTAATCACACCACACAGCACCCGGTTGTGTTTGACACAAACAGAAAACTGTCCTGTGTGCTACCACGTTCCTCCCCACATCACTGCATTAAAGGTTTAAAAATTCAGATCAGCCATTTAGTGTTTAGTGTTTTCACCTGTAGATCTTAGAGCAGAAATAAGAAAACTATAAACATGAGTGGAATTTTTAAAATACATAAGTATGCCCTGCACTGACCAGACATTTCAAAAGCAGCTATGTATCCTGGTTATTTTGGCCAGGTCATATGAAATCTAAGAGGAAAAAAAGCCAACCAAACCACAAACCGAAAACAAACCACAAAACACACACCTTACTTTGTTAAATACTCTGTGTCATCTAAACTTTTAGGCACCCATTCTTCTCGTAGGGAGACATTTTTGAAACATTTAGTCACACAGTGTGAGTCACAAGTCAGGAAACCCAAAATCTAATTTTCTATTTTTAAAAAGAGTTACCTGCAGCAGCCTCTTGTTTGGTCTTTCCCTGATCAAGATATTTATCACCTTCATTAGCTCCGACTTAACTGCAGTTGGGATCACCTGCAGAGCACAGAGCACCCCTCCTTGCCTGTAAGGATCTCTCACTAGTTTTCCAGCTGCTGACTACACTGATAACCATCCCAAACATCAACCATGTACAAAAAGCTGGACAGGAGGGAGGCAGAGACAGTGCACACACAATGGAATGCACACAAGCTCAACCCATCCTTGCAAATCATGTTGTCTTACTAACAGACACATGTAAGACTGTTATCTGTTTTAAATTATCTAGAGTTTATATAAAGGAGAATAATTTAAAAAAGAAAACAGCTAATAGTTGGTTCAGGTAAAGTTCAGTCTAAACCAAGTGTTTTTACCGCACTGAGTTTTATGGAAGGCAAAACTGAAGAAGAGGACACTTCCAGAGCCCTCCAAGGAACACATCCCCTTTCCCCTCAGATTGAGTTCCCCAAGAAGTACAGCGCTGATATTGTTAAACCTCCTGACTCACAGACATGCAAGTCACTAATACTACAGATAAGCTCCATAACTTCAGATGTAAGAAACACAAGGAAATCTGCTGCAAACGACCATCCACATTCACATCCAGCTGTTTCGCACTTCCAGCCTGCACAAGTTACTGGAAACTGCAGCAGTATTCTAAACTGCTTCAATGCTCAGAAAAGAGAAAGTGAACTACTGGCCTAATTAAGAGGTGCTAAGCTTTGACTGAATTAATAGAAAAGAATGTAAACTTCTGATGTTTTGTTAAACATCTGTTTTCCTACTTCACTTCCTGTTCTCTCTCTCTCCCTCCCCCAACAGACAGGAAATTGTCTTGACAACAAATGAATCAGCTAGAAGTGGAACTAAGCAGCCATCAGCTGATTCCTCATTGTTTACAGTCACAGACACTTCAAAAAGCCTTGCTGCTGTCTTCTTCCTAAGTGACCCGAGCTGTTCTAACCTCAGTTCATTAAAATAAACGTTTAAACACAACACAGCCAAGTAATGGTTTTCATCTTGAAACACAAAAATCAAAACAAGAAACACTTTACTCAAAGCAATCAAAATCATAACAACATGTATTGTAATTGTCAAGTCACAGGATCTACTAACCTTCTATTTCTAGGTTTATCTTTTAAAAAAACAAGCCAGCCAAAGAGAAAAAGCTCTAAATAAAATCCCAAACAGCAATACAAATGCATTTGCTCTTTAAAAGCCATCTGGAAAAGCAACAGTATTGTTCATGGTCTATAGCAGCCTCTATATTCTTGTAATGTGCTATTACAGAGCCAACACCACATTAGTATTACTGCATTTTATTTCTAAACTTCTCTTCCCTCAAGAAAACCTAACTCCCGTAAACACAGAGATTGTGAGAAGTACTTCAAGGTTTAAATTAGTATTCAACATAGGCAGTTTCTACAGAAACTGACCTATTTTAGGCCTGTGGCAGGATTTGTACTTTATCAGTTAGGTATGTTTAACAGGGTTTAAACATTCAGGACACCAAATCTTGGTCTCAACACTTTGGGGCTGCCTATCTCGCATTCTAAAGCGGAATAAAAAAGTTCAGATTAGTGTGACGTTTGAGATAGCATGCAAGCAGCTTAAAGTCAACAAAAAAAGAAAACAAGAACTATGGACAACCAACTCCACAGTGAAAGATTACACCACTACAGTTAGTCCAACTACAGAGCTCTGAAAGAGTTCAAGTGCGCCTCTTACCACAATTGCATGCGGAGAATGCACTAAGGCCTTAAGTTCATTCAGGTCGTTCTCAGCCTGCAGAAACCAGCATAAGAAAAAAAAAAAAGGACATGAGGAGGGTGGATTTTGAATTGTCTCACAGATAACTATAAATTTCAACAGTGGTTAATACAGTCCTATAAGCCCTACGTTACCTTATCCCATTCTCCTTCCATGACATGATTGCGGAATTTGGTAGCAGAAGGATGTTCTAAACGACATCCTGACTCTTGCATGAGGAGATCAACAGTCTGGCTGCAGGAGAGATACAGTGTAAACAAACCCGACCAGTTTCACCCTCACAAACACACCGCCTGCTATGACAACAGTTTACCGTATTTTAAAGTAACTTTAACAAACAAGAATACTACCACCAGATCCAGGTGCTCGTTCAAAAAGACCATCCCAGTTGCCTGAGACACGGAAACAGCTATATCCCTGTCTAAAGCCAGTTGTCAACGAGCTTGAAAGCTGTACCAGAAAGTATGTGACTTACCAGCCACCACAAACAGCCATCCCTGCACAGAAGATAAACTTCATGAAGGAAGACACAGGCTAGAAAGCTGTTGGCTGCTTTCCCCTGCCCCCTCCCTGCCTCCCCCCACAACACAACACAGGGAGCTATGACATCAGTCACAGGCCTCACTTTTCCTTCTTCCTCACATCTCAAAAGACTGGCTCCTTAAAAAAAAAAATTAACAAACTCATGAACCTGTAGCCCTCCCCCTTTTACACTAAAAATAGCTTATTTACTGTGGTGTCGCCTATGAACAGTCACGAGTTGTCTGCTGCTGTAAACTTGCCTCTCGTGTCAGAGGCAATTTACTTTATGTGATAAGTTCTTTAGAGTTGACCCATTCTGCAGTGTTTTGAAGACTTCTTTTGTGGTGGCTACATAAACACTTTACTGGACTTCCCCAGCTGCCTTCCAAAATTATGACACACGCTGGATTTTAGCCTTACTCACAAAGTGAGCGCTGTGATTAAATACTTCAGACTTCCCCTACTCCACTGGGAAATTATTTTCCCCATACTGACTTTAAGAAAGGGCCGACATACTCTATTCTTGTTTACAAGGAAGATTATTATCAAAAACACGTGTCCAGCACAAATCTACAGAGGCCTTCACCATTTACAAGGCCAAAGGTTCTCAGAGTGGGACCAAAGAGCCTCTGGAAGTGGCAGTTGACTTTGTGCTCGCTTCCTCCGAGCTGACAAGCCAAATCTTGGAGCTCATCTGCGAAAAGCCGCCCCCCCACGCCCAGCTGCGGGCTCCATTATGTTTACCAGATAACTTCTCTCCCACTAACACGTTTGTATTGATCTACCCTTATCGGTGTGCGACTCGACTCCCACCCATATCGCCATTCCTGGCAGGGGAAGCTCCCGTCCTGTCCCTTCGCATGACACCGGCACAACAGGCTTGGAAAACACAGCTCCGGCTCCATTTTTTCCCAGGAGCGGGCCTGCCTCGCCCCCGGGCACTGCCCCCTCCCCTCCCCAGGCACTGCCAGGCTGCGGCAGCTCCGGGCAGCGCTTGCCCCCGGTCCCCACCCGCAGGTCCCTTCCCCGTCCCCCTGCCCCCGCTCCCCGCCCCGGGCAGCCCACCCTCCGCCGTGAGCCCCGGGCCGGACCCTCTCCGCGGACACAGGGGAGGGCGGG
>VXBA01002282.1:505694-539676 GCA_013399895.1 Serilophus lunatus
GGCCGGCCCGCGGTGTCCCGGTGGCACCGGCCGGCCCTGGGTGACACGGTGACCGGTGATTTCCGGCGCCGGGTGATTTCCTGGTGCGGGCTGGACGAGGAGGAGTGCGTAGGAGTTGAAAGAGGGGACGTTGAGGTTGGGTGTTCAGAGGGAATCCTTTGCTGCGAGGCGCTGGGGCGGGTTGGCCGGGGTGGCTGTGGATGCCCCAACCCTGGCGCTGTTGGAAGCCAGACTGCACAGGGCCTTGAGCAGCCTGGTGTGGTGGGAAGTGCCCCAGCCCACGGCAGGAGGGGTTGGGACTGGATGATCTTTAAGGTTCTTCCAGCTCTTAACCCAGTCCATGAGTCTGTGTCTGCGTTTTCTTAAACGGGAAGTGCTCGATGAAGTGGCATCCTGGCGTTGCCCAGGCTGGCTGCTGGAGGGTTTCAGACCCACTGCTGGTCTTGTCTTTGATAGTCACAGGGTGCATGGGCATGGAAAAATTGGGAAAATGGCGGTTTTGCTGCAGGTCTTTCAGGAATGTTGAGAGATGGGGAACGTTTGTCAGGACACGCTGTTGGAAGACACTGGGAATTTTGGGGGGTCCCAGTCTCTGCCCTAAGGTGTCTTCCTGCTGTCCCTCCCTTGCAATGGAAGGCAAACTCAACTCCTGAGCCAAGTCTCTGGCCAAAAATCATCAGATGAGTGAAATCTTGCTTTTTAGAAATAGCATCTTGAAATAATACATTGTATGTTACTTGATTTGGAGCCTGTAATTTCTGTCTTTGGTATGCTCAAGCTTTTCTCCAAAACCCAAGGGGAAATAACAAAACTTTTTTTTCTCAATGAAAGCTGAAATTAAGATCTAATCATCTTCCCTTTCAGAAGCTGTGATTTCAGGAGCACCAACTTAGGTTAAACTAGGAAGTTGGACAACAGTGCTTTGTTTGGAGTGGGGCTTTGAAGAAGTCTGACTGATGGAAACAACGGGCTCAAGACCAAAAAATCTGTGAAGGGTCAAAATCCATGAGAGAAATGAAACTAGAGAAAGAGATGAGACTAAATGGAGGCCTGTCCAACTGAAGTAGATACCTTGTCCCTGTTTAGAGGCTTCACAAGGTATTTGGCCAATAACAGCCAAAGCACTCTTACACCAGAGGGAGAGGTTGGAAAGACCTTTGTCACTGACCTGTGCCCAGGTGTGGCTGTAGGGTGAAATTCAACATTGGTCTTCCAGAGAGGGAAGTACTGATTTTGTGCTCCTCTGCTCACCCACCGTTGTTTTCTCTGCTGCAGAAAACAATGCTTGTGTATATCTTCTCATTTCCACTGCTCCGTCTTTTCAGCATTCCTGAGTTCTTCCTTGGTCCTCCCTAGAGGTCATCAATGAATCTGTAATTCAAAGATTTGAGTAGAGACAACAGGAACAGTACAGAGAGCAGGACAGACCCTGTGAAGGCACCTGAAGGTGAACTGTTAAAGATCAAGACTAGGCTTTCAGGATGATAAAGTTGCTCATTATCCTTTCCTGCCCCATGCCTCAGTGTTTGGTGTGGAAGGGGGAGGTAAAAACCCCTTCCTACTGCGCCAGTGGGTGTCTTTGTCCCTCCAGCTGCTGGCCTTGCCACACTGCTGTCACACCACCCCAAGAGCCTGGCCTGCCCTGGAGAGTCACTGCTTTTATTACTTGCACGTGGCCTGCTGCTCCCACACACTAATGTCTGCCTTGATGAATCTGTGCAGAGTACCTCTGTGATGAAAGAAATGCAGAATCTCTTTACTGTAGCTGGATGATGTCATATGGGCGAGTGGTTCTATATACCTGTTATTTGTGGGAGAAAAGGGTCTTAGAGGGTTGCAATTTCCCTCTCTCACTTCAATTAAATACTCTTAGGGAGTAAGAGTAGTGTTTGGGGCTAAAAAGGACCTAAAAGATATAACCTTTAAGAGGTACATATTATTGTGTATTAGTTGTATTGAAAGTTCTCCCCCTGCCACACACACACATATTTTCCTTCTTGTGGGAGGAGAGATCCCAACAGAAACACAAAGAACTGGAGGAAGCAGCTCACTGCTGTTGGGAGGGTACAGACTGGCTCCTATGCCATGGAGAGCTGGGATGAGACATCTGAAAGTTTCTTGGGATCTCAGGTGACATGAAGGTGTAGAAGGGGAGTGATTCAGAATCCTGTGTGTGAAGAGCATGCCTCAGCCAGATCCCACCCCACGTGTGTAAAGTTACTGAAGCAGTTTCTGCTCCTATCCTTTGTCACCTATGGCTTTTCTAGTCATAGGGAAGGGCTTTTCCTTCTCCTAGGCTTTTCCTAGTCACCAGGACGAGATCTTGAGAGAGAGATTACTCCCTATGCTGCAGTAAGGAAATGGGGAATTGGGAAAGGGGTAGTGGCACCCTGCTTTGTCAGTCTTTTGTCAGCTAAGCCCTGATTTTGATCCTGATTCTATTCCACACCCGTATGAGAGAGGGCAGATTTAATGATCCAAATAAGCATGAAGCTTTTTAAGCAATTAGACAAATCAACTGCTAAATACACTTGTGGCAAATGACTGTGTTACAATAACAGAAATATGCATTCATCATATTCAGGCACCTTCAAAGTTTCCCAGAAGAAGAGAATAAATAGAGCAATTCAGCTATAAAATGTGACAAACTTATAAACACTCAGAAGAGGAATTTTAAAGACAAATTTTGGCAACTTTAAATACTGTTGTTGTAATACCAACCAAGTTACTGAAGTAGAGGCGTAATATGCAACTGTGCAGAATGTGTACAATTCTGACTATATTGTAATTCAAACAACTTCCTATTGTAAAGACCCACATCTTTAATTGCAAAATGTTGCAGAAACACTTCTTAGGTATTGTGACAGTTGAGAAAACCGAAGAGACCCATCACTCCTTATCAGAAACAATCACTCCTTACCAGAAATAATCACTGAAATGACCAATGTAGAATATGTTGATCAAATGATACCTTTAAGTGTAAAAAAAGTGTCTTCAGACATTCTAGACTAAATACATATGCTTCAAAAGCAAGAAAAACCTCCATTTTCTAGGTCTGGGAAGTTAGAAAAAAACCAAACCCAACCTTCAGTTTATCATTTATGGCCTGACTAGAACTAATAAAACTTTTGCTAATTTCTCTGTCTGTCTCTCTCTTTGAGTCCAGATCTCAATAATAGGAAGGAACTCTCATTAGGCCTTGGGTTATTTGATGGTAACCATGTGAGGCTGCTTTGACAGAGCTGAATTATTACAAAATATTAGAGTAAATCCTGGAAAGATGGTTTGGGAGTCTAAGCTGCATGATGAAGATTATTAATAATTTGATTCCCTCCTATTGGGCACATATGTATGTATTCTTTTCTTCTGCACCAAATTTGAGGTTACTGGAAACAAACCAAATAGCAACAAAGAACAAAGGAAGAAAGGATAATTTAGAACAATGGCATTTTCCACAGTACCAGCTAAATAAATTCTTGAACAGGCACCTGGAAGGTGCTTGCAACTTCCAAAACATGAGATATGGGTCCTTAAACAGGATTTCTAGAAAGCATTCAGTAGACAGTAAGTGAATTACACGGGTCTGAGATTCAATCACTTCATGCAGAGGATGGTTAGTACTTTAGTAGGAGAGTGGAATATGGAAAGCCAAAACTCAGCTGGATTTGCAACTGAAAGACGATGGGAAGGGCAACAAAATGAGCTTCCACAAGTGAATTGGCAGCAAAGGGAAGACAAGGGGGCCTGCTGCAGACCTGGGTCATTGAACTGCCCATGAGGGAAAAGGAAAAGGCTGAGATACTCAAGGATTCCTTCACCTTGGGCTTTACTGGAAAAAAATGCTTCCATATCTCCCAAGCTTCTGTGGCTTGGGGTGAGAGAGAGACTGCCCACAGAAGGTCTGCTCTATCAAGGCCACTGGACAAGACAGCCTACACCTGAATGTTGAAGGATCTAGCCAGTGCTACTGTCTGCTCACTCCCTATGACATTTGAAAGGCCGCAGCATTTAGGAGACTGCAGATGACTGAAGAAAAGGAAAATGTTGCACCTTTAAGTTCAGAGTTGTGTCTGACTCTATAACGTTGACTTTAGATTTGGCAATCAAAGGGAAAGCAGAGTATGCCATTTAAGCTTGTCTTTATTAAGGCTTTTGGTGGGCTTCCTCAATATAACTGGGAGAGATGTGGATGGAATGGGCAGACTACGTGTGTGAAAAACTGGCTGTACCACCAGGCTCAAAGGGTAACATCTCATTGGTTTGAGTCTGGCTGATGCCCATTTGGGAGGGATCAAGGATCAATACTGGAGCAAATCCTGTTTGATATGTTCACCACTGAACGGGTGAGACAGAATGCACCCACAGCACGTTTTCAGATGAACTTTATGCCAGCTGGGGGGATCAGTTGATATACTGGAGACCCTGGCTGCCATTCAGAGTAGCCTTGGCGAGCTGGAGGAATGGGCCCGTGAGAACCTTGTGATGGTCAACTGAGCCAAGTGCAAAGTCCTGAGTGTGGGACAGACCATCCTCATAGAGCACTACAGGCTGAGAACCAACCAGCTTGGGAGTAGCCCAGCAGAAAAGGGCCTGGCCATCCTGTTGGACAAAAGAAACTGCTCATGGGAGTTCAACACCTACAGGGCTGCATTATGGATATACCCACCATGTATGGTGCATGTGCTCTCTGTGCAGCACTGGTGAGGACGCACTGGATACCCACATCCAGCTTGGGGTCCTCCAGCAACAGCCAGTGCAATGGAGGCTGCTAAGGTGGTAGGGGCTGGAGCATATGCTCTTTGAGAAAGTGGGTTTGGCTATGCCAGGATCTAATTACAGTGTTCATCTTCCCAGAGGGAATTATAGGGAAGATGGCACAAAGAGATGGCTCTGAGATGAGCACCACTAGGATGACAGAGAACAGCGAGAAGTTGCACGCAGAGATATTCCAGTTATGTATAAAAAACCCAAAAGTTTGAAGTGAGAGTAGTGAAGTAGTGGTGCCATAATGGATGTGGACTTTCCATCCGGCGAGATACAATGAGACTGGACAAGGCTTTGAGCAACCTAGTTTAGCTTTGAAGATAGCCCCGTTTGGAGCAGGAGGTTGAATCAGTGACCTGCAACTTTAATTTTGCTGCGATTATAAATACAATTCCTAGAAGAATCCTTGTGGGATTCTTGGGGTTCCTGGGGGGAACAGTATTCTCATGTCTCAGGGGCTACTGATACTATGACCCCAAAGCTTCAGTAGGGTCATCATGTTGCCTTGTAGATGAGGTCACGTGGCAAGGATAAGGGCAGTAGTGCTATCGTTGCAAACTAATTAAATATTATGTAATCACACTGTGTCTTCTGTCCACCAAATGCATGTACTGACCTTTGCACTCTCCTGGGCAATCACAGCATGGTGTGGTCACAAAGATAAATGTCAGAAAGTGCTGAGGATCCCATGTGTACAGAACATCCTGTTTAATACAGGGTGTGTCTTATTATTACGTGATCAGTGCAATTTCTCACAGAAGAGCATACATGGCATGGTGCTGCCTGTAATTGTGTTGCCATAGCTCTCTTTCTGGATGTGTAGGATGCTGTGTACTGGGAGAATTCAGGCTTCCCTTTATGGGCAGATAAAACATGCATGCATGTGTGAGAGGTGTGATGCCAGACTGGTACTTACTGTGCAACTTCTCTGAACATGTAGAGCAAGACAATATTGCATATGCTGTGAATCTGACATGTCAGACTTGCTTTGCATGCATGATTTATCTGTCTGGGACTGTCCTAGATATCAGGTTGTAAAATCCGTCTGTGTATACTGCGGTATATTAGTAATTTTCAGATCTATTAGGAAGTTATGTGTAGCCAGGATTTGGAAAGATAGTAGGCCAACATGTTAGTGCTTCAGTGGACTCGCAGTGGACAGAATAACAGCGTGCTTGTGCTTTTTTTTTCCTCCACATCTTGATAGGCATAAATGTTCACTCTTTTTGAAATCCCCTTCTGGTCATTGTGTGCAGTAGCAACTGGCAGGTATTCCACAGAAAAGCCTATAAACTGATTTTGTTCCATGGAGCTTTCCAAGTTTAGAGTGCCTCCTGTGGTCAGTATTCCTTAATGTTAGTGTGTTGATTTCATGTCTAGGTCTCAGATGAGTTATTGGTGTTTTTATGTGAGATTAGATTTATCCTTCTATTGTTGCAGTTATTTTACTTTTCCTACCTGAGGGCCGGTCCCCTGCCTTTTACTTCTTGCTGGCTCTCAAGGCAATTGTTTTTTCAGGTTTGTTAGTTGTGTCTGCCAACTCCCACAGAGCTCTTAGAGCCTAACCCTCAGTGGGGCAACACACCACCTTCTGTTGACTATCTTTTGAATTAGCCCTTGTCTCTCCCAGAATGACATGTACACTGGTCTTTTCTCTGTGCGACTTCTGTTTTCTTTGGAGGGTTAGCTCTCGCACCTGGAACTGAACATTCAAGACCAGGCATGTAGACTGTAGTATCTCATATCCACTCTGGAATGGGCAGAGAGGGGAAATTATTACATAATCACAAGATTACATTTTAACATTAAGTTTGTGAATAGCTCCTTGGATCTCTGGGATAACTTACAATTTTTTTCCCCTTCTTAATCAGGAATATATGGTTTTCCAAGTCCGTGTTTAAAAAGCAAGTGACCCAGACCCTCTTTATTTGCTTTGGGCAAGAGATTAAAGGTTAGTGTCACAAGAATGTTATTGCAGTACTATTTAAGTGCCCCTTATTTTAGGGGAAATCACTAGTTTTTGTTTCAACTCTTTTATTTTGCTTAACGTAAAACTTTCTTTGCACGCTTCTCCATCCTTTTTGGTGGATAGAATTAACATCAGAAATAAAGAGCCACTCAATTAGAGAAAAGATTCCTTTGTGTGGCTCTGTACATTTATATAGTAAAATATCTTCACCACTTCATCTAATTTGTGACTGTTTTCCAGTACATCAGCTCTGCCATTTACTCTCAGACTTAAGACCTCATAAAGTTTCAAATAGCTACTGTAATAAAGAACTCAAGACACACCAATAATCCAGGCCAGAAATATTTTTTCTGCATTCTGGAAAAAGAGTTTTGTTCCAGAACTAGACTGGCTGAGCTGCAGGAGTGGGAAGCAGAGTCATGGCACAACAGCGTTGCACCATATTGAAGGCTGGTCACTCAAGCTTTCAGTAGGACATTAATGCAAGACACGGGTTCCTTCTGAGGCTGACAGCAGGCAGTAAGATGTTAAATCCATGTGATCTGATGACCTTTAAACATTACGACTTCCAGAAGAATTTCTTCAGATCCTTTTTCAAAGGCTCATAGTACTTTAAGAATTCCTTTTGTTTTTTTTTGTTTGACTAGTATGTTTGGACCATTGGTACTACACTAACCTGATTTCTCAAATCCAAAGTGTAACATTCACCAAATTTTCTATAATACTTGGGGGGTTGTTTTTGGTTTTGGTTTTTCTAAGAGGGTACAGTATGCAGAATATAAGCAGACATAGTTTTTACTGAGATATGTTTGGAGCAACTAATACACCTTATTTGAAACTTTGCCTCACAAATAATATAGTAATTTCAAATTCATGCAATTTAAACCTTTATGCTTTTGTGATTCTCTCTTAAACAAGAGTTTCAAGACACTTTCTGAAGCATGGTGTGGTGGGTAGGCTTTTCTGACGTTCATTTGCCTGCATTACTCATCACCAGTTTTACTTATGGGAAGGGCACCCTAGATACTGTCATTCCTATTTTTATCTATCAGGACAAGATGAAACAATACACGCAAATATGTCTGTAGAATTTTCAAGGTATTTCCTAGTTTTCTATAAATACTAACACCTTCTTTGTAAGCAACTCCTATTTAATAGCACTTCTTCAGAATGCCACACCTGAAAGAGGAGGGTGTCCTGCTGGATCCTGACAGAGCTGGGGGGCATGGTGGGAAGTAGTTCCAGCTGAAAGGAGGAAAGGGGAGTTTTGTAAGATTAGGATCAAAGGCTTGGTCTTTTAAATATTTCAGTGCACGTGTAGAAATACTTCTGTGAGTAGTGCTATTTACTGCATTTTCACAGTTGGAACCTAGTTATATGAATTATCACGGATCTGCCACCTCAAAGTAACTAATTATATTGCACACTGTGACCACTTCAAAACCTGACAGTGAAATGTGAGCTCAAGCTGAAATGAGCTCAAGCTTTCTGTCCTAAAAAACAAAGACTCCTGTCCCTGAAGCTAAAAGAATCCCCATGTGTTGTTAGGAGCCCCCTGCCAAAGATGTGCAGTGCCAAAGACACAGCTGAACAGAACTAATTTCATTTTGCCAGGAGCATTGACACAAATGCAGAGTAGGTAATTTGATAAATCTGCTTTGCTGTTATTGTTGTAACAATGGTATTAGCAGAAAAATCTTGATAGAACTTTGTTTTTAAAAAGGATAGTTCATGATATTAATTTAGCCTGGCTTTTACATCTCCAAATTAAGCATTTGGCCAAAGCTGTCTTTCTAGTCTCCCTCTGGAGAGGTGGAGGCACCCACAAAAGTGCCACAGAGTCCTACATACTTATTGTAGGATGGGATGTACTACTTTCTGGTGTCTTTTAGTGACACTGGGGGAGCCTAGCCCACCTTCATTAGAGTACATCACTAACTTGTAGGTGGGTAGAGTCAAAAGAGAGAAATTTTAGCCTAAATTCTACCTAAATTCTAAATTGTAGCTTTGAAAATGCAAACTGACCTATTGGGTGAAAGATGTCAATGTGCCATTGAGAGCCACAGTGAGTGATGGCAGTGGAACACCTACTCCTGTGTCACTGGGAGGCCAACCCATGGCTCATGAATTGCTTGTAGCTCAGAAGCCAAGCTGGAGCTATACTTTCACATCCCTTCTTGGTGATCTGTCATCCCCTACTTTAAGGTCATGGTGGTTCCTAGTACGAATCATGGGGGGACGGGCTGCTGAGGCTGACAGTGACAGACCTCCTGGGGAAGCAGCAGGTCTCTAAGGTCACTACCAGGAAGGATCCTGGGATGACCCTCAGGGATCTCTGAGGGTCTAGACCTACTATCTCTTATCTTGAAGCTGCTTCCAGGGCTTGCCATCCCCTTGAGTCTTCAGGATATGTGTCTTGTGACCCCTAGGCCTAGCTAGAGTCTATTATATGCTGTTCATTAGATAATAAAGGGTAGTCACTGTTGCTCAATTAGTTTTGTTGCTTTAAAAATATGCATATTATTAAAATTATTATAAAAGTATTATGATACACGCACAGGAACAAAAAGCAAGATGAAATCTTAATAACATTTGCACACAAGCCTGCCAGCAGTTTCTCATTATTCCCACAATCTCTTTTCCTTGGTGAGAACAAAAAAACCCACCAAGAATCAGGTATCCCATCTTGGAACTAGAACCTTTTCAACAAAACTCTAAAATATGCCCTTTTATTTACTAAACACATTAATTTTTTGTATTCTTATGTTTTATAAGGTCACTTACTCCATAACAGATGCTTGCACACTTTCTTCAACAATATTTTGATAGCAGTATTTCAACACTGAGAAGAGACTTAGGATCATCTGCTCATTGTTATAAAAGCTCGACCATGTAGAAACCTCAGAACGACTTCACTGAAATCTTAGGAGATATTTGATGCTAAGACATCCTTAATCTGTCTTCTACACAGAACTAATATGTTACTATACATCTTACTTGTATAATTTACTAAATATTAATATTTTTATCAATATTATTAGCAAAATATTGGCAATGTTAATAAAATATATGCAAATGTTATGTGAAAAATAAGATTATGCTACTTTACTTACATATGTTCTAAGGTTTTTCATAGGAATAACATTTTTAGCTATGCTTTGCAACACATTTAATAGTTTCTATCATTTTACCTATATAACATGTATACCTATAAATGTTCATTTAAATGGTAAATAATTTAATGTATGTAACAAATTCTATGGCTATTTGGTCTGAATTTTTTCAGATATAGATACTCTGAATACAGTAAGTTGAGACAGGTTGGGGTTGTCAACAACTGCTTCCATGTCTGCTTTTGAAACAAGTCTTTAGGAATAATATTACATAGTTACTGCACTATCAGGTATTTTTAAAACATAATTAAAATATTAATTTTTTGAAATGAAGCTGCCTAGAATGCTCAACCTGCTGAATTTTACATTGAGCCTTTGTAATCCTTAGGGAACAGCACTAGCCATGTTTCAAAAAGGAGTATTTTCAGGAGCAAAGCAATATAAAACCTCAGAGGTGGAGAATTTTTGCTGCTTGGATAAACATAATCAAAAATAGATACAGAAATCATTTCTTCAGTGGTATTCAACCTGTGCTGATTTATGCTTTGCTTTTCTTGATGGGTGAACATATATCAGTTTTCTCATTTCCAAAGATGTCTTCATTAAGGGTTTTCAAGTTCAACTATCATTTTTATTTGTCATTACATTGGCTTTTTATAGAGATCAGGGTGCATATTTTTTTTTTTTTAAATTTCGTAGGGAAGAAAGAGGGTTGTATTGTTCTGAGTGATACTGGCATGCAAATAAATAACACTGAAACTTGGAAGAGCGTTAATTAAAAATTATTATAACCTGACTGACCTGACTTGGCATCATGGTATCTTGCCAGACTGGCTCTTTATTCTTACGCGTGTCTGATTTGTGTTTGTGGCAGGAAGTTAATGAGTTCATGGAATTGTTTGGCTTAATCCTGCTTTCTTTGCACTGCAGAAGTTTTATGTGAGGAAGAATAAGGAATATCACAGTGAGGTTCACTGGGTATGACTCGTGGTGATTAACCCAAATAATATTTGGTATGTTTCTATTTTAATAAGCCAGGTAAATGACATATTGAGCTTGTTTGTTTGCTTAAATGAGCTTTACGTTGTTTTTAAGGCGGGCTTACAACTGTGTAAATCTACTGGCTTCAGTGCAGTTTTTTGTAATTCTTGTTGGTGTGGAGTTATGGTAGGTCCACTGGAACAAATTAGAATGTATTGAATGATGTAATCAACAACAACATAAGACTCAACTTGTTGTAACTTCTGATCACACTGCTATCTATCCTTTTAGCTCTGCAGAAGAAGAGCGTTTTGGGTGGCTGTGAACAAGAAGGACTGGAATCTGACCTAGAGAGGCCCTTCAGTTAAAAGAAAAGCAGATCTTATCTTTACATTCACATGTGGTACATAGACATCAAAAGGCTGTTTCTCAAAGTCTTTAAAGTGAGATGGGTCTAATGTTTGGCCTGTTCCTCATTCCAGATCCCCCAGGGACACTGGACTGTGGGCTGGGCTGTAGAAGACACAAATCTCCTACCTCAGCCCACCTTCCCAGCTGGTTGCTGTGCTCATTAGCTGGGGTGGAGCGCCCTGATGACACACCTATACAGCATCTTGTTTTGGAGTTAGTTAGTTAGTTAGTGCTGTGCTGAGCTGCGCAGCCATATCCTACCTTTAACTATAGGTTTATATGAGGTAGTTAAACCAAAGTTATTCAGAATATGTAGCACAGGTGATGCAATAACCAGACGCAGGCTGTGGGTCCCTGTGGCCAGTACTGCATCCAGTAATTGTCACAGTGGTTTGACATGTGGGCTTGTGAGGAACACAGAAGCATTCTCAATATAATGTATCATACTGTCTTTTTTTGCGTCTCCCGTTTTTTGTAATTTTTTGTAATATTTCAGGAAAGATTCCTGGAGGTTATTTTTTCTGTCTCCTTAGGAAGGTATGTGGTAGTAGCTGCAATGCGACATTACATTACATTGCATTATTTACAGTACATAAACACAATGTCTTTAATGTCCATGTACCAGTAATCCCAATAGTCCCAGGCAAAGTGAACCCTACTTTTGCAGATATTTATTTCGAGCATGAAATGAATGTCTGTCCATGCCCCAGTAAGCGGACAGTTTAGAAAGAGAAGACAAAACGGAAAGGTACCATAAACAGAACAGTTTGAATAGGAGGGATTCCACTGTAGGTTTTTCCTTAACATCAGCATCAGTTTTTCAAACTATTGCAAAGGAAGTCAAACTATTGCAAGGGAAGTTATTATCGAGGAGTGATAGGAAGGGGAAGACAAGTAGTGGTAGTGGGAAGGGAAAGGGCAGAAAGAACAAATTTGACTCAGAGCAGCTTTTTGGTAACTGACTTCATAGAGATAATACAATAGCAAGTGGAGAAAAAGTCCATGGTTAGATCACATGAGGAGTCAGTCCAAAATTTCCAAATAGGTTGCTGATGTTTGTTGGCAGCTTTTAGCTTCAGCTGGAAGAAAAGAGCCTCTTTTCTTCACAAACCAGAATTAATCTGTAACGCTTTTCTCCTTCAACTCAAGTGACTTGTGTTAAGGGAGCAGCTTTCAGACAAGGACCTTGGACCAAGTCCTCTTTGAGTACAGTGGAAGATTTCCAGCCGTATTTTAAAGCACCATTCACCTCTTCTGTCTGAACTGTTAATTTGCAGTGGGGTCACTCCCAACTTACACTACTGCTAGGACGTTAATGGTCTAAATAACTGCACCTGCTATGTTAATGAAAGTGTGCACAAAAGCTCAAGTAATTCAGAAAATTGAGTATTGTGCTTATGTGGGGAGAAGGAGAGAAAGGTATAAGGGGCAAGAACTTTGTAAAAAGAAATACAGATCTCAGATCACTTGGTGTATTATTGCTACGGTGTTATCAGTGCTGCTAACACTTAGAGTATTTTACCCACTGTATTCAGCTTTGTAGTTGAATGTATTGCAGAATGGGAGGGCTTTTTGGCTAAGAAAAGAGGGAATTGGAATACTGTTTATTTATAAAAAACCCTTCCTATTATTTTGCTGGCATTTTTTTTGAGATTGTGAGATTTAAGACCAATCCCTACCAAAAATAGGCATTCTTGCATCTTAAAATCACAGGAAAACAGGACTGGAAGGGACTTTCAGCAATCCATTCCTTGCTCCAGTCTGCAAACACGTATACCAATATGATTCTTGATAAACATTTGTCTAACCTGTTCTTGAAGGTCTTTGCAGCCTCCTCAAGAAATCTATTCAAGTCCTTTTTATACCTACTGTTAAAAGAGCCATTTCTAACATATAATCTAAAACTCCCACCTGCAGTTTACACCCATTACTTCTTATCATGCCATGCTGGGCATGAAGAACAGCTTAATTCTCTTCCTGTCTGAATCTATCTTTTATGTCTTAGATAATGCTTGCATTCTCTTGTATGTGCTTTTTTTGTGTACATCTGGACTTGGAAGAAAATAGGTTAAAGGAAAAAATGAGAAAAAATTACATTTCTGGCTGAGACAGTCATTTTAGCCAATCAGGCAGCAAGTGAATGAAATGGAGGAGTTGGAAAATCCTGGGCAGGGCAGGGTGAGTCGCTTAAGGCAATCTAAGGCCCTAAACATAGTGCATGAGAGAGAAGCTGGTGCCTGCCATGTGTTACACATCTCTTATGACACTGCCTGTTTGGCATTTCTGCCTCACCTGCCCATGTCTCAGCCTGTAGCACTCACCTGTCACCTGAACTGTGGCTAGGAACTGTAGGTGCTTCAGTCTCACCTGATTTTCAGGGATTAAGTTAGTTCTCTGTTTCCATTTTTAGTTTTTTCCATTTCTGAAGTCAGAGATGGGTAAGAAAAAGTAGGGAATGAGAAATGTGGCAGCTGTAACTGACCCACTGTCCTTAAGTTAGCCCTCGAATGTCAAACTCCCAGATACAAGAAATATCCAGGAAATACCTTCCTCCTTCATGTCTTACAGGTCCTGGAAAAGGTCCCCAAAACTCTGTTGTCCAAAATTATCCCAAACATCCCTGACTGCTCTAAGCATCTGCTCCAGGCCAGCATCCCTTAGCATGTGTACGACAGAGGCTTCCCAAGCATTCTGCAGATATTCCAAGACACTTAGGATCACCAACCTGCTTGTCATGATACCTTTTGACTGTCCACTCTGTCCTCTCCCAAATGTCCATAGCCATGCCAGCCTTTCCTCATGGTGTTTGTTCAGAGTGTTTTGGAATCTAAACTGAAGCTTTATGGTTGTATCACTTAGATTACATATATGGTAGTCTGTATAATTGCAGGTAATTTACTAAGTGCTGCCTATGCTTTGGATGCATGGAGCAGCTCTCGAGTATTCCAGGTGTAAGGCATACATGTGGGTATGTGAAACCAGCTGACCAGATATACTCCTTATCCTATGCTGTCATTTGAGCACTGGAGCTAACAACATGATTTTAAGCTGTTGTCTGCAATTCTGAGTAGTCGCTGATTATACCAGGGCCATATTTTCTTTTCTGTGATGAAGAGTACAAACTTAGTTTTAAATTAAAAACCATGAAAACTCATGTTCTTCTGCTAGCTGTGTGATTCTGAGAGCTGGTTTCTGAAGCATAAGGCTATAGTGCTATTTATACTGCCAAAATGTTTAGACTTCCTTTGAGTGAATGGGTTTCTTACAAAGTGGAGAGGAAATAACTGACTCTCCTGACACTTAATTTTAAAAAGAAAAGGCTTATGGAAATTATTCCTCAAGTCCGTGAACTCTAGAATTGCCTTATTCCACTCTAACAGTGAACACATTTCACGAATGTGCAATATGACAGAATCTTACCTGTAGGCTAAATTTGAAAGACAAGTCTCCATTTCCCTGCAGTTTCTAAAAGAACACTCTCACTGTATTAACTCTCACTGAATTTTATTTTTGTTCAGGAAACCATTTCTTGGTCTTGGAATGGGAGTGACTTAATATTATGGGTGTATGAATTGGTATTATTGCTGATTATATTCATCTGTGTTGAAATTAACCTGGAAAAATCCCCCAAGTGTTTTCTGTTGTTAACTGTGACACCCAGTGGTTATTTAAAGAACTATATAAATGTGGTACAGATGACTGCAGTGAATCTAATGGCTACACAAAATGTTGAGGTTTACACAATATATGTGGGCTTTTAAGAATCGTTCCTTTTTCCTTGGTAATGTATACAGATAGTAAAAATAAGCCATTTTAGGAGTTAAGGCTTTCATCCATTTAGTTTATGCATTGCTGTATTTAACTCCCCTCCCCCATATGTATTTTCTTTGTATTTACTTGTATGAAGCTTCTTAATACCTTGTGAGACTGAGGTTACAATTTTGGTGAAACACTGACAAAAAGTAGCTTTATCACTATGAATTATGAAGTGGCTTTTCATCCTTGCTGGCAAGAAGCTGGCTCAGAAGAAGTCTGGGAGATAAAGGAACCTTGTTTCCTCTCCTTTGTTTGCCACTGACTCATTGTGTGGCGTAGAACAAATTGCTTATGTGCATGGCTGATAAGTACTCCAGTCAGTATGTTCATAAAGATGCAAGGTGTAATTAGTATTAATTTAGGTGGCATCCACCTCCAACCATTTATGCTGTAGTCAAGAATGATTAAATTATATGCTGTGTATAATGTGTCATCTTCCAAAGCATAATATGACTTTATGAGCTGTGTTTTATTACAAAACACTGAATACAGATTTAGTCCCATATACCTGGTAAATGAGTAATTAAATTCTATTCTTTAGGAATCACTGACCATAAAATATTTACTCTTGGTGGCATGTTTTAAATAAAGGAATACCATCAAAATTCAGAATATGCAATTGTAGTGGACCAAGTGCTCATTATATATATATTGTTATACACATTGTTTGGGAACCACTCAGGTAATAAGAGTTATACAGCAGAAGTAGCAATGTCAGAAGACATCCACTTATACAGCTGAAGATTAGACAGAGCTGCAAAGTCACTTACTGCCTAAGGCCCTCTTTTTGGCTGCATTAGCTGGAGCTATACTGTGTGCCTCAGGAGTGCTCTTCAGCTTCTCAAGGGTGTGCACACATCCAGAATTGGAATGACATCTGTATTCCCACCATTTATTCATCTCTACCCTACCAAGTTTTCATGCAGGGAAACTGTGGCCAGAAAGGGAGCACTGAGACATTCTGACAAATTGACTCATATCAGGGTGAGGAGAGAGCCAAGACAGACAGACAGACACACACAAAGCTGAAAGACTGTGTTACAGGATCACTTTGCAAGAACATCAATATTAATTTCTTCACACTTTTAAAAATTTTTTTATGATCATCAATGTTTTGTATTTAATAGGATCACATGAAATATGAAATATTCTTAAATGCTGAATTCAAAATAAAAATACCTTAAAAAACCTGCATGCATTGGAGCTAAATTTGCCATTATTTGTAATTCTATTACATTTTAAAGTCCTGATTTCACACCCTGCTGCCCTGATCTTTACAAGGGCACAGAGAGATGAAACAGATAGAAGAGCGTGCCCAAACAAAATGAAAAAATGCTTGATAAAGTGTGCTGCTACTGTGTTGTTAACAGATTGTCACCTGGTGGTGTTAACTGCAGTATGAAGAGTGTTTTTTTCTTCCAGCTTTTGATAAGAACAAACGTATGTGATACAATGTGGTTCTAACATAGGAATGTATACTGCTGCTTACTGATACACTAACATATCTACACACTTGGCACAATTCTAGACTAGTCTCCAGAAGGAGATCACGGACAGATCTTTTGCCCTTTTAAGTAACTCTGAAGTATGGATATTTGCTACAGAAATTTGGTTTTGCTTAGTGTCTCTCTACTATTTATTCTGTGCTTGGATGACTTCTGGCTCTGGGTCATTGATGCCTGCTCTTGTTTTGTTTTGTTTTTTTATATTACACATAGCTTGTTTCAATCCTTCCACGAGTTTGTTTGTTTGGTTTGGTTTTTAGCCTTAAAAAGTTTGATTATATTCCTCAAAGACTGGACAAATCATGGGAGAAACCAGTTTGTCTTCTGCTTTGTTTATAGCATATTTTGCTAGCCACCATAAACAGAGCCTTGGGCAATTTGCCATCCTATTCTAGACAGGATGTCTAACAAGTGGAGTAAGTGCAAGGTCTTTTGTTTACACTGTGAACTTAGTTTGGAGTTTTTTGCTTCCCAGTCCAATACTCTTTATTCTGACAGTGTTTGCTTATCCTCTGAGGACAAAGCTACAACTTACAATGTGCAAATCTGTATTTTTAGGTAAAAGACCATCCAGCAATGTACTAGATGGAAGAAATGTGTTCCAATACTTGAATCACAGAAAAAAGAGTATGCAGAGAAAGGAAAGAAGTCTGATATGTATGTTGATATTTACCATAGTTTATGTGTTGGGAAGAGCATATTTGAAAGACATGAGTAGTGATGTATTTTATCCCTTCCCCCACACGGGGGCCTGGCATGCCTTGGAAGAGAATCTCCTGGTAATTGTTGCTAATTGCTATGATGTAGCACTCCAGTGGCTCATGAAATGTCTCTGGTGTCTCACCGGAACAGAATATTTCAGATACAGACATAAATGTCATAAAATACACTTCTCCCAATAAAGCTACAGCCCTACAGATTAGCCAGTGCCCTGAGGTCTAGAGATAATGAGACCTGACTTAAACCTCCATGCTCATCCCTCTGCACACATCCCTTCTGTGACAGACCAGCTCTTCCAGTGCACAAGTTCATTTCGATGGTTAAAAATTAGTTTGTTATTCTCAAGACCATCGAGGTCTGGCTCTTTGCAAGTGGTGGCTCCTAGATATGCACATTAATTTATTAATTTCAGGGAGAAAAACAAGAAGAGGTGAAATAAGATAGCTTAGGTGTGGAAAAAGAGCAAGAAAGTGGCTACAGGAGCAGCCCTGGAGCCTGCTGTCAGGGTGAGCCACAGTGCTCTGTTGGGAGATCAAAACAAGTGGATCCACCCTAATAATCTTCTTCTTGCACAACCCCTGACATGGCTGTTGAGTGGCTGTGTTTCACCCTGAAAAGAGGTGAGTAGAGGACAGACTTCTGACTTACACAATGCTTAGAGGAGATAGAAGTGAATTTTTAGACAGCCCTGCAGCCAGTTCACTGAGTAAAATAACAAATATAAAGGATGTAGTAAGCAAGTTGATTTTGTATCAGGGTGCAACTAATTTATTAATTACCAGGCCAAACTCCTGCCTTCTGGTGTTTTGAATGCTCAGGTATAGAAAAATGTGTGAAATACAAAATAGGATTTCTTGATGGTGGGAGTGAGCAAGATTTTATTAAGAATGTTTGTTTAAATACTGCTACAGCAGATGTAATACAGATCATACCATCTCACTAAGTCACAGGAGTTCAAGAGTTGAAAATGGCCATTTAGAACTTGGATATATAAATACGTGTCAGAGAAACGGAATAAATTCTTTTCTCTTGAAGTTGAAAAACCTTCTCAGACACTAAAAATGACAGAAGTTTCATCTTGTTCACCAGAAAGCCTTTCCAGAACAGTCAGTGACTCATAGATACAATGTCAGTCCTAAAAGCCTTCCAACATCAGGAGAATATGAAATGATGAAGCATCCTCTGCTGCACATCTGCTTGAAGTACAGCACCGTGCTGTTTTTAACACTCTTGTTTTCAGGCACTGGTCTCAGTCACCGAACACCCCTGTTGCAGCAAGACAGGACTGTCCCTTCTCTGTGGAATTTTTTGTTTGTTTTTTTCATCCTCAAACACAGATATGCAATGGAGGAAGTAACTCACTTGATCTATTACTTGATGACTACTGAACAAAGGCCCCTTTGAAGAAATGTCTTTTAGCATAAGCAGACAAAATTGTCAGTTGTTAGCCTAATGTTGAAGTAGAAAAATCACTTAAACAGATATTCTTTCTCGAAAAATCCTCTCTGCTGCTTTGCAGAGGCTTAGATGGGGCACTCTAGATTTGCTTCATCACCACTTACATTGTGTAGTATTCCAGCAGAAGTGTAAGGAAGAGATGAGAAGCCAATAGAGAAATTAAAAAAGTTAGGAATATAATATCTTGGACATGGCTTATAGCAGCATTTCAACCCAGCTGTGCTAGAAATGTGCTCTGTTAGTTTGGACAAGCCATTGCACCCATTGGCACCTCACACCCTTGTTTGATTTAGGACAGAAGTTTCATGATTAGCTTAAGCCAATCTGAGTGTACTGATTCCAAAGTGACATTCCTCTCCCTTCTTACATCAGACTAGGCACCCACATGACCATACAATAAACTAATCCAACTGAAAACTAACCCTTGGGGGGGAAAAAAAAGCAAGCAAGCAGATATTAGTTTTTAATTGAGTCTGGAAATTAAGCAAGCTCACTGTGCTGCCAGAAGGTTGCTGGGGCTAATGAAGTGGATGGACTGGGAACAAGCAGCTAGAGGGATGGAGTGTTTGGAGAATTGCCCTCAGTGGCAGTGAGATTCGGCAGGTGAGTCTCTTTTTAAGTGGTTATCTTTACTTTACCATGTAGTGTGGCTCAAGAAGGTTTGCTGTATAGAGAGAAGCAGATTGTGCTGCCGCCCCAACAGCTGTTTTATGTGTATTGGGGAGGTTGTGTTTTGGGTTAGCTCTGGGCTTGTCCCGTACAGGAGACTGCTGTATGCTCTTGGAGTCTTCAAGTTTAGTTGATAACAAGAACTTATATAGATGTACCTGGGGGTACCACTGGTATTAGTATTTTTTGAGACCTCTAGATGCTATCGTCATATAAATGCAGAGTCTGTTTAAACTCTTTTTGAGGTTGAGAGGCAGGAATGTAGCAGACAGTGTGGAGCGAGAAAAAAGGGACCACAATGATTTTATGTGTTTTTATCCCCACAAGTGACTGAGCTTTTTCTCTGATCCTTATTTCAAGCAATGGAAGACTGCCAAGGCTGAAGCTCAGGTCTCTATGGTTCCTGTTGGTGAGGGTGCACTCAATGCTTTTCCTGTTTGTGATCCTTACCAACATAAAGCTCTGCTTTTCCCAGCTGCTGGATGCTTCCCCAAAGCAGTCTGTGGACTTACACTTTATTTTAAATGTGCCTTTAGAGCAGCATCCTTAATTTGCCCTTTGGGGATGTTTTGTGCAGTTCAGCATATTTAAGTACTTCTATTTTTCTTGGGTCGCTCCGGTAGTAAAAGACAGCAGGGGGCACCAAATCTGCATAATTCTGTTAAAATTACAACATCGAAGTCCATGTTCATAACATTGAAGTTATTATGCATACTTTCAGTTTAACATCTGGAATTGCATTCCAGTACTGATGTTTCTAAAAATACCTCTTTGCTTCTCAGGAGCTACAGTGGTGAAAGGGGTGTGTGTGTGTGTTACATTTCCACAAACGTAACATCTGGGCCAGTAACAGACCTTTCTCCTGACAGTTGTCATCCCACTCCCTTCCCGGCTTAGTGTTGTAGATGCCAGAGCTAATGCTCAGGAAGATGGTCTCTCTAATACTTCATTCAAGAAGCTATTTGTATTTACAGAATTAGATTAACTGAAGGCTTTGCTTTTCAGTTCCAAAGTATCCTGACACTGGTATGGTGAAAAGATTTTGTGCTGAAATCAGTGTTGATCTGTCTGCTGAACTGGATCTCTCAATGGCCATGTAAAATGTTTTCAAGCCTAGGATAAGTATTGTAGCTTAACTCTGCCTATGTTTGTGTTTTGTTGGTTTTTTTTGCAAAAGCTGGACCTCAGATTTCTTACCAGTTTTTAAGAAAAAATTATCTCCAATATAAAAATGAAACATAAGATATCTCATGGTTCTTTGAGTATTGGTTTAAATGGAGTCTGGGAGGATGGATGTAATTCAAAAGCCTTCTTCATGTGGGTGGTTCACACTCATGACAGTACACTCAGAACAGTAAAACCAATTATTTGTTTATATAATATTTATCTACTATTTGTATTTTGGAAGTGCTTCAGGATTGAATCCTCATTTGATAACATACAAAGAAAAGTAACTTTGCAGTTTGGCAGACTCTTTGAGACATCTATTAATTGGGATCTACTAGTATTGTATTTCTGTTACAGCCAAGGACCAGGAAGATAAAAAGCCACGTTCAAACCTTGCTGAGATGGTCGCCACATTTTGGGTTTTTTTTCCTTCATGCACAATCTTGGATTTCTAAATTTAGAATCCTTTGAAAACTCAGACCATAGAGAGAGATAATGAGGCAGAAAAGATAGTCATGCAACTAAGAAGAGAACCTGGATCTGAGACATGACTATTCATCCTGTGGCTTTGGCTTTTGGTAAGTCATTTTAGTGTCAAATTCATAGAGGAATTTACTTATTTGAATTGTAAGTACAGTTGGTTAGGTGCATGCCTAAGTAAGTAGTGCTTCCAGGCTTATTTATCTACTCTAAATGTAATTACTCATTGGATAAAATAGGTAAACAATATACCTGCTAAGCCTTCCAGAACAGCATGTTCTTACAGGCAATTGCTATTGTTTCAGACAGCAGGAAAAGAACATCTTGTTGTCAGATGACCAATGCTTGGATGAGAGTAGCTGCACATTAATGTGCATGTTAACAGTTTGGTAACTGTCTAACAGCACCTGTCGTGCTCTGTGCTGAACTGATGGCACGTGCTCAGCTGATCTGTGCATGTACAGTCAGTCCAATATGCTTGGATTCAGTGATGTTGGCAGATCTGAAATGTTAAAAGCTAGGAAGCAAGTGTGCTTTCCTCCAAGGAGATATCTCATCACTGAATTGCTATTCATTATTGGTTTACTGAGCATTTTCTCTTGGGGTTCAGAAATCTTATATTTTTGACTGTGCAGTTTTAGAGATTCACTGACCTTACAGCATTATTGTGAAGTACATTAAATACTGGGAAGAGTGCTGGTACTGCCATAATGGGGATTGCATAAATATCTAGTGTGAATAGATTCTACCTTACCATTGATTTCTTTAGAGAAAGTTTACACCCTTGAACTTCTGCCTTCATTTGTCCTACTCACAGTAGCAGGTTAAAATAAAGATTTCAAACCCATATTTTACAGTCATCTGTCCAAAACTGTGTAGGACTCTAAATAGTGGATCTGGACGGTTTCTTAATCATCTGCAGGGTTGCTGTGATTCTTCTGTCTCCATAGCTCTAAACCTTGTCAGCTTGAACATCCCTGGAAGTGTTCAGGGTCAGGCTGGGTGGGGCTTTGAGCAATCTGATGGACTGGAAGATGTCCCTGCTTATGACAGGGAGGTTGGACTAGAAGATCATTAAAAGACCCTTCCAACTTAAACTTTTCCATTATTCTATGAGTTAGAGTGCGTTAGGTAAAGCAACAAGTCTCTGGTTTGTAATTTATAACCAAAATCTAGCTAAACATCCAGTCTTAGACCTTGGATGCAGTGTGCATGACATTTTCAAAGGTAGGTTATGGAAACATGGTTTGGTTGACTTTTTTCTATGACTATTAATGTCGTGTTGGGAACATAGAAGTTTAGCAGCATATTCTCACTTCATATCTTTTCCAATGGGAAAGTCTTTATAATTCCTAATTTACATCACCTTTTGTAGTTTAAGACCATTACATTCTACCCTATCTGTAGTGGGCAAAGACTTTTATCTTCTGTTTCTACATTCACTATCCCTTTACATATCTGAGTACTGTTTTCTTGTGTGTCTTCAGAGTTTTCTTTAGGTGGAATGAACTCAGTTCTTTCTGCCTTATCTCCAAGGCCCATAGCACTATTATCTCCTGAATTTTCTCAAACATGTGAACCCAGTTTTCACAAGTGCAAGGTTCCCAAATTTCACTACTTCACATCTTCAGTGCTACATTTCGGTTTATATAATCCAGTACAATATTTTCTGGTTTCATTCCAGATTGATACTATTCCATTTGTTCCATTTGTATAAAACGTAGAGGTATTTGCCTGAGTACTGTTGCATTGTGTTGGGAAAATGCAGCTGATTTTACTGTTCATGATTCGCCGTCAAAATGGAAGAATTTCACACATGGGATTGTGTAGGATTCTACCTTAGGTCTACCACTAGTCAAAGTTCCCATTAATATTTTTGATAACACAGAAGAGAGGAGCCATCAGCTGCAGAGGATCCCTTAACTGCCTGTGAAAGGGTTAATTAAGAATCATAATTGCAAGTTAAGAAATCAGTATGAAAAGTATATGCAACTCAACAAAGAAAAGCAAGAGGTACTTCATCAGGAATACCTATTCTTTAGGTAGGAATAATTAAATACACAATATTAATGTAGGAACAGTTAACACAATGAAACATCTCAGAGTTAGACTTTATGGCTTTAATTGTTCATTGGTTTCCAAGACCTATTATTTTGTTATAGAAAGAATTTTGTTTAATTTCATACAATTTTAATTTGATTGATGATTGCTTCTTGCTGTCTTTTTCTTGCCCTCTTCTGGTTACTTGTTTAATATAAATAAACAGAAAATAATGGAATAAATAATGAAACATGCCAAAATGTTAATAATTCCAAGGCTATTTCCTTTTCTTAAGATGGTTTTTATCTTTGGCAGTCTTCTGGAACCTCATCTGTCAAGATTTCTCAAATATATAGCTGATCTGAGATAACTTCTAAGATATAAACCAGACTGGAAATGTGTGCCAGTCTCCCAGAATAAACTGGCTTTCCTGTAAGGCTATTTCATTCATATCTCAGACCATCTCCCAATGGTATGTAGTATTTAAGAAACATTTTTATTGCTGTCAAACATAGTAAAATACTAGTTATTATTGTGAAAGAGCAAAATTTCTCAATGCATAAAAATACCACAAAACTTGCATATTGAAGCAGAATCAACTGAAGCAAAATAATATGACAGTAAATTTAGATGCCTCAGATTTGAGGTCCAAAATTGCAGGGTTGGAATTCACATGTGATCTTCAGAGACAGAAGACACTAAAAAGTTAATAAAAGAAACTGTGCATAATATGACTTTATACGACCATGGTCTGTGCAGCCTTGGACCAAAATGCAGTCAGATAATTGTTCTTAATTTATCCAGAGACTGCCTCCAGTTTGGATTCACCCTTTGCCTAAGAATTCAGTCGGGCTGAATATATCTTTGCTTTGCAGCACCTTCAATGTTTCTGCGACTGGAGTTTCTAAACTCAAAGTTATCTTTTTAAAGAAGGCCCTAGGAAAATGGAAGATTTTGTGTAGCTTTGTAGTTAAAAGCGTATATTTATTGACTTAAAGTCCTAAACCTCATAACAAAGAATACTGATAAATGCAATCAAAGAATAGCAAACAATGCAATGTGTTTGAGTTAAATTCAGGCTTGGCTGCCCTGCAGGATGAAATAATCCACGTAGGATAATTTTGTAATGGGTAAAGGCATAGACGCTCCCCAGTGCAGTGTCTGGATTTTAGTGTGGAGGTACCATTTGTTGGAGCAGAAGGGTAATTAAGTTTTTGTTCCTCTTCGCTTGCACCAAGATGATTAGCAGGGGAATCTCATGCTCCTGAGTTTTGCAAGGCAGACACTTTTCTGATAAGAATTGAATTTGCTTGTTTCAGACAGTCTGGTAAACAACCATCAGAGGACAAGTTCTCTCAGCTGCTGTGTCAGGCTCACTGCAGTGTGGACACTCCTTGCCATGCTCAGCTATCTTAGTTACTCAGGTGAGTAGTTAGTTGGTAGGCAGCTCAAACTGTTTACTCAGCTATTTAAGCTCATTTGCAATAATTCTGCCTCCTTCTTTGGGATGTTCTAGTCCCTCCGCTTCAAGGCAAAAATGAACTCAATAACAAAGTTTGTGGATATAGGTCATCTTAATTAATTTTCCTAGTGACTTTTGTGATATAATATTTTTTCTTTCTGGGCATCTATTATCCTGCAATCTGCTCCGAGCCACCTCCCCTATTTACGGCCATTTTAACAGAAGGAAGTTAATGGGAATCCACATTGGGTGTGAATTTACGTTTCACTAATTCACACTGTTCTTGCTGGAAACACTTAACTGTTAAAGGCAGAACTGCTTACAGTCCTTTCAAAGCAAGATTACTTTCTCCTACCGAGACAAAGTGGTCTTAGTGGGAACTAGGGCAGCTAAGCTGCAGTGCTTGGAAATTTACATCCTAATTATCACAAATTAGTTTCTCCATATAGTCCAGAGCAAATATGTGAAGAATACTTAAGAGATTGTCCAGTGTGGTACCTTTTCCCACAGTATGATCTCCACTGAATGCATGGGTGTTGTCTGGTTATACTGAGATCATTGCAGTGAAAACTCTTTTACAATTTAAATTAGCAAAAGTACATTCTGAATTTCAATTACTTGAATGTTCAAAGTACCCCTCAGAAGGTAGTATGCATATATATAAGTTACAACAGTAACTGATAGTTCATTAACATGAATTGGAAATGCCAGTACTGCTAAAATATCATCTTTGCCTTCATTTCAAGCTTAAGTCCCATAGCTTGGCTATTAATTGTTTCAATGGATGCTGATTTATTATATTTATTCACCAAAATGAGTGCTTCATAACCCAAAATAGCCCCTCACCTGAATACTTGCTGAAAAATATTTTTATTTTAGAAAACTATGTCTACAAAGAAAATATGCCTGGAGTTAGTTTGATTTTGAGACTTGCTTTACTTGCAATCCAAAGCAAACTTGCAGAAAATCTGTTAGAAAGGAAAAAGACTTCATTTCTATTATGTGTTGTTTCATAGCAGCTTACAGGTCAACAATTTATGTAACCCAGTCAACGAGAAACACATATATAGCATCTACCCCTCTGAATCAATTAGCTGGCTGATGTCAAGGTAAGTACATTAATATAAGGCTGTTTCAGGTTCAAGGAAAAGAGAGCTTAGTTCCTCTATAGAAGAAATGAATGCCTTGAACAGAGAATAAGATTGTGTGTGTTTTTATGTGCATCTGTGTGTGTGTATACGCGCAGTACTTGTGAGTCATGGTAGCTTCTAAAAGGCTGTTTAACTTTCTGAAGTTGATGTGAGTCATTGTTCTCTCCCCAGGTAATGACTAGTTAAGATCACATTTAGCTCTTCCATTTCTCTAGTACTCTCTGAGACTAGTATTTCATTGATCTTTCAGTGAACAGCTGCTTCAGAGTTCTGAGTGACAAGTAAAGGCTTTATGAAATAACACAAGACAGCTCCATTTGTACTGCATAGATGACTAGAGCTGGCACCTGTTACTGCTCAGCCACTTTTGTCACATAAAAGTGACAATTGGTTTAACCAAAGAAAACATCCCTACATGTTCTATGTAGGTACAAAACATGTAGGACTTGGTAAAAAGCAACTCTGAATGACGTAGAACAAAGATAAGTGCAACAAGGGGAGACTTTTTACTTATGACATCACAAACACTTTTTCTCCTAACTATTCCCAGAGTTAAACTAAGTATTTCAGGTGACATCCTGAGTACACTAAAGGCCTAGACTCAAACTGATCTGCCCCTTGTGGTTTAGGCAAGTTTATTTAGACATTTCAAGATAATGGAAAGAAAAAACATCAGAGAATCACAGAATGGCTCAGGTTGGAGGGGACCACGGTGGGTCATCTGGTCCAACCTCTCTGCTCAATCAAGGTCATCTAGAGCAGGTTGCTCAGGATTGCATCCAGATGGCTTCTGAACATCTCCAGTGAAACACAACCTCTCTGGGCATCCTGTTCTAGTGTGTGGTCACTCCCATAGTAAAGAAGTTCTTTCTCATGTACAGGTGAAACTTCCTGTGTTCCAGCTTCTGCCTGTTGTCTTTTGTCCTCTTTTGTTTGGCATCGATGGAAGAAGGCAGAACACAAATTAAGATACTTGTGGTACAAAATGCATTAGAACCAGCAACCAGGGTTTCAGACCTTTTCTTCTTTGTAAGAGATGAGTAAGTTGCAGAGAATCACCTTGTCTTGCTGGTTCTGCTTCAAACTAGAAATATTTTATATGCTGTTAAAGCCAGGATGGCTAATGTATTAAAGGTTTATATTTAGAATAGGAACGATTTTTCAGCACAGCATACTCCTGAGACTTCTTACTAAACATGTTCCCACTCCTCCATTGCCACCTCCAACCTTTTTTTCTGGTGTTTTTCCAATTTACAATATGAATTCTTCAGTACTTGTTTTCAAATGCTAAAATATTTTTTATAAGGGACTTCAGCTGAAGGGACTAGAAATTATAAGTGATACAAAATGCTGTAATCATTTGTTTTACTCCTACAGTTAAAAATATCCCTATTTATAAGAGGTTTATTTTCTCTGGTTTAATATGAGAAATATGTTTCAGACCTACAAAAGCTTAGGGGATCAGTTTGGACAGCCTTTACTTAAATTCAGGGTTTGATAAAGAGTTCTGTTATTGATGTGCTAAGAATACAAGTCATGTTTTTGGCCAACTGATTTATTTTTTCCCTTTAAGTGGAGTTAAGTCAAACCTGATACTAATTTAGCAAGTTTGAGGACAAGGAGGCAGTGTTATAAATGTCCTGAGCTGACAGCAACCGGTCCATTCATACTGTTGTTGCAGGACATGCTGCTTTACACCTGCATGGCCTCTCCATTTCACATCACAGGTGTGCCCACCTCTGATAAAACTGCATCAAAAACAACTTTACTGAAAAAATGCAGCCATAAATTATGTTTATGTATCCATTAGTCAACACTGTTATTTATGCAGACCATATTGTAAAAATGACTAAGACCGTTAATTCAGCTAGAACACATATGTCAGTTTGGTGAAATACTGATTTTTTTTCTAAACTACGGCAAAGACACCAGGTCTGAGTTTACTGCACCAGATTGTTGTTTTTGGGACAGCATTCAGTACCAGTCTCAGTACAGAGGGACAAAGAAGAAAAGCATTTAGTTTAATGTGACAGAATTTAATCATCCTCTGAGAAGGAGAACTGTTGAAGGGCATCACATATTTGTCTTTGTTCTGGCATCTCTGTTCAGAATGATGGAGCCATGAGATGGGATCTGATAGAGATCCTGCAATGGGTGGGAGCACCAGCAAGGCTTGTAGATTAGCAGAGTATTGGAGACTCTGAGGTGGGAAAAAATGAGATGTCTTTAACATCAGAGGAATTTGGCCCGGAATGTTATTTCAGTGTTTGGACATATGCATATTTTATGTAAATTGTCTTATTAGCATAACCAGCTCTGCAGGATCTTCAATGACTGATGAAGTATTTCTTGTAGGTTACTTACTCGGAAAATTCGTTCTTCCTTTTTCATTTCCTTTGATGATATTCAGTTATTCAAGACTGATAAAGTTGTAACCCACTCTCTCCCCAGCACAGACGCAAATTAAATTCCTTCCTGGCAGGATTAAGCAATGTTAGCAAGCATTCCTTGTGTATAGTTTCCATGTATTGATATGAAGCATAATAGGTAATGTCAAAGGCAATTTAAACTGTTGCAGATATTCCATGTTAAGACCTTACTTTCTATTCCCTGCATGTTGAGTTTCGTATCCAGACTAAAGGTCTTGAACAGTTCACAAAAATATTCTTAGGGAAAAAAATAGCCGTGTTATTTTGCCAATATTGAAAATCTTAATAATTTGTGGAAGGCTCCTAGCTTCTGTGTATTGGAAGGACTATACGTCTGGAGGGAGGCAACTTTTGAAAGATGAACATGACTTCTGCTGTTGCCATAAATAATAAGGGTCTTTGGCTAATGCTAATCCTTCTGAAAATTTCTCACGTAATTATTAGAAAACTGCTGAAATTCAGCAAATCCTTTCCCCATTCCAACTTTATTTTAAAGTAGAACCTCCCCTGGAATTGCTTTTTCAACTTGCTTTTTGCTGCTGTGTCTTGGAACTATGAACAGAGATCCTGTCTTTCTGGAGTGCTTAGCAACATGTCAGATATTGTAATGCTGGTGAGGATGAGCATCCAGGAAATAAAAGCTGAATTTGGAGGAGTTAAGGAAGTGAGAGGCAGGTTGAGACTATGAACTAGAGAGAAGATGAATTAAAAACAGGCTAATGGGAAAGAACTGTGCACTAGAGGGGCAGAGGAGGCTGGAGCGATAGAATTAGGAGGTGCAGTCATATTTGTACTCACAAAATCAGTCCACTAACCCTGCAGACAATGCAAAAAGTTACAGGTACCCTGATTACAAACACCCTTCTGTTTGCTAGTAAATTATCAGTGACATGAAGAGTCAAAATATATGTCGTGCCTCTGTGGTGTGGGTTATCAAAGCATGGGACTGAACAGTTACTGAGATCACTCAGTTCAGTTGAGTAATCTGATCTGTAAATTTGAAGCCCCAGTTTTACTCATGGGTAGATAGACATGGGTGTAATTCTGTGTAATTCTGATAATGGCTGCAAATGCATAGTAGAAGCAAAGCACTGTAGTGTCTGTCATACTCTGAAGAGTCTTATTTGGGAACTTTTCTGTATTGCATATGAATCTATGCTTTTGTAAGTGCATTTCAATAATTAAACATAGAGATTACTGCCTGACAGGAACCCTAAAAACTTCAACACAGATGAATGTAAAGTTGTGTACTAAGAAAGGAATAAGCCCTGGAAATGATACAGGCTGGAACCTGACAATTCTGCTGAAGGTGATCTGAGACAGGCAGTGAAACAGGTTGCCCAGAGGATGGGCCATTTCTGTCCTTGGTGGTTTTCAAGACTTGGCTCAATGAAGCCCTAAGCAACTAGTCTGACCTTGATTTGGCACTACTTTGAGCAGATCAGACTAAAGACCTTCTGAACATAAACTTTCCTTCCAACATAAACTTTCCTATGATCCCATGATAATGCAGTTAAAATTTATTCATCCAGGTCCTACAAAAGAAGGTGGGAACAGCTGGCAGTAAAATGAGATTATTGTCAGTGGGTTTCTGAACTACCACACTCCTGGTATCTGAAAATAAGACTTCATTAACAAAATGTCACTTGCCTTTATTATTACAAAGGTAACCTTTTGAAAATGAACTGACCGTGCAGTAATAGAGTCATTTCATCTGGAATCTGCAGATAATCTGAAATAATAATTCATAAGAGTGTGAAATGCTTCTATTAAACTCTGTGGGATATTAGCACTAAAGCCCAGTGATGGCAATTTGTATATAAGCATTGTTAATAATTTAGTATTACTTAAGGATCACAAAAGACAGAGTTACATGTATTATTAAAAATGCTCAATCTAGAGAGTTCCCTCCTACAATGAAGATAGTGTCTTTTACTCTAACAGGCATTCAGTAAGATGTTACACTTAAAACTATACATTGTAACAATAGGATATGAACGAAAACCTTTGAACCACTTTGGCTGAGTGGTGAATCATCACATTTTTGATGGATTTGTAGTGATTTTAGCCTCTCACTTCAGGGACTACTGGCCTTATAAAGACTTGTCCTTTAGGTTTATACCGTTGAGGTAATTATTTGCAAGTTGAAAGGATTCATTAGCAGTCCCTTCTCATCTCTGATGCTGTTTTATAAATTATCCTCTGGAAATTTCTTTCAGTACCTTCAAATTCTTTCATTATCAGGCACAAAAGGTCATTTCACATAAAATCAAGTGCTCCAAGACCTGCTAATGTAAGGACATCCTGAACTCAGCAATCTATTAGATCTTTTTTCACAATCTGTTTTCACAGTTGGATGTTGTTTGGTTTTCAGGGCTGTCTGTTGCTCACCACACTGTTATTTTTTTCTAATGACTGAATTTTTCTGGTCCCTTCATAGAAGTCCTCACAAAGTGAAAAACCACCTTTAAGTAAAGAAATCCCAAACTGTGTTTGTGCCTTGACCTGTGATCATAGTTGCATAGTATTAGCTTTGAAAGTCAGCATCTCAGTAATGCTTGTACAGAAGCAGCACCACCATCTATCCTCTTGTGATGACTCTGTATGAAATCGGGATCAGACTGTACTGCAATCATATTTTCCAACAAATATCCATGGTAAAGACAAATTCTTTCTGTTCACAAGCACCAGATCCAAACAGTGATAACCGTAGCATTCTGAAATTTAATCTGTGCAAGGAAAGCAAGGCCCCTCACAGTCTTTTGTAAAACATCTTTCTCTACAGGTATTACAAACACACTATCATGATCTGTTTGTGAGTGCTGTGGGATACAGCCCACAAAACCAGTTCATGTAAAAACTTGTGCTAAGGGAGTATTGTTAATCTTGAAGTACCTTCTGTGACCCATCAACAAACACATTTAAAAGGAATAACCTCTGGTTAAAGATGAGGGGAATGAATACAAACAACTTTTGAATCAATCTGAACATAATTTACTTTCCATTTCTTACTTTCTACTTGATCTGCAATTCATCTCATGGTTCAGCTTTCTGACTAATTTTTGCTGTTGCATGCCCAGGTTACAGGTGTATGCCACAGAGTGAGAGCAGCAGTCCCTTCTGGAGATGGCTTGGGAATACCAGGGAGGAAACAAGAGCATTTGTGAAATTTTGAAGACAGAAGATTGAAAGATGAGGTGCTAAATCTGAGCGTGTGGCTGTTAAAACAAGCTGCTGAACACCACAGAGCAAGGATTACTGCATTGCCTAACAGACTGCTGCTGCTGCAGTACCTCTAAGCCTTTCTTTCCTAGTAATAAAAAAGAAATACATGTGCATCTCAATGTGTGGATGTAATTTTGTTTATTTGGGGAAAATAAGTGTTAAAATAACAGTTTTTGAAAGCAACAGTTTTTCCTAAAGAAAAAAATATATTTTATGTATGTGAAATGTATGTCTTTTACCCCGTGTTTGTCTGGTTTGCATATTCTGGGTCCCTTCAGTGGATAATGCTGCATCCTCAGCTCCCACACCCTCCATCCTAGTCTCTGTGATATACATTATTTTAAAGGAGCACAGCCAGGTGCTGGACTGTAATTTCTCATGCAGCTGGGATCAGATCCATTAGTTTATTTGAAGGTTAGGACCTAGACCATGGAAGTGGATGGGGAGCTAATAGGCAGACTGGTGTTCCTGCTGTGTTCACTCACCCAGGCTTAAACCAGGGAAAAAAATAGTCAGGCACATCCATATTCTTTTTGCCATTTGCTTCATGATTTGCAGTAGTCTCATTCATAAATGACAAAGGAACAGCTCCCTGCTGTGAGATCCTCATACCTCAGAAAGCTGTAATGAGTTTGTAACAAGATGGAGATAAGGAAGACTTTTTAGCGCTTACTCGGACAAATCTCTGACAAATCAGAGGTGTACTGAGCAAAGGGTATTTCTTTCCATCACTCAAACATCTGAGGATATTTAAGGTAAGAAGAATTCAGTAGAACAAAAGTGTCCTAAATACATCTTTATAGATTTTTTTCCTTCCACTATGTATCAGAAACTTTTGTAATTTGACAGCCACTGGCAGTGATTAATGGCTAGCAATATGGCTGGGGGCAATGTATATTTCAAAATCAGTACCAGGAGGGACTGTGTGATCTTGGAAGCCTTTGGTTGTGGAACTGTCTCACAAAATGAGAAACAAGTATTTTGCCGATGTGTTCAATGAAGAGCTCCAAATACATAACTGGAATATAAATGAAGATACGAGACAGTGAAAAACAGGAGAATATTTACCTTGGAGTGTGGTGCTATAGAGATTTAATGATTGCTTCAGTTTCTGTCTTTTATGATAGCTAGAGTATATTAATATATTTCATAGATATGTGTGTATATATATATATATATATGTGTGTGTAGATATATACATGCAAGTGCTCCAGAAAGAAATATTTTATTTTTATTTTCTTAGAAGCATCAGTTTTTCTGTGTTGAATCTTAACATAGGCAACATATATCCAGACATTAAAGTAACTGTGGCAAAATAACTAAATAAATATCTCCAAACATGACTCCTTTTCAAGATGTATGGTTATGAATAAACCATTTATTTCCACAAACATATGCTCTGCAGGATACAAAAAAATTAAAAGGTCAGAGAATTACAATGGTTTTACTGCATCCCTGTATGACACAAAACTCATTACTATTAGCCATGTTCTGTCCTTCTTAATTAAAGCATCAGATCACATGTACAGTCTGGAGCAGCTCAATTATAAAAGGTTAGATCCATCGGTTTATTCCTAATTGGCTTATTAATTACTAGTCTTGACTCTTGATTCAAATCCGCACTCTTTCCTCAGGATAGAAGTGCACATTGTGTTAAAAAAGTCTGACTTTCAAAATAAAATATATTCTAAACATTTAAAAAGAAAGCTTCCACTAGACTCCACTTTGATGGAATTACAGTTTCCTGTACCATGAAGTCTGACTTTCACAGGCAACCACTGCCAAATTTGTAAGTAGTTTTATTACTGAACCCCCTTCAATCCAAAAAAGGGATAGAAAAAAATGCTGTGAGCTGAAATTCTTCCTTAGTTTTGTAAGGATGTTTCAAATATGTACTTTCATCTATGTTTTTCACAATATTTTTAAATGGGACTTCTGATGGTTCTGTGGTATTTTCTTCTGAAAACTTTTTGCTTGAAGACCTGCTGCATTGTGTCAGCTGATGTGCTCCAAAGAAGTGGATGGTAAATTTAAAACAGATCTCTTGTAAAAATGATTAAGTTGTGTCTGGAGATATATGGATGCCGTTGAAGTCAAGGTATGAAGGCAGAGGCTTACCCTTCCTTTCTTATTTTAAATGTGTACTTCAGCATTTTGTATATTGTGTATACCTGAAAGCCAGCAAGAGCACTCGCCCAGTTGGTGGCATTTAAGAAAGGCTTGTCTTTATTTAGACCAGTAGTAAATGCCTTTTTCACCTAGTGGGAAAGGGTGGACTGATCCCACTTCGCCGAGCTACACTGCCGCGGGTCATGACTCTTGGGCTGGGCTTCTGTCCCCTCTCCACCAGAGGATGGACACTCCAGCGCTGGCCTCCCCACGGACCTACCTGGGTGAGATCCTGATTCTTCCCTGAAGGGAAAGAAAAACCAAGCAGAGAAACGCCACCAAATCACTTCAAGTTTAGGCACATAATTATCCTCTCAGGGTCTGGTCTGAACTGATCCCAGCCTACGCTCCTTCCTCTCACGCTGTCGTGACAGGATTTCAGTCAGAAACACGCGGCGCTGGCAGAAGCCGCTGCCGGAGCGGCGGCAGCAGCAGCCCCTCGCCGCCCGCCAG
>VXBA01002282.1:539721-666867 GCA_013399895.1 Serilophus lunatus
CGCGGCGGCCGCCCGGCCCCGCGGGGTGTGCGGCGCTGCCCGGTCCGTCCGCCGGCCGCGCGGGGACTGCGGGGGTCGCCGCTCTCCCGGTCGCCCGCCGGCACCTCCCTGGCGGCGAAGGGGGGCGCGGAGGGCTCTCCCCGCCATGGCCTTCACCTTCGCCGCCTTCTGCTACATGCTGTCGCTGGTCCTCTGCGCCGCGCTCATCTTCTTCGCCATCTGGCATGTGAGTACCCCAGCCCCGCATCCCCCTCCCGCTCGTTAAAAGCGGCTTCAGCCTCTGGTGTGGGGGGTCGTGCCAGGGGGGGAGCGGGGCGGTAGGACAGGCTGGGGATGGGGCGAGCAGCCCCTCGCCCGGGGAGCCCGGAGATGGGACCAGCGGCGGCAGCGGGCGCGTCCCGCACTTGCCGCCCCGGCAGCGGCGTGTCAGGACGGACGGACAGTGCCGGGAAACCCCTGCGTGGGTGAAGGTGGTTTTGACATTTTTATACGCCTAAGGACCGGTGGCCGCGCGTCTGTGGCAGCTGATTCCCCGCTCCCGGGAAGCGCTCGCAGGCTGAGCGCTGCCCCAGCCCTGCGCCGGGGACTGAGCTCTGAGGTGCTCGGGGCTCCAGCGCTGGCTGCGCCCAGACGTGAGGTTTGCCAGGTGACAACATCTGGTTTTCTTGCCTGCGAATAGAGCGTTGTGAGGGAGAAAGCGCCCCGTACCTGATGAAGCAGCCAAGGTTGCTTTTTCTTCAGTAATTACTACATTAATGACTTCTTAAAAAGTCGGGGTTTAATGTGAAACTCTCTCATCTTTCTAATGCATGAGCTGGATGTTGCAGTCCATCTTCATTAATTTCACTGGAAAGTGTTGGTGCTCGTTCCTTGGTGCACACTGGGTGACTGTGGTAGACATAAGTATGTAACTTTAAAGGTGTTTATTTCCACAATAGTGAAATTATTTTTATGCATAATTTGAAATTCTTTGTTACATTTTTAAAAATTTTTTTACACTATGTGTGTGCTACACAAATAATTGCATGCCATAAACATTCAGGATGGAATGGGATAAGCTGAAAGGTCGAATGAGTCTCATGAATGCCTCTGTATCTCCCTGAGGGAGAAAGATCAAAAAACCTCTCCTTTAACTAACAAGCAAGGGAGGTGTAGAATTTATTTTTATTGGAATGAAAGTTAAGCTGCTACCTTAGTTTAGCACTACAAGACAGATTCTTCAGAATGCTTTGACATTTAATTTTCTTGTTCTCTTAATGGGGCAGTTACAATTTTTTTTCTTATTAATGAAACCACAAAAGTGTGATGGCAATGCCAAGTCCTGTAGTGATGTCAAGTGCTGTAAGGCTGGAAAGGATCTCTAGCAGTCAGCTACTGCACTACTCTGAAACAAAGGAGTAGTAAAATCTGGGTGATTACTCATGTTTTGCTTCCTCCTCTTCCACAAGTGTTTATATCCCCAAAAGTGAGAATTCTACAGCTTCTTCAAAGATTTTAGAATTAGAAGTTATTCTACTCTGAATCTCTGGTTATAAATTAAAAGGTTTTTATTACTGAAACAATTTTAGTGATTGTCTTATATATTTGAAGTCTACAAACTCATGAAGAGCAATCTCTTAGTACTAGAGCTCTAGTAGGAAATTAGGAAAGAAAACCCTTTGCCAGTATGTGTATACTGCATGTTCCTTACATCTGTTGAAAAATTGTTGAGGAATTGAAATTGAAAATGGCTGTAAATGCTGTTCTATTATAGTAGAGCAAGAGTTGGTACCATCTTTTCTTATTAATAGATAATAATTCTATTAAAACACATGGTTTGTGAAGGAAGGTCATAAAATAACAGATTTAACACCCTGCTAGGATAAACTTTTAAAGATGTATGTTATTCACCACATAAAAAATACAAGGATTTTTATTATCTTTTCTGTAAGAATTGTTACAGTTTGGTTTCTTCTGCAAATTATGTATTGAGTCATAGGAGCTTCTTTCACCTTAAACATCTCAATTTTGAAAATCTTCCCAAGAAACAAAACTCCTACTCCTTCTCTATGATTTGATTTTTTTTTACTGTAATGTATTTCTAAGGGGCAGTAAATATAGTGTAAATAGATTCTCATAAGGGCAATGGAGAATTTAAATAATTTTATTTTCCTGTTAAAATGCTTCTTAAGTGTGTTTTTGTTTGTTTGTCTTTATAAACACTTTTGGTTGCTGAGAGTAAGCTGTTGATTAATCTGAGTGTCTCCTCACCTTGAAAGGTTTCTGAGGTTCTAAGACCGAATAAGTATTTATGTTTTGTAGATTATTTTAAAGTATAAGAAAAAATTGTAGCATTTGGACTCAATATTGTTCTAGCCTGAAGCTGACTGAGATTTGGACAGTTATCTGGAATGAATTGACAGTGGATTAAATAAAATTTCATTTTCTTCCAGCTGGCAAGTCAGATGAGTTATAAGTTTCATTAATATTGACCTAATATGTTCGATAAAGACTGTAAAACCACAATAAGAGAGTAAAATGAGGATCCTTATTTTTTGACACTTTGCTTTTTCTGATGACTTTCCTCCAAGAAGTTAAAGACTCTCTACACATTGTACATATTAAATTAAAGGAAAAGGCTGACAAATGTATCTTCATGTACTACAGAGTACCAATATGACTCTCTGTGGTACAGGAATTGTTTAAACACGTTGGTTGCTCAGTGACCTCAGTACCTCAAGCTGTCATGTCAAAATGCTAGAAACATCATGTAGAATGAGATGTTTTCATAACACTTTCCTGGAAAAGTACTAGAGAATTTAGTAGAAGGTGGTGACCTTTCTGCTTGGTGTCTTGATTTGAGTGTTCTCTTGCTGTAGAAACACGTTAGAATAGTGCTCTCTTTTATAGCTGGCGTGTAATTTAAGTGTGTTTTGGCCAAGGCGTCCTCTGAAATGGGCTCTTGCAGCTGAGCATTTGGTGCGGTTGTGTGACACAACTAACAGCAGAATTTAGTTTACTAAATACGTAAGTTGATATCCTCATCTCATCTCCTTGTAAACTCAGAAAAAGAGTGTGTGGTCTTCTTATTCCCACAGACACTTTGTTTTGCTGTCCTCAGCTTTTTACTAGTCATCTTTATTCCATTCTTAAACTATCTTGAACTAAGAGTTAGCTTCCTGTTAACATTTATCTGAGCTATGTCAAATCTGTTTGAACTCCCAAAAAGATTTGACATACCACAATCATTTCTGGTGTAGCTCCACTATGTTGTGTCTGAAGTGAACTGAAGTTGACCAAATTGTGGCTTATTTTTCCTCACTTAAAATGTGACATTCTTGTGTGGAGTCCCACAGAACTATTATCCTCTTAAAATATGTTGTGTATGGGTGCTCTGAGTCCTTCTCTTTTTGTGATATTTTAAGATAAAAATACTTGCTTTGAGGTTTTTTTTATCTAAAGGAAAGCTTTAAGAGAAGAGCTTTTCAAAGTGTTCCATTTTATAATATCACAGTAAAACAATTCATAAATACCAAGAACATTCCTGTTTTTTTTCTTTCTGTGGTGAGCCATCTCTTTTCCAAGTCATATAAGCAGATCTTTGCATGTGTGTGACTGCTTCATAACCACTACTAGTCAAGGATTGCCAGAAATCAGGAGTGTCACAACAGTAGGAAAAAAATGATGGTGCCAGCCTGAGAAGTTGTACCACATTGAATGCTTTTTGAAGCCTTTTGATATAATTGTGAGTTCAGATGAATCCAGGATCAGCTCTTTGGCACAACAAGAGTCGTGTACACTGAAATTGCTGGCAGCTACTTGAGCCAAGCATAAAAAAAATAAAGCAGCAGAGCAAAGAGGGGTTTTTTTTCTGTCTCCCCCCACTTTATTTCTCTTTTGAAGTGTGAAGATAGTATTATTCCTGATAAACTAACTTAATATGACTTTGACTTCACTTAACAGTTACAGGTTCACAGCTATACTTAAGAGGAGTGGGAGGCAGTGATTGAATAGAGTAATATAGGCTAAAATTGACTTTTAGTTTTAAATCAAAGTATCCTTTTTTTTGCAAATACCAGGGAAAGAAGGCCTTTGAGTCTCTATTCAGTGTTGTTTCTGCTCATGGCTTTGTGTGTGTTATGTTTCAGACAACTTGAATTGTCTATGCTTTTTTTTTTTCTCTCATTTACCAAGTGTGAGTAATGGTACTAAACTGCAAGTACTGTCTGTCACTTTATTTTAACATCTATTCCTAAAATGTCTTTGCTATCTGACAGAAGGTGCTATTTACATATAAGATGTTGCCACGTCTGTTATTTGCCACTGTACTGTCCTGGTGATGTGGACTGTATGTTATTAGTACTCAAATTTTGACAGCTTAGGTAAAAGATTCTAAGGCACTCCAAGAGTTATGTACGTGGAATTTGGTGAGTATTTGGTATCTATCTTACTTAGGCATCCTCATGACATTCCTAGCCTAATATTGAAGATACATGAAAAGTACAAAAAAGAGTCCTTTAAAGCTTGGATCAATAATGACTTCAGTTCAGCAAAAATGCTTTAGTCACAAACTGTGTTCTGATCGATCAATGTTCTCTGTGTATCAGTGCCTTATTGTTTCTGTAACTTAGATTTGAGGGATAGCTCTCTTCTTACCTGAAACGAGTAAAGAGATCTGTGAGCTCACTCAAACCTGTGCTTCTCTCCACTAAAGGCTCCCAGTCCTCTCAATTTAACCTCTTTACACTGCTTTACAGCCTTTCTCGAAAAGGAAGTAATTTCCTTACAGGCTTGTGATCAAGCTTGTATTTTCTTTCAGATATTGAAGTTTGGTACTGTTTTTTAATAAGTCATTAACACAGTTATCTGAGAATGTCGGAAAATTTTATGCTTAAAAATAAAATCAGGTAAAGATTTGATGATGAATGGGAGCACAAACGCTGCTACTGTGTTATACATATCTCTTGAAAATGTCTTTTCTTCTCTAAGCAGCTAAGCACATTGTCCCTGAAGGTTTTATAGTCATGACAGTTTAAGGAATGAGTCTGATATTTCCACTGTTTTAAAAGACAGAGCAGAGCCAGATTGGTCTGTCTATAATACAGTTTGACAATTCCCTTACAACTTTTCTTTCAGAAGTTTGCCACATTAATGCTGACAGACAAATAACAGGCCAGGCAGCACAGACTGTGGAGCAAACTGTATTTTTACATTGGAAAAGATATGTTTCAGTTTAGTTACCTTGTTGTGCTTAAATAATAATTAAAAAGATCATAGAAGTCTTCAGGCTGTAGCACAGATTTAAATGCTGCGGAAAGACTAAGTTGGATCACTTTGTATGCTTGAACTGTCATGATGAGATTTATTTGGAGAAATGTTTTAAGTTGTGTGTATTTGCCACTGGCTGTAATTCCAGATGCTTCACAAGTCACAGTGGCTCCATTATCTGTGTAAAATAAATTATTCTGTGGAGTCTCGTGCCTCCCACAATATGTGCAGAGAGCTATTTAAGTGTTATTTGGTTGTCACACATCCGATTTTTTTTTTTTTTGTCTAAGGATTAGTGGGAAAATCTACTTACTAAAGGGATTTTATATCCAAATTGGTAAGTAATGTATTTGTAGTGCTTTTAAAAATCTACTGTGCTTGTTAATAAGCAAGGCAATATAGCTGTCATATTTTATTAGACCATGAGTACAAGTCTTTGATTGAGTCTGAGGCATGAATTTATTGGTCATTACACATGTTTATTCAGCCACCACATACTACATTAAATCACACTTAACACATTGAATTCAACCCTCAGCCCTCTGGCTGAGTTGATTTCCCCAGCCCCAACATAAATATGCTTTTAGCAAAATATTTTTCAGGAAGAGTAAGAAGCCTGGCAGATGATAGGAATGTTTTCCATAGAGATAATAGACATCTCTTTGACCTGTTCCTCATCCTCAGTGCCTGTGACATTCTGTTCACTTATAACCAGTGTTGCTGCTGACAGCTGGACGTGACTTTACCAGGCAATATAACAAGGTCACACTTAAGTTGTAAGCTGGGGATACAGACTTACTCTTCTGGAGGTTTTAGTTTGGAATGCACCCCGACTTTCCTTGGAAACGAAGTATCTGTCCCACATGAACCCAGGTGAGAATTATTATAATTTCCACTGTGAGAAGAGTCACTTAAAGTCACAGGACAGAGTCAGCTGATGAGGTGAAGGCAGAAAAGTGTCAAATACTCTTTGATTTACTGGGTCAAATTCCAGTGTTTCCCAGTTGGAAGTTACTATTTTAAAAATTCAGTTTATGACCATGATGTATTCAGAGAGCAAGATGCAATTTTATTTACAGAGTGGTTCCTGTGTTCCTTGATAGTAATTACAATTTCAGAAATACCTGGTTCCTGTTAAAAGAAATAATAAAATGTTCAAAGAAAATTGTGATCGGAAGGGATCTACAAAATAATTTAGTCAAATCACTTCTTCAAGGCAGGCCTAATTTCAGAGTTAGGGCAGGCTGCTCAGGTTCCTGTCCGAATCACTTATGACTCTCCATGGGTGGAGCGATGAAACACTACCTGGATGGGTGAGGGGAAAGCAATGGGTATTGTCTACCTTTATTTGAGCAAGGCTTTCAACACTCTCTCTCTCTCTCTCGCAATATCCTCATAGACAGACTTGGGGATTGTGGACTGGATGAGTGGACAGTGATGTAGATTTGGAACCGTGTAAACAGCACATCCCAGAGACTTGTAATCAGTGGCAGAGGTTCTAGTTAGAAACCTGTCACTAGTGGCATCCCCTAAGGCTCAGTGCTGGGCCCAGTGTTGTTTAACTTATTCATCCATGACTTGGATGAAGGAACAGATGCCTCCCCAGCATGTTTGCTGACAACACAAAGCTGGGAGGAGTGGCCAGTGTCTCAGAAGGCCACGCAGCCCTTCAGAAGGACCTCGATAGGTTGGAGAGATGGGCAGAGAAGAACCATCTGACATTCAGCAAAGGCAAGTACAGGGTCCTGCACCCGTGGAAAAATAACCCCAGGCACAGCACAAGCTGGCAGCCAATCTGTTAGAAAGTAGCTCTGTGGAGAAGGAAGGACCTGTGGGTTCTGGTGGACAGGAAGCTCTCCATGAGGTACCAATCTGCCTTTGTGGACCAGAAGGCCAATGATATCCTGGGATGCATTAGGAAGAGCATTGCCAACAGATCAAGGGAGGTGGGTGATCCTGCCCCTCTACTCAGCCCTGATGAGGCCACATCTGAGGTACTGTGTCCAGCTCTGGCCTCCTCATTACAACAGAGACATGGAGCTTCTGAAACAGGTCCAGAGTAGGGCAACATAGATGTTTAAGGGACTGGAGCATATCTCTTATGAGGAGAGGCTGAGATAGCTGGACTTGTTCAACCTTGAAAAGACACAATTGAGAGGAGACCTCATCAACGTCTGTAAGTCTTTGAAGGGAGGGTGTCAAGAGGATGGATCCAGGCTCTGCTGAGTGGTGCCAAGCAAGAGGACAAGAGGCAACAGGCAGAAACCGATGCACAGGAGGTTTCACCTGAGTGTGAGGAAGAACTTCTTCACTGTGCAGGTGATCATGCACTGGAACACATTGACCAGAGAGATTGTGGAGTCTCCCTCACTGAGGGTATTTAAGAACAATCTGGATGCAATCCTGTGCCATGTGCTTTAGGAGAACCCTCCTTGAGCAGGAAGGTTGGACCAGATGTGATTCTCTGAGTCAACAACCTCTCTGGGAACCTGTTCCAGTACTTTACTCCTTTCACTGGGACCATTGTTTTCTTACATGCAGCTGGAGTTTCTGTGGCACTACTTCTGACTTTTATGTTTTGTCCTGGTCATGCCCTTGAGAAAAGCATTGTGCTGATTTCTGTGGAACTCACCCCTGGAAACTGAATGCAAGATCATGGAGCAAATCCTCCATGGAAGCTGTGCTAAGGCACATGATAAATAAAGAAGTGATTGGTGACAGGCAACAGGCATCGTGCCTGAGAGATTTGGTGGCCCCTTACAACAGGATTCCAGCATTGATGAATGAGGGAAGAGCCATGGATATCATCTACCTGAACTTGTGCAAAGCATTTGACACCGTCCCACACCACATCCTTGTCTCTAAACTGGAGAGATGTGGATTTGATGGATGGACCATTCAGTGGATAAGAAATTGGCTGGATGGTTGCACTCCAAGAGTTGTGATCAACAGCTTCATGTCCGGGTAGAGACAGTGAAAAGTGGTGTTCCTTAGGGGTTGGCATTGGGACCAACACAAACATCTCTGTCTGTGACGGGGACAGCGGGACCGAGTGATTCAGCAGGTTTAATGGCACCAAGCTGTTGGATGTTCTGGAGAGAAGGGAAGTCATCCAGAGGGATCTTAACAGCTTGAGAAGTGGGCCTGTGTGTACCTTGTGGCATTCAACATGGCCAAGTGCCAGGTCCTGCGCCTGGGGCAGGGTAATCCCAAGAACTAATACAGGCTGGGCAGAGAATGGATTGAGAGCAGCTCTGAGGAGAAGGAATTGGGGATGTTGATTGACAAGAAGCTCAGCATGACCTTGAAGTATGGGCTTGCAGCACGTAAAGAAAAATGTACCCTTGGCTGCATCGAAAGAAGTGTGACCAGCAGGTCAAGGGAGGGGATTCTCCCCCTCTGCTCTGGTGAGACTCCACTGGGAGTGCTGCATTCAGCCCTGGTATGCACAACGTAAGAAGAACATGGACCTTTTGGAGTGGGTCTGGAGGAGTCTTACAAAGATGTTCAGAGGGCTTGAGCACCCTTCCTGTGAACACAGGCTGAGAGAATTGGGGTTGTTCAGCCTAGAGAAGAGCAAGCTCCAGGGTGACCTTATAGCACCTTCCAGTACCTGAAGGCAGCCTACAAGGAAGATGAAGAGGGACTTTCTGCAAGGGCATGTAGTGACAGGACATGGGGGAATGGCTTTAAACTGACAGAGAGTAGGTTTAAATTCAGAGGAACATCAATACACCTTGTGAAGGCAGGATAAAAGTCTCTACATTTTTCTCCACTTCCCATTGAAAAGGTATTACTAAAAAGCAAGGATTTATTTTAGGAATGTCATTGTGAAAAGTTACATTAAAATCGCAAAGCATTTACAATGGAAGTAGGTTTTCTCAGCAAGATCCTTCAGGAGTGCTGGACTTGCAGCTTCAGTTTTGATAATGTGGACTCATGAAACAGAACATAAGGGGGATGAAGAAATAGTGCCATCACTGAGTTGTCTGATAGTACACTGCTTGCAATTCTCTCACCAAGGTAATATATCATGAAAAACTGATGGGTTGGTTTTGGGTCTTTTTGTATTTCTATTCTTTTGCTATCTAGCTCTCAAGGATAGGTTGGTTTTTTGTTTTTTTTTAATACCTCTGGAAGTCTAAGCACATTGCTGGAGCCCAAGCTTAAAATATTAAGGAGACCTACAGAAAAGTGGTGAGAATTACTAACTTATAGTCCTTGCAATTATCTCATAACAGATAAGAGTGTGAATGCCAGGCGTTGTTGATATGAGTACCACTTTCATTTAATAGAATGGCATTTGATTTTTTAATGCATTTAAATGCCAACCATCTTCATGCTGTGTGTGAGTCATGGTTTCAAGTGTTTAATTGTTTAGTCAATCTTCTGTTGCTTTATTATTTTATAGCATTGTGAGTTTAGGCTAAATAGTTCACACTGTATCACCATCTAAGCAGAAAGTGCTTTATGCATTCACAGAATGGGAATTTATAAGCAAATATAATGAAGGCTCCGCTGAAATCAGTTTGATTGCATGCGCTTCAGAGTTGTTCTTCCCTCAGTATTATATAAACACTATTAGCAGAGCCTTTACAAAATTGATTTGCTGATCATCTAAGTGCCCTACCTGTTTGGAGCTGTGCTGAAGTGTATCCTTAGCCTTAATCATGCTCCTGTAATTAAACTAGGGAGTTTCATAGGAATGTAGCTGAACAGAAGAGGATGCTTTTTGAGCTGCTGTTATTTTAATCTCAATTTTCTATCATTTTTATGAGTTCATGTGTCCCTTCCCCTTGCCCTCTTTCTGCAAACACAGCTGCATTGCTGCTGTATTGGTTCACCCTGCCTTAGCTCTGCAAACATAGATGAGTGGCTGAAGGCCATTTTGTGTGTGTGTGTGTGTGTGTGTGTGTGTGTCTTGGCCTTGAAGAGATTTCCTCCAAGTTCTGCTTGACCTCTTTTTAGGGAAAGAAACTGGTCATCCCTACTTGCTGCTACCTGCATTACAAGAGTCCCTGTTCCGTTGCCCTGCCTCTTGCTGGTCCAGCTGGACTCCTGCTATGCCACTGGGAGGCAGGAAACAGATCCAGCAGAGTTTCTGCCTTCTGTGTGCTTTGTTCTGAGGCAGCATTGGCAGGACCCTAGTAATGAGTGGGTAATGGGGAAGAAAAATGGTGTGGGAAGTAGTGAAATGGGGCTGTGGGAGGGAGGACTTCAGGGAGAAAGATGTGAGGGAAAGAGGAAATGAGAGGAAGAAAATCTATGTGTGAGTAGAGGATTAACAAGAGAGAAGATTGAGAACACAGCATTCTCATTTGGAAGGCAATTATTTGAGCAGAAATTGCTGCCTGTATCCAGGAGTTGTGGCTAATTCAGGTGATGGACATTTTTGGACAGCCTGAGTAATGAACCTTCTGTGTGGGTATGGTGCAATATGTGACATGCTTGAACAGATTTTTCAGTGACAGAACCCAGATTCCCTTATGCATTTCCTGATATTTTGGTGAATGTGCATAAATCACTGCTGGTAGGAATGGAGAACGTAAGAAAGGGTGGGAAAAAGTAGCAGCAGTGACATGAAACCTGGGGGGAAATGTAAGGAGTGTGAGTGGAAAAGGAACATAATGCTTCTCCTGAGCATGTATCAGAGTAACAGAAATTAAAAATATCAGAATAATAACTTGTAGCAATATGTAGGAATCTTTGAAATCTCAGGAAAGGAAGAAATTGTGGTGTGGTGATAAGATTGGATGCTGGCTTAGAAACAGTGCTAGCCAGCTGGCCAGTTTCTCACCCATGCCTTTTGTCTTACTGATACTGAAAAACATCTGCTCTTTCAGTCTCATTCTCTTACCTTCTTCTTTGGAACAAATAGTTTCTTTCTAATTTTACCTATTCTGGTGCATTTTCCCATCTGTTTACTACCCTTTCCCTGAATTTATTCTGCAGAAACATCCTGTTTATTCCAAGCTTTGGGACTATCAGATTTGTGCTGTTAACTAACAGAAAAAGTGCTTCAGTTTGTTTTGAGAATAATTTATGAAGAAGGAGCTTTATGGCTTTAATGCATCTTTGTCTTTCTCCTCGTGTATCTCTTATGCTGTAATTTTGATGAGAACAAAAAGACAAGTAGAAACATTGCATGGGAGCACATTGATTTAAGGTGGGATAAATTAGAAATAATTTGTAATTCTGAGCAAAAACAAGAAGAGAAGAATAAACCCTTCTCACATCTACAGTTAGCCAGTTATATTGCTTCCGGCCAGAATTAACCTGCTATTGGTCCAACACAACCAGACTGCCATCCTTCCTCCTACCTTCTGCATCTGGCCAGCCTCTTGCAGTAGGTCTTTCACCAAATCACATCTAGCATTTCCTGATTTGGTGTGGAAAATGCTGGATAGTGAAGAACTTGGCCTATACAAGGAGAAGATGCTCAAATCTGTAATGATGCATCCGTGGCATAGAGATAGTGAGAAATATGTCTTAGCTGTTTCATGCCTTATTGTGTTTTCTTAGTTGATATGGAGTTCATATGAAGAGAACCAAGGACAAAGCACTTCTTCCTTTTGTGCTCATAGCAGAGTTCTTCAGGCTCTCCTGGGCACATGGATAGAAAAAAAGTGCTGCTTTCATCTCCCCTTACTTTGTTGAGAGATCTGCAAACCTGCTCATCTGCACTGGGTATTCCCTGAATCAGAGCCACAAATTTGAGTTTGACACCCCATCTGTAAACCTTGGATCCAAACTCCCAAAATTTCCTCCTGGCCTTTTGGAGAGATCAGGACTAGGAGTGAAGTTCTGGCTTAACTTTACGAATATGCTTATTCAGTTTATCTGCATATATGGTCTTTGTTTGCATCCTTTCCAGGGCAGAAGAAAAAGCTGGTGCAAGAATCTATGCCAATTTATTGTCACTGGTGGTCTGTGAGTGACGGATCTTGGGGTTTTGATTCTGAACTGAAGAAATCAGAAGTGGTTAGATCCTGAAATGTTTAAAAAGTTTTGTTCTTGTTATCTAAATGGAAAAACCTGTTTGTTTTATAAAGAATCCACATGAAATACAACATTGCATGTAGGAGGAGGAGGCCATATGCAGGAAGAGGATATTGGTGGTAAGCTTGTATCAAAAGAACCAGGAATGTGGGAGATTTATACACAGTTCCCTGCTGTGGCAGAGATTCAACTTGTACTTCCCCCAGCCTACAAGGGCACATGTATTTTGTGTCCTTTGGGCTGCTGAGAAACACTGTCAAATCCTCTGTAAGATTTTATTGGTAGAAAGAGAACTGCTCATAGAAGTGCTTGGGAGTACTAACTTTATACCTGCTGCCTTTGATTCAGAGCCTGACATGAGCTTCATCACTGACCCATAGAGTCTCCAGACACAGATGTCCTGCTAATGGAATGGTCTCACGTTGTACGAAGTTTTCATACAGAAAAATTAGAGTTGGTTCCTCACCTCTGAAATCCTGTCAGTAAAGAGTGTATGTATGCACAGTAGCATGATACCAGCAGTGGAACTGACACTGTTACCCATGTTTCAAAAAAAATGAGTAACCTGATGGTTCAGGTGCTCTTGTGAGAGAGAAAAGATGTGATTTTTTTAAGTCAACTAAGAAGAATTTTTTTCTACCACATTTAATGTAATTAAACTTAAGTAATGCATCTCTATGTATATGCAAGCTTTTTTCTGTTCAGAACAATCTGATGTATTCACTAGTTTTGGTGCTAATTGAAAATCTGGTGCTTTTTCTTAATATTGGTAGCAACTGTTTGTGTCCCTTGGAGGGGTGAGTTGTGGGATGTGTTTGATTCACAGAATTCCACTGCTTTCAGAACTACTCCCCTGTGCTGAATGCAGTAATGTAAAAAGAAGGAATCGTGACAACAAAATGATGAAATCCTTTGGGGAGGGAAGGAAGCATGGCAGTCTGGACTTACCTTAAAAATTCCTCCTCCGCTTGAGGTCTGCTTTGAAATGTGTTCTAGCTGCAGGGAGCCAAACTATTAGCCTATTTAGAAACAGGCTCTGTACAGCTATATCAGCATCATCCCTCCTGCACAGCTTGCTGCTTGTCTTACTTAGCTTAACAAAAAGCAGTTTATATGTCCACAGATGATTTTTGTCTGGCTGGATTTCAGCTGGTCTAGACTGGAAGACAGTGAGTGGGTATAAAGTTGTGATAGAAGCACGGGTAATCTTTGAACTCTCTATTTGGGGAATCAGTGGGACATTTGTCTCTCTCCTAGGGGAGAGGGTTGACATCTCTCTATTGAAGAAGGAGGTGGATATCTCAGTTTAAGGATGACTGGGGAACATATTTCAGGGTCTGTGGTGAACAAGTGAAATCTGTGACCAGAATCCTGTTGTGAGTCAGTAAAAGTATTTCACCTTGCAGTTGGATGAAATGATTTTGAAAAGCCTGTTTCATAGCAGTTGTAGAACTCTGTCAATAGATGCTTGTCAAATCATCCTCCTGGAAACATTGTGTTCACAGGAGAATTTTGCAGCTGCTGAGGTTTTTTTTAGTGGTTTTGTCAAAATTGATAACATGAATTCTTAACAGAAATCAGAAATCAGGTTGCTTTTCAAATTGTGGTCTACAGTGTTGCAAGAATAACTGGTAACTGATGGAAATAGTAACTTCCCTTTCAACCCATTCAAAGCTCTGTACAATATAGTTGAATTCCTGAAGTTCAGTTTTGTGTTTTTCACAATGTGGATGGAGTTTTTTGTTTTTGTAAGAATAGGTAGACTGTTTCACAGGACTGCCAAATAGCTTTTCTGCACCTCTCTGCAGGCTTGGAAATGTGATTTGGTGTAGCTAGTGAAGTAATACTGCTTTTTTTTCATCTGTATAGGATTGGAGGTTTTGTTTTGTTTAATTTCCACTTGCATAGTTTTTATTTATTCAAGGGAATGCACTGCACCGATGCAGACTGGTATGTTTGTCATGCTGTCAGCAAGAGAGCCTTCCTCTGCAGATTTTCATCAAGATTTAATTAGATAATTATACCTCCACCTTTCTATAGGTAGATAGGAAATCCATTTGAATTGTGTTTGCAGAATGGAGACTATGCATTTTTAAATTTGCGTATTGGAGTTTGTATTGGAAGAATCTTAATATCTGGCTTAAATACTTAAGAATTTACTGTAAGATTTCCATGACTGAAGTTAGCTTAAGCTTCCAGTTAGAACCTAAAAGTTCAAATCATATTGGCCTAAATGTAACATCCTTTTACAGACTAAAGAACTTCAGTAAAAAGATGAAGACTAGGTGCTTGGGTGTATGTTTGTAGAGTCCTGGATGGAGCCACAGGAACTCTCCTAATGCAAACTCTGTGTGGAGAGTTGTTTGTTGGTGGGAGCATGTGAAATTCAAGCTCAGTAGAGCGAGTAAATGCCATTCATTTGTTAGTGTGAAATCTGACAAATAGAAAAATTTTCTACCCTTGAGTGACTTAAAACCCTTTGCAATCTTAATCCAAAAAGGCTCTGCTTAAAGCAGTGCTCTGCTCTAGAGATGACTGACAGTAAAATAATCAGACAGTGTACTGACAGTATTCTTTGTTTCCTTTAACATTTTATGTGGTGCAGCAATTCAGAGGCTTTGGTTCTTCTGGCACTGATTTTGGAAATAATTTAATTTCTTTGAGCTTCATTTCTTCCCTTGTACAAAAAATTTGAAATTATATTTTCCATTTGTGAAGACCTTCATTGCCTTGAAGGGAGATTTATAACTACGGAGCTTTGTTAGTTATTATTGTTTACTTTTATTAATATGTGGTGAATTAATAAGTGTAATATTCAGAATACATTCAGAAATACATTTGGGAGAGATAAGAGAATAAAGGAATACCATTCATCTAATTTTCTTCTTTGCTTTTTATTTGGCTGTAGTTTTAAAGTTCTCAAAAAACAGCATTCCAGATACACTGGTCTGGGAAGCTACTGTGTTACATGGGGAGAGGTAGGATAAAAACCAAGATTTGAGACTTTTTTTTCCATTTTTAGTAGAAGATGTTTAACAAGAGGATATAGATAAGGGATAAAATATGACAAAAAAGATAAATTTTCCTGGCTTTTGAGTCAGGCTGCCCATCCATTCATATGATTTTTGAATAATCTTTCAACTCGTGGTTCAAACATGATTTCCCAAACACGGCAAATACGTGTATGCCATGGTTGACAGGCTGGCATGAAGTTTAGGAGCACAGCCTGCTCCTAAACCTGTCCACTTTCTGTCCATGTGCTCACTTGAAGACAGCCTATGAATTGGCAGTCTGGGCACTGTGAAAGCTGCATCTGAGAGTGGAGAGGGAGGCAAATCGTTTAAATGAACCCTTGAAGAAAGTTCCTTCAAGATGGGATTGTGGTGCATTGGCAAGGAAACATATGTTAAGTGTTACTGTTCTGTTCTGTGGTTAGTGTGGTTGTCATCAAGTTCTGCTTTATCTTAACTTTTCTGAGATGCCAACAAGCAATAATATCCAACTTCTTTGCTGTCACTGCATTCACACCCACACCAGCTTCACTGCCACCCTAAAACTTCACATTCTCAATTAAAATATGTTTCTCTAAGAGCTCAATGTTGTAAAAAAAAGTATCATCCCTAAAAATGTGATGTGATATAGCTCCTTTCTAGCATTAAGTGAAATTTTCATTTTGATGGGTACATAAGCATAGGAAGAAAATAAAATTCAGGTTCGGTCTTATGTGAATACTTCATTACTCAGAGCTGTTGTGGTCTGGAGAGATAAGCACAGAGAGTGCAAGTAATGAAAACAGATTTTATAAATATAATTGCAGTTGAAACATGTATTGTCATCATGACCTCGTTGATTCAGTACATCTTTAAAGTGAGGCAAACCCCTTGCTGACTTAACACTTAAAGTTTTGTGATTTGCAGATGGTGTGAATCATCAGAGACTTCATCCAGTATTTTTATAGACCTTTAGTTTTTATTAGGTAGAAAACACCCACAACTACATTTCTATCAACAGAAAAAAGCATAGCTAGGGCAGTGGCAGAATAAACTTCCTGAAGTGGTTTGCAATATGAATTAACAGAAAAAATTCCTACAATAGGTAGCACAATATCCATTGTCCATGCAATCCCTGGCCTGTGTCTGCACTAATTATAAAAATTATTACTAAACATGATTTTTTTTTTTTTTCCTGATAGGACTTTGTAAGTAAACAGATAACTTGGTGTTTGGGTTTTTTTCCTTCAAGTTTCTAAATAAATATCAAATGATCTTTATTTTCTATCTATGTAGCCATGTACAACATTAATGTTTACTAATAGAAATAAATTTCTCCTCTGTGCAAATCAGTCCCTGGCACATGTTTTCTGACTGCTTAGGTGTCTGTTCCGTTTTGTGACTAGGGGTTGGTCATTTTTCTTTAGAATAGTCTGCTTATATTGTGGTCTTTTGAAAGATGGGGTTGCTGATGTCAGTGTGTGTCTAGGTATATTTTGTAGTCTTAATTGCATCCCTGGATCAAACTAGATTGGATAACTAAAAGATATTGAATGCCTTATTAAACACATTCATTTACAAAGGTGAAATGGTGCCATTTCACATGTAGAAGTGCTTTGACTGGGATCTGTTACATTATTTGTCTTGTGAAGATGTTGATAAATGTGGCAGTTTCTGAGGTAAAATAGACCTTGAACATATCTAGGTGCTGTCCCAGAGCAGTCAGCAGCTCTGGTCAGCTGATGTATGGGAAGCAGCAGCTGTACTGCATCCAGCTGAAATGTAAACAGGCAGAAGCTTGTTTCTCCACTGTGTGCTCAGAACACTGCACCTCCCATGAAAGCATTGTGGAATACTTCATGGAGGCAAAGCAGTTTGTTATTTTTGTATGGGGAAATGGCAACTCCAGCCACTCAACACCCTAGGGCATTAAACTGTTACAGGAGGTTATCATTGAAAGAGAAATACGTTTCCTAATTAATTATGTAAACCCCAGAGCAGCCCAGCCCAGCCATATTTTTAGTAATACAATATAATTTGTTGCATAGTTACACTGTGTTTTATGAGCAATCATCAGTCTTAAGGGGGTCCGGTCTTGCTTCCGTTGTTTTTTAGTTATGGTTTTAGAATTAGGAAATCAAACATTGTGAGGCTTCAAAAAAACCCCAAAAAACAACATTTCCCCAAAAAACTTTGAGAGTTTATATGCTTTCTGTTTATGAGCCTGCCTGATGTTACACTTTCAAGCTTTTCACTGGGACTCAGAAATAGGGATATGCTTGTTCGTAAACTAAAATGGATATCTTGCTGTCATTACTAAATTTCTATTTCTGGAGATTTAACAAAATAACAACTATTGTTGAACCTTTTTGAAATAAAATGATAAGAATTGAGGAGGATTTATTTTTGTCAGACTCTTTCCAGAGAAAGACCAAAAATTTTTTTAAGAAACTTTCCTCCAATCATGTGTCCTTGATACCAGACCTCAGTTTCTTTCAAGTATGGCAGGGATGTCTCTTAACATTGTCATAACTTGCAGGAATCTCTAAAGATTTGCCAATGAGATTATTGTATTTACACTTACTGATTCCATAAAAACAATGTGCTAATACCAATCGGATATGTGTCAAGGCACTTAGATATAATGCAAAGATAACATAAATTGTGTGCCAGCACACAAAGAGTGAGATTTTGGCTAGAGAGTCAGGAATGCTGGTAAAATAAATCAATAAATAAATACTGTGAGAAAGGAAAAAAAATAGGAAATCTAAATGTGTAGTATATTTGCTGCTAACCTGTTTTCCAAACTGGCATTTAGGATTTCTTCAAGGCTTACCTGCATTAAGGTTAGCTCAACAGAGCCCTGCCTTAACAGCTTTGTCTTTCACAGCAATCTAGTGTGGCTTTCCTGAACTTCTTAAGATCTCATTATTCATGTTCCCCGTGTTGTTGTCTCAGACCAGTCTTTCCTCGCAGCATGAGCTGAATCTTGTACTGGCTGACATTTCATGATAATCTCCAACTCCTGTCTACTCTTACTGACTACCAAAAAGAAGACTCATCTCTACATTTACAATGGGAAAAAAGCCATAACTACTGTACATTAATAAAAAGAGCTGTCACTCAAAGCTTGCAACAGTTTTCTGAAAGTTACATCAGTAGGTGCCAGTGCAGTGAGGTAAAGAGACTTAAAAAGAGATCCTAAAGTAAATCTCCTTTTTTCATGGCACATCTATGAACACAGACAGCTGCTACAGGGCCATACTTCCCCCTTTCTGTCAGATGTTTTCTATCAGATGTTGATATCTAGTTAGAGAGGTACTTAATTACTTGTGTGTCCCACTCACATGGTTGTAACCCTCTTAGGAGTTGGTCCAGCTTGAGAATATGAAGTCCTGTTCAAGAAGTGTTAAAGATAGAAATGTTGTGAGCCTTATTCTTCAAAATTGCAATCCAAGCCTCTCACAGTTTCTGTTATTTGCTCTTTTACTGTTGCAGATCTAATTCCTAACTTGTAGAGATCCTGCTTCCGTGGGGAGAAATTCATCACTTATAATCACATCTTATAGTTCCCTTTGTGGTTTATTCTGCCACTTTGACTTGTCATAGTTGAATAAATTGAATTCTGTAGAGTGCTCTTGTAAAATGCCACACTTTTGATTTTTAAATGTGCTTCAGTGTGATGAATCCAGCATTAGAGTGGGATGTGGAGTAGTGCTTTAATTTGTGGATTGTAGCTCTAGGTTTTGTTCTCAAGCCTCTTACTAGATAATTATTATATAATTTATGGATAGGCCATTTTCAAGGTTTCTGCTCCTACATTCCGTACCTGTAGAATGAATGTGTTTGGCCTGTGCAGCAGGTCTGTGTTGACACACAGTTTGTTCTTTTTTGAACAGTTGAGCAGCAGGCTGCTATAACATGTCATAGAATGGCTGTTGCACTCGTATACTAATTACCTGACTGCTACCTTGTACTTCCATCATCCTTTTATTGAGAACAGAGACTTTGGGTTGTAAATCATCTAAAAAGGAGTAATTGTTTTAACATCTGTTTATCTAGTGCCTGTCATAGTGAGCTTTCCTTCCTTGGGTGAAGCAAGAAAGAAGAAGAAGAAAGGTATCACGAATACAAACATGAAGTTAAGACATGCTTTGAGCTCTTTGAGTGAAATGTGATGAGGATTGTTACAGCTGTTTTCTTTCCAAGAAAACATTTTCAAACAGTAATATTTGTATAGGTACTTTTATGTGGTCTGCTTTAAAAGCACCAGTAATTACAAGTGTGTCTCAATCCATCTGTTAACGGAGGAAACTGAAGGACCAGAGCAAAATACATCTCTCCATTCATGAGGTCTGAAGTAAGGTTCTAAAACATGCCAGAATTTAGGAAGGGCATGTTTGCTCAAGAATAGTTTACCTTTGGAAGGTTTTTTTTTTTAATGAATAGCAGCTTAATAACAGCAAAGCTGATACTAATTCAGAATTAATATCTCAAGTAGGTTTAACCACTAAGAAATAATGGGCTGTTAATGTATTAAACCTGGAACAGCACAGCTGATCTACCTCTGTGTTTTAGCCAGCTAATGACTTTTTCTTTCAAATTTGGAGATGTATTTGTTTGTGAAATAATTTTATGCCACACAGAATTTTGAGAACAGAATTCTAACTGATACGAGGGAAGAAATTTGGAATGTAACAGTGCTGAAAAGGCTATAGATAAGATTTTTACAGGGTGACATTAATGAGTTCTAGGTCTCATATGTAGGAGTATCCCATGTTTTGTTTTAACTGCTTGGTTCTGGAGGGAGTGTGTTGGGGAACATATTTTCCCATATTTTCTCTGAAAAGTGAGAAAGAGAGGCAATGTATCTAACTATGCCCTAAAGGAAAATAAGTATTTGGATGATTGTTCATTACAATATTTGAAAAAAACTGTATTTCAGATAATCGCCTTTGATGAACTTCGGACAGACTTCAAGAGCCCGATCGATCAGGGCAACCCAGCACACGCAGTGAGTACAGCCAGCGGTGTCTCAGCAGGAGCTGCTCGAGGAAGGGGGATGCACGGAGCTGTCAGTGGAGTATGAGTGTGGAAATTAATATGGAGTCTCTTGTGAAATCAGCTGTGGTTTGGAAAATTGATTTATTGGGCCAGTCTTAGGAAGCCAGATGGTGACTTTTTATGCTAATAGCTTTCATTCTTGCTGAAGGAGGCAGGAAAATAATTTGCAAACTCAAAAGATGAAGGATATATAATGCAGTGCTAATGCTTTCTTTTTTCATGCTATGGCATGAGTTTTCCTTTTTGAAATAATTTGCCTTTTCTGTGTTCAAGCATGGGATGACCTTTTCCCACGCTGTCTGTATGAATGAGCCAAAAGCTTGAGTGGATTTGACAAGAGGCACATTCCTGGACCTCTCTGTCCCACGGCAGGGCTCTAAATGCTCCTGTGCTTTAAAAGTAAATACCATATTCTGCTGTATCTGCTACAGAAAAGTTTGAATATCACCCTAGGACTGTAAATTCAGTTTTAACTAATGAACCAAAAATGCAGCCTGAATTTAAGCATTTCAAAATTCCTCTGTTAATTAAACCCATAATCTAGGGTGATTTAGCTGACAACATCTAAACTTGAGTCAGTTTGTACTACCTGAGCGGAGAGCAGAACTTGGCTCCTCATCATCTCACTGGGAATTACAGTCCTTGTGACAGGTGCTGTATTTGATCTCTACAGAGTATCAAGCTATTGAATTACCTGTAAATGATAATCAGATTCAGTAGGGAGTACTTTGCCATTTAACCTTGTTTCATAACTCAGCAGAGGATTTGTGGTACTGCTTAGATCACTGGTGATTTTAAGGATAAAATTTACGTGGATCTTAGAATAAGGGTTATTTTACTGTTCACTAGCAAAGAAAGAAAGAAAGAAAGAAAGAAAGAAAGAAAGAAAGAAATTACATGAAGAAATCCTATAGAGGACTTCAATAGATAATAATCTGGTTTTGAATTTACTGGAAGTGATTTGATTTTGAGTTTCTTATATCTTTTTCAAGTATATTTTCCTTTTTTCCTGTGTGTACTTCCTTGTGCCTATATTCCATTTATTTAGTGGGTTAGCTTTCTTTATTGCACTGTAAGGTGTCTGATGTTTACCCATGTATCTTCCACAATGTTTTTGTGGCAGAGAGTAGAGTCTTTTTGACAAGAGGAGGCTGAATTAAAGAGAAATCAGAGGCAAAATCAATGGCAGTACTGAGAATTGAATTAAAATTTTCTGGTTCATCCTCTGTTACCTACAGTTCAGAGACAGATTTCTTACTTTTTCCAAGGCTAGCTGTAGTTAGAATCTATTTAATCTATCCACTTACCTCCTTCTAAAGGCAAGAGAGTTTTCTGCAGCTTCACAGGCACATCCACACACATCCATTCTCATATTTCCAATTGTGTGTTGAAAATTTCTGAATCTCTTTTAGCTCAGAGACACCAAAAACTGGCACAGTGTTTTTCTGGTGCCTATCAAGCTGCCACTGCTTCATTGTCTTTCCAAAATGATAATTTTTAAAACAATGGATTAAACTTGGGGACATGAAAGCAAAATTGACATTTCTTTGGAAAATAGAAATAAAACTTTAACTTGTGGCAAATTTAAGACATTTGAAAGGCAAAAAACTTGAGGAGAGTTGGCTTCTCACATTGGCATAGTACAAAAAAGTTCATTGTTTGGAATATTTTTTTCCATGTCTAAATGAAAATATTGTCAGGTAGTTTTCTGAGGACACCAAAGCCGCTCTGACTTCTGCAGTGTAACCAGCAGTAGAATCTTCCAGAGAAACTCCTGTAATGGGGTTATTCAATGAAATTTGTTTGTAGTGGTGAGTTTCTCATTATGAGACACTTAAAGAAAACCTGTCTTTGGTTTGTCTTCTTTGTATGAGTTGAGTTTAAAGCATCTTTTGAGCCACAGTGCTTAATTACAGTGATTTTCAATATTTATGAATGCATCTGGTGTTTAAAGTGGCATTTCTGGGGCACCTCAGATGTTTTTCACTTAGGGGTTAAATTATAATGTCACATGGTGAGGCATCATCTTGGCGTTAGAGGAAGAGCTGCCATACAAACTTCATAGTTGTTTTTCCCATTCAGAATAATCTTGAAGCCAGAAGCTGAGTACCTGAAAATGCAAAACCAAGTCTCTGTGATAAAGATTGGCATGACTGGATAGAGCCACAAATGCTGACTTAAAAAAGAATTGTGGGCTCTGGCTCAAAGCTAACAGATTTGAATTCCCTGTTGATATTGTTACATCTAGTAACAGATGAAAACATAACTTATTGGGACTTTGAAATCGGTATTTGGCTTGGAAGCAGCAAGTAAAAAGTGAATGCTATCGTTTCAGATTAACAGCAAATATTGCTTCACTGTGGCCATTAATTAAAACATCAACCCCTTGTAATTGTAATATATTGTCTTAATTTTTAACATCAGCTAATATCCTACCTTTCCCACCCTTTTTCTTGACAGAGAGAGCGGCTGAGAAATATTGAACGGATTTGCTTCCTCCTGCGAAAGGTGAGCTTAAACTGGCCTAGGATTTGTGAAGTTTGTGAGAATTAAGTCCATCCAAGGGTGACGTGCATTTATTTTCTCTTTGATCCTCGCACTAGGATGATAAGAGGCTGGATTCTACTGAGAAGTGAAAGTCATGATGACTTTGTAAGGACAGAGTAAGGCAAATTGTAAAAGACTGTCATAATAGAGGATGTCTGAGTAAGAACTGAGCTTCAGAACATCAGCCCTTTCATTCTGGAACAAGCTTTTTGAAGGTGGTGAATCGTTTTGCAGTTGCAGCTTGAGGTTCTTTTACAGTCCTATAAAACTGCTGATATTGTTGTAGTACAGGCTTTAAAACAAAAGCTGAACATTTCTATTAGTTACATATTTAATGTTTAAGGTTTCTAGTGGATGGACTAGGAGAGTTGATACAGTACATATTTTAACTTGACTCAAATGAGATGATGAATGCCTTTGTTTTTGAGGGATTTGAGGGATCTGATAATTTGTGGTTTACTTATCTGTGGCTTCAAAGAGCATTTTCATAAACAATCTTTGTTTTCCTGACTCTCATTGAAGGACAATAATCATAGTTCTAAACTATTTTATTCTGTATATTCTCTATATACATTGTGTTCTGCAGAGTAGTAGTGGAGCAGTCTAAATTATTCTGCATTTTTGCTTAAAAAGGTCATTACTGAAGTGTGAACTGCTAACTGCACCCTAATCAAGCTAAGAACTAAATTCAGATGGGGTTCTAAGATACTTAGTGTTTTTAGGGAAGCCAGTGCTGAGGTCTGGGGTGATCCAAAGGCACAGCTGTGACTCCATGCAGAATCTATCAGCTGTCATTCTCTGATCAGTCAGAACTTGACCTGTATCTGTTTGGCACCACTATGAGCTTGTGACTGTTAGGAGCCACTTTTAAGTACTTTCTGAGCCTGTTTATGACACTTGGGATACGAAAATAAGCAAAAATACTTATCACCAATAGCTTTCCATTTTATCAAACAGGCAGCCAGCCAATTTCAAGCTGTGTCCCAGTTTCTTGGACATAAAGCAACTGTTGAGTGGTAATGTATTAATATATGTGAGCCCCATGGGAATGCCTTGCCTGCATCAGTGTTTAATTTTTATTGAGCCTCAGCCTTGTGAACAGCAAAATGGAGCATTTTGGCTAATTGCAGACTCTGTATTCATAAGGGATTGGCTTGCCCCTGGTTCATTTAAATAGTTTGTTAATTCAGCCTGTTCTTCAAAGTTCTTTGGGGACAGATTTGTTTAATTGAGAGATTATACGCAAGAAGAGGAAGGTGCAATAACTACAGAGATTTGTAGTCTTCAAATCTGACAATCACTAAAAATAGCTGCAGTTTATGTAGTATAAAGGAGTCACTGTTGAGGAAAACTCTGGAAAAACAATAAAGAATTGAGTGCCAGCTATATTGATACAGGAAAATGACAGTTAGGATGCTTCCAGCAAGCATTAAATATATCCCTCAATATAACATTGTGTCACTTTAGGGTCTGTTTCTCTTGCTATGAAATGACAGCACACCTGTTTTCCTCTGTCTTGAAGTCAGCTAATTCTTTTAAAGGGCTTTGACAATAGAACTTAATGCTGAAGATCTGACGTAAATTCATTTTTAAAAGGTTATAAGTGGGCTAAAAAAGTATGTTCAGTTTCATTATATGCTGGGTTTAAAAGGGATTCCTTGGAATTATTAAATGGGCATACAGTATGTCGTATAAATCTGATCCCGATGGGCAAAGAATTTCTCAAGGGTGGATATTCAGTTTCGTCTCCAAAATCCTTGAAAAAGTTTATTGACAAACTGTGACCAGGTATGTGGTATTTCACCAGATAATACATAGCTTATTTACATTTTCCAAAATGGAATGGAGGATGCCATTTTTCTACAGCCAGGCATTTTCTGATATGTAGTTTGAGGAAAATGTTTCTAGCTAGTGGAAGCTAGTGCATTATAGTAGCAGTACAGGCTTCCTGGGCTCATTAGCCCTGCTGAGGAATGCAATAGGTGAGGGGTGCCTGTGGGTCCTACCATCAGTTTTGTGATTAAATAGTTTGGTGGGGTTGTTAAAATATATTCAGTTAATGATGACAGCAATATTATAGAATTGTAATTGCAGTTGTATTTCTAGAAATCTGTCTACGCGATTGACTCCTGATGGAGATACTTATTTTAGCACTAAGGACAATTAGGAATTTCCTATATTAAAATAGAGTATATTTAATCTATCAACTGCTATAATATTATTACTTTACCTTTGAGAAAATGTAAATGAAATTTTGATTAGGTTATGTATCATAATTTTTGAATTAATTTGATAAATTCCTACTAAGGAGGAGAGTGATTGAATTTGCTTCTTGCTCAGCGAACCCATTTCAGATTTCAGTTTGCTCATGCCAAACACTGGCATATAAGTGACCCTTCTCCAATTATTAGCAAGTATTATTTTAAACCCCATTAAGCTAAAGTGAGAGTGATTTATGACCATAAGAACTGGAACTAGAACTAGAACTTAGCTGGGAGGAAGTGGAGGTAAATCAAAGACAGACTTTTACTTATTTTCCTATTATAGTGAAGCATTTTAGTCAGTTTGTGTCTAAAATTCCTAAAGCTGGAAATGCAAGAAAATATTGTACCAGAGTTCAGTCCTTTCAGGACTTTATTTGAAGTTTTGGCATTTTTTTGCAAGATGTGAAGGGATGATTGGAAGAGAGCAAATTCAGCAAGAAACCTAACCACAGGCAAGGTGACATTAGTCTCAAAGATGTTCCAGATGAACTTGAACTGTCTTGAAAAATGCAAACAAATATGCAGACAAAAACCCCTGCAGGGACAACATTTGAATAACCAAACTTGGACAGTTCAGCACTATAGTACTAGCAGTAGCATAGTAGATAGTGAATCAGGTAGCTGGAGTGTTTAAAACGAAACAAGCCTTCATCTAACCTCTTTTGAAGCAAATTTTAATGTTTTAGTTAGGAGGTTTTGGGGTGTCAGTGCTTGGTCTGGTTAGTACCTCAGTCCCTGTGGTTTCCAGTGGAGCTGGATCTGCAGGAGTTATGGTGGCAATTTATTCTTTACTCATTAGTTCCAATGCTCACCAGATTCAATTCTGGTTTTTACTACTCTGAAAAAATTAAATGAATGTCTATTTTAAATTTGAATTTTGTTGTGTATACCCTAATACACATGACAGTTATGTTTTACTCTATTTACAGGTTTTGGTAAATAGCCAAAACCAATGTTACCTGAAAGAGCAATTATAAAAGACATTCCCATTCAGACTGAGATAATGCAAATAAAATGTAAAACCTAGTGAGCAAAATATATAATTCCAGACACCTGAGTGTCTGTAGAGTTTTGTTTGGGTGTGTTTCAATATTTAAACACTCTGTAAAAAAAGTTAAAATTACTTACATGTGTGCAAGCAACAGTAATCCAGAAGCTTGAAGGGCTATGGGTTAAAACCACAGGTTCAGCTGCAGATAAGGCATTCTAAGAATGAAGTTTGTACTTGATCCCATGTCTGCGTCGTGCCTGCTTGTTAGCATTGAATGCAGACCCTCAGAGCTTGGAAAAAAATACACAATATGTTCAGTGAAACATTACTGAGCTCATTGCATCAGCTCACAGGGAACAAGTTGGCTTTTAGTCTTCTCCTTAACAGCAGAAGAGAAGAGTATTGTTTGAGTATGGAGGCTCTTTTTCCTTACATGTAGCTAAATATTATATGGAATCAGTATTGTTAAAAAGTAGCTCTATCTTTTCTTGTTTATCCTTTTTCAGCTGAAATTTTTTTCCCCTGCATATCGTGGAAAAAGGAGACTAATCAATGTGCAGTGGTGTAACTGCCATATAATATAAATTTTTTTATTTGGACCTTGGTGGGTTGCAGGCCTTCACCTAACAGTAGCTCCTGCATTCTCTTCAAGCAGCAGCTGCAGTGGATGTGCTCCTTTGGTGGAGTGTCAGGTGTCACAGGAACTGACTGATCATATTCTTCTCTTCTTGATAAATTTGCTGGTTATTATGATGACCACTCTTTCTGTTGTTCTGCCTTATGGTCACTGGCAAGCCTGAGATAATGTGATGGATTTTAAGTGTTTGTTTTAGGATATGTTTCCTGATTGCTTTGTCGTGCATTCAGGGATTTATAGATGTGTGACATTCTTCTACCCAGTCTGCAGGCTGATAGTCATTAGCAGAATACTTCTGTAAACCTAAAATGCCTAATGTGACGTTATATAAGCAAATTTAGCAAATGTGATGCATAATCACAAGGAATTTTTCCAGTGTTGTGTATCCATCCATGTTGTAAAGTTGTGTATATCCCTCTGCATTGCAAGAAGGAATCATACTTTCTCCCCGGAGCTGAGGAATCTCATAAGTGGAAACCACAGCAAAAAGACAATTAGTTTATTGTGAAACTGGGAATAGCAGCAGTAGTTTTACCTTTGTAGTGCTATATGTTTTTGCAATCTCAGTAAAGATGGTTTAATTCCTCATTTAGTTGCACTTAGCAGAAGAATAAAATGTTGCAGCATAGCCACGTTTAGAGTGCCAAGCCTGCAGGGTTAATACATCCCAGCTTTCCTCCTAACTGGTAGTAGACATTTAGTCCTTGAAGCTTAGGTGCTTGTGTTATCTAAGAGGAAAAAACGAATTTTCAGTCTAGTCATAAAGTATTTTTGAACTGTGCAAACAGCAGTAGTATTCTGCCTCACAGGAGAAAGAGGCTGATGTTTCCAGAGTTCTGATAAACTGCTGCTGTAACAAAGTTCACAAAAAGAACAAGAAATGGCACTGTGTGACATTTTTCCTGTTAATGGTGATTGTTACAATGATGGAGCGCATGAACTTTGTCCACTCTCATTAGAGACCAAAGAGTTCATCATTGTTAGTGGCTTCTCAGTATATGTCGTATTTCTTGATTATTGCACTCCCTCTTTTCCTACCTCATCAATATAATGAAACTGCTGAGTTTTGACTAATCTTCCGGGCAGCAGGAAAACTGTCAGGAGATCCTTCCTATAGAGTGACTGGGATCATAAACCCTGATCAAGAGACAATGTAGATAACTTTTGAAGAAGTGAATATAAAATTATGTATATAGAAAACATACTGCAGGTGCCCAGGTATTTTATTCAGTGTTCCCCCGTGACTCAGTGCAATACAGAAGGTGGTTTCCAAGCAGGCATTGCTGCATGTAAAAGGGTGAAAATAAATACTATGTATTTTTAGGACTACTTTTATCATCTCAAATGCCTTTTTTTTTTATTTTTTTAAACTCTCTAATTTTTACACTGCAGTTCAGTGGTCCAAACAGATCTGGTTTATATCAAAAAGCTTTCTGAATGTCCCTGGATTTAGAAAGGGTTAGAATCCAAGTTTGACATTCATGCTTATCATTCATTTCTAATATCAAGCAACAACACATGTGGCTGTAATAGCCCTCTGTGGGCATTCTCAGTCTCTCCTTGACACTGACAGCTTGGAGCAATCTCTGTTTATTGCTCAAGGTGTTGATATTCATAAATCCGTATGAAAAAGGCCTGGATTTGAAGTTCTTATAATTTAGACACCATTTAGCTAAAAAAACAGCCTATTGTTGGTGGCTAAAATGAAATCTGTCTGAATTTGTGTAGAAATCCTCAGTGGAACTCAGAAGAAAGGCTGAAGGTCAAACTCTGGGAAGAATGAGGGGAAGAAATACAGGGGTTTTGATTAGACAACTCAGCACATGTTTTCATAGCAGTCCACTTGGGCTAATAACAGTCTACTCATTGGAAAATCACAATATTCATCCCATTGTGTTTAGTGTTACCAGGAGAGGACTCTGTCGTGAAAGAAGGTGTCTGGCACACATTTCCAGAAAGTCTTTTGATTCCAAAAATGCCCTTTGATTTGATCACATTAGACAGATCTGTATAACTCTCTAATAACTGGACTGATAAGCCATATGAATATGAACCAGGTGCTCAGCAATCCTTTTTTTAAAGGCTTAAACATATGATCTGTTATTGAGACTCCAGTATATTCGGATATTCAGAATTAACATTATCAAATAAAAACATCACATTTTATAAGTGTCTTAAGTAAAGTCAAAAGGATGGTTTCAGGCTGTTCCATTTGTCTTCTTTCTGGAAGAAAATCTAATACAGGAACAACTCTGCTTTTGTTGTCTTTAGGTGGATGTTCACTTCTGTGTCACCACATTTTGAATTTTGCATTTTTTTTAATTCTCTTAGTTGAATACTTCAATCTTTTAAAGGTCATATTGTTCTTCAGCCAGAGATTACTTTCAGCAACACTTGGCTCTCCTTCTCTATAACATTGTTATGGGTTTGAAAATTCTCCCTTCCCCCTGAAAAACCCCATTTTCAAACCCGTAACAAACGTTTGCATTAGTGTTTGAGTTACAGCAGTGTTTTCCACCTCATGCAAAGAATAAAGCTTTTTGTGCAAGATGCTACAAAAAACACATGGTAATAAATATGAAGAGCATTTGTTTACACTCACAAGACATGTACACAACAGGAAAAGAAAGGTTGGGCAACTGATCTGGTGATAGAAATCTTATTTCCAGAGATCTGCCTTAGTTTTCTTATTAGCAGGTATAGCTTGAATCTTTTATTTGTAAGTGAAGCTCAAAATTTGTTCAGTGTTTTTGAGGGGTCTGGTGTTTTACTGAGTTGATAATTGCACGTAGTCTTGAATCTTTACAACAGCCCATTCTGGAGTCAGACCCGAACTACTGTGGCCTGACTGCTGACTGGTGGGAGTAAAATTACCTGGTGTCTACACTTATGGTGCTTCCTCTACAGAAATACTAATAAACATAGGCAATATGATGAGATAGATCTCTGTCACCATCACAGTGAGTATGAGCTACACCCCTCTGCTATACATATGCACACATAATTAGCTGCCAAGCTGCCTCAGAAGAAATTCTGAAGTTTGCATGCAGGCACTGGAATAAAGGATATTGCTGTTTCTAAAGCATTAATTAGATCTGCGGATTTTGTTGGATGTAAGCTTGCCATGCTGTGTGAGTTCTGTCAGTTGGGACTTGGATTGCGATTACAACACCTTTCATAAAACTAAATTTATGTAAATTGTTCTTTGTTTGAAGTACTCTCGGACTTCTTTAAATGCATTAGGTGTGTGTGACACCCAAAACTGGTGTGTATTTCAATATTCCATACTTATTTAAAAGGTATTTCTAAACTTGTATTACATGATAAAGCCAATTTTCTCCTGAGTGACTCTGACAAGGAATCTTTATTAGGAATGAGTAACTTTAAGGCTAAAACTTGAAGATAGCTAAAAAGGTTTGATACACAATTTTTAGCTTATGGGAATCATGACTTATGGTTGAGTTCTTTTTAGCCAATTTTCAAATAGTGTGTCTTGTTAGTCAAAAGATATGAGATAAAGTGAATCTTCTGCTCATATAAACAGTGAGGCTGTCCTTACATTGTACAAAGGAAAGAAAGAAGAATGTAACTTGACAGGGGAAAAGGAGATACAGCAAAATCAAGTAAAAAATTTTTAACTGAAATGTTGCATACTTTCACTAGCTCTGTGTTAGTTTAATTGTTTTCTGCAGCTTGCCTAAATGAGGATGGAGTTAATATATTCATAATGATTCACACTTGGTAGAGATTTGTTTGCATCCAGAAAGATAAAGGACATAATGATTTTCCCTGAATCTTGCAATGTATTTTCAGCATAGACAAAATTTAGGTACCTTCAGTGGCTGTTACTGATCTGCCTTTTCCTCTTTTGCACTCTGACATGAAATTCAGTCCAGATCACCTAAAAGCTTCTCTCCTTCCCTCTCTTAAGTCTTTTCTTCCTACTCTTTTGTTACATTTGTCATCTATGAAGTGTGGAATGGGATAAAATGGGTTGTGCCCTATTCAGTTCCTCTCTTGGGTACCTACATAGTTTTATTTTCATCAGAAAGAGTGGAACTTAGCACAGTAGCTATATTGCAGAACTGACAATAGAACAGGGATCAAAGAGCTGGTAGTGTTTATATTTTTTTCACAAATAATCCCATAAATGTTGCTTGAGTAGAGACAGTGCATCTCTTCTTCACACTTTTTAAAATAGATTTCAATTGTATTTACTATTGCACTAAAAATACCGAACATAATGCCTTTTGTCCTTTTTTTGGAGATAGTTTCATATCTAGAAAGAAAGTCCTTAAAATAGGACTCAAGAACTTAGAGGAATTGTAGTATTTCTGGCAGGCAATTCATTCACTACTGGCACTCATTTATTATGTGCATTGTGCCAACACTATTTTTAGTCAATTTTACAAGTTCCTGAGTTCAGCACTTTTGAAAAGGTAGATCATAACAATTGATATTTTTAGTAATCATTGCCTAAAGTTGTCTGTATGCTCACCTAGGGATAATGAGAAGAAGTATCCTGCTGTGTCTGCCAGGTGTTCATAGCAAGGGTGGCTTATAAGGGGAAAAGTTAAAAAACCTATTTCAAGAATGGGGAGTTCGAACTTGTGGCTCAGCCACATTTTGATCCTTATCCCTCTTTTGCTCCAGGAGAGAAGTAAGATTCACCAGAGTGATCCTTGATGAATACTGAAATATCCTTAGAAGGAAGATACATACAGTTATTCAGAATATTATTACTCATGAAAATATTTACATGTAAAACTATTTCAGGTTAGCCAACTGTGTTCTGCTGTTCATCTCGTCTTTAAGTGTTTATTCAACAAACAAAATGGCAAAAAAAAGTATCAACCTGTAATAGAAAACTTCCTGCTTTACAATTCAGCTTCTTCCAGTACTGTTCTGGAGGATGTATACGCATACGACCTTACAGTATCAGGACATCACAAATAACAGCGGAATAAGGCTGAAAATGCAGCAAAAATGTAGATGAGTACCTATTGCCTGTACTGTACTCTTGAGAGCAATGTACTTCTCAGCCACTCTGGGTAATGTGACTTACGCATCTGTTCCTCAGAGCTGTGTTGAAGATATTGGCAAAATTTGACTTGCTAATGGACTGTGTTTGCTCTGATTTGGTATGCAATAAAGTAAATATTTGCATTTTAATAAAACTGAAGAAGTTGGGGTTATATCAAATGTCGCTGTTAAGTTTAGCAGAATGTTCAGTGTGGGTTTAAGTCAGGATCACACCCTATAAAGCTACTATGCAATTAGAAAAAGCAGTATAATATCTTCAATGATTTTACATCATACCTCTTAAACGGATGCAATTTTTTTCTGCCATGAGTTAAATGTCCTACCTTGCACCTACTTGCTGATGTTTTCTGTAAAACTGTTATAATGCCACAGCAGAAATTGTCTTTGCCATGTCTGCAGTGCACCAAATCTATTTCCTCAGACTGACAGTCTTTACACAACAGATACGAAAACAGCCCTTTAGTGAACGCTTAGTTTTCAGCATTTATGAAAGTGTCAGTCTTAGTTAGACCCCCAGGAAAAGGCCTGAGGGCCCTTCCTGAGCCATGCAGATGGCTGAGCTTCATTTTAATCATCACTGAGATTTCTTCATTCATAGACCTGCCTGTGAACTGGGGGGCTGGTTTTCTACATCCTAACGAACAGCTGCAGTACTAATTGCCATTCTCACCAGTTTGGGGTAAGCAGACAAAGACAGTGTGAGCTCTTGGAATAACCCAGCTGCGGGGTGTCCTGGCTGGTTGTGTCTGAAATACAAAAGTGAGGCAGGGCAAGGAAGCATTTAATGCCCTCTTTTCTGTCAGTGTTGTGAAAATTAGAGAAGTTTGCACTCCAGGGTTGCTAACCCAGCTTCTGCTACTGGCTCTGAATTAACATTAAAAAAAGAAAGGTCATAAAGATGTCTCCTGATTCCTGCTGGGTGGAAAAGAACAGTTTGCAGAGAGGACACACTTGTGAGATCACAGCACATCTATCTTAATGACGTGCCTTCCGAGGATGGGGCACTTCTTGAATTGTGCCAGTGCCCTTCAGACCCTACAGTGGAGAAGTCTTTTTTAAAATCCATTTCATAACCTTTTAACCTGTTATGACCTCCTATAGGCTTGCAATACTGGAATATTTATAGATATTCCTGATGAATATCCCATGAACACCTGATGTTCATCTGTCACTCTTGTTGAAGTTATTATTGGCCTTAAAACAAAGCTTAAATATTCTAGTCATAAGCTAGCTCCAGTGGAATCTATAGCTTTTGAATATAATTATCTCCATGTTGCCGAAGACAAAAGTGAGACAATGTGAACTGAAATGATAGGCCTAAATATAGATGTGTTCAGTAGCTGAGATGGAAAGAGCATCCAGAAATCCTGTATTTTAATATTAGATCTGATACTGTGTTACAGATGGATATGGAGTGAGAATGGTAATTAGGCTCTTTGTGTTATTCATTTCATTCCATTGTCTGGTATTTGTGCTGTGGAGTGACTTATGTTAACATCCAATCAAAATAAATGTTTAAAAAAGATCCAGTAGTGCTTTAGAACAATGAAATTACTGTTACAAAGTGTTGGCTTTTTGCCGCTTTGTTTAATTTTGATCCAGAACAGTGAGTGGAGGGGTGAAAAAAGATGTTAAATCCTTTTTTTTTTTTTTTTTCCAAATTGTGCTCTGAATTTGGTCTGTATCATTGAATCTTGCATGTGTGCACCATTGCTCTCTCCCAGATAAAATGTAAATCTCTATATATGACCTTAGTTTCAACTGCATGTTGTTCTTTTGATGATCTGGAATCCATTTTCCAGGGATTTTCTTTTCAGTTAGTTACATACATCTGCCTACCAAACTGATTGTAGAGGTTGCTTGTAGAGGTTTGCACAACATGGTTCTGGATTACTTAAAATGCCTTCATTATAGGTTTGTGCTATAGGAATTTTACCCATGCTACTGAATTTCTAAGTGATGGCTATAAACAACTAGAGAACAGTTTGTAAAGGCACAAGCAAATGTAGATTTTAACAGGAGAAATGAAATAAATTGAACCTGAAAATTTGGACTGAAAACCTCAGTATATTTACTGTGACAGCATTGTATTGGGCTCTAGGGCAGCCTTTCAGAGGAGATTTTGGAAGTCAAGTAAATAATTTAAAGTGGATTAGAAAGACACAGTAGAAAATGTAACCAGAAAGCTTCTGCTATTTAACAGTAAATTTAATGTTTCATGTGTTTGATATGTTCAAGCCGTATGTTTAAAACTGTTACTGTTATTAATACGTGTGGTCTGTGTGTTTAAATTACACACTGTTGACCCTACTTCTTTGGTTTGTGCAACAGCAGGAGGAAACAGATGATTTGTTTCAGTGTATGTACATTCCACATACACGCAGTCTGGGCTAACGCACATGCTACTGCTAATTTTTGTGTGTTTCTGCTTTCTTTTTTTCACTTTCTTGCACTACACTTCTTGTTTTTCTGGTCTGTGTTGTCCAATTAGGAGAACTTCAACATCCTTAAATAATCTCCCTTTGGTTTCACAGTGACTTTAATTCAGCTGACACCCCCTTGTAACCCAGGTAGCCTTTGACAGGCTCTGTTGGGACGGGCTTTGAAGTGTCATTGAAATAACTCTTGTGTTCTGAAAACCTTGGGTACATCTCCCTCCCCTCTCTCCTTGCTGCTGCTGAGGACCAGTTTTATATGTCAGCTTTTTTAAGGGATATGGTGGAAAAAAACAGCAAAGTGAGAACCAGAGTGACAAGCTGCAGTCATTCTCTAGTGGAAGTAGATGCAGTAGCAATAACCTGCAATAAAGCAGTATGCATTTAGATCAGTCCTAATCTGAGGCTTTGGAATGATTCCACACATGCAGTGTTTTCAGTTTATTGTTGCTTTTTAGGTGGATGGAAAAGGGTTTGAGTGTTTTTAAGGTGAACAACTTGTTTCCACTTGGGTAATCACCAGAGCTTCACATTATGTGAAGGAGATTCAACCCCCAGTTCTCTTCAGGTTTTTTCTTGCCATCTGTTGGAGGAGAAGGCAGGCATTAAGAAGGGAAGTTGTCTCAGCCTCTAACAGTATAATGGACACTCAGAAACGCTGGTAGTTTCCAGTCTAATAGCTGGATAGAGTGTAAAATCCGTGATTGAACTGTGGGTGTTAGCATGCACAGATGGAGACTGGTGTAGACTCAAGACTCTTCTAAAGGAAGAAACACCAATTCTGTCAGAATTATTATTGTGTCACACTCAGGAGCATTGGTCCTAAGCAAAGTGCTGGAAAGAAGCATCTTAACATTTCAGTGGCTTAACAGTGACTGGGAAACCAGTTTGTTTCACTTATTGCAATTGATTTTCTAACTATGAGAATTTAATAGCACTGATGAATGGAGATTAGTATTCCTGCTATAATATCTCCTCAATTTGGGTTTCTGTGAGGTATTTCACTGTGAGACAATCTATAAGAGCCATTTAATGCAAAAATGATACAGTGTCCTGTAAAAGCAAAATTGCATTTGAGAAGAAGGTATCTATATGTAATAGAATAAAGAGGTAAGATGCTGACAGAAAAAGACAGGTTTATCTTTTGTATGGGAACAACAGAATGCATTTAGGAAATAGGAAACAGAATACAATTATTTAGTATTGAGCTTCCCGAGAGATGACCTTCTGCAGTTGCTTTCTAAAGAAGTCTTTGTATTCCTATAAACAGAAAGAGGCTGTTGGCAGGTGCTTAAATTCAGTGCTTGTTTTCCTGTGCTTTAATTCAGCCAAACCTAGATATCTATACACATCAAAGCCTGCCTTGTTTTCTTTGGAGTTAGAGGGGAAGAATCTACCTACATGTTCATGTATGTTTGTACTACTTCGTATGAGTAATGTTGTGAGCATGATGCTATGTAAGATCTTACATTTGAGATGTGAATGATGAATTGTGAATAAGGGTTTTCATATTTACTGGTGTGGATATTTTCATAACTATACATATAAGAGCAAAACTTAGAAAGGTATGGTAGTTTTGTTTTCTCTTGCTTATATTATAGGAGAAGGTATTTCTGATTAGCAGCATTTTTTGCCTAGAAGCTGGCTTCCTTTTCAGGCTTTCCTGTGGTTTTCCTCAGGTAAATGTCAGCCAACTGAATTTATGGTGATAAACTTGTAATGTCATTTGAGCTTGGGACTCAAAGGGACCAACTTGCAATCCTTAAGAAATGTGCTGCTTTGCCGCTTTCTTCTTCATCTCTGTGTTTCATAACCATCTCAAACTTTAGCTTGAGCTGAAGTCAGAAAGCAGAGGTCATTATCTGAATCAGGGTGTTCCTGGTTCAAAATAGAAGTATACTATTTATATCCTAACATGTTTACCATCTGACAGCTTCCTGTGTTCTCCCAGGAATGATTTAGAGATGTTGGTTGAATTCTCATTGCAGTTATCTGTATCACAGAAGTTACTATTGCAGTTGAGTACCTCAGCCGGAACAGCAAGAATTGACTACTTATTTTTCAGCCAGCTTTCTTCTCTCCAGGAGCTGAATCCCGTGTTTGCTGAAGTTGATTTAAAGTCTCCATTGTTTTCAGATTGTGTCAAATTGCAGGATGAGTCTTTCAGCCAAGAACTTAGGCAGTGTCATTATTTAGCTATTTAGTTTGCTTTACCTCACAAGCCTTCATGCTTCACTTCTTTTAGATTTGGTCTCTTAAGTATATCACCTGAATGTAAATGGTAATTGGCTTTGTAGGCTGGGCTTTTTTTGCCTCTTTGCATGAATTCTCTTCAGAAACAGAGTTCAGCACTGGTCCTTTCTTTTTCCATGTCTATTGGAAAATATCACTCCAAGAAGAGGGTGACGAGACATAAATGACCCACTTGCTGTTCTATCAAAAGCATATGTATATTTAATTTACACAAGAAACTGTGACTGGAAAGAGAGGCTGTTTCTGACAACCCTCTGCTTCCTTTTTTTCCTTTCTAGCTTCACTTCAGATTTTTGTTTCATTTTTTAAGCTCTGCATAAATTTTCACCATGGGTTTCCTTCCCTGTTATTACCAGCCAGCCCACTGATCAGACACTAGGGCTGCAGTCTTGCTAAGTTTATGTATTGTGTTGGAATCAGAAATCAAATATGTGGTAATGAATGTAATATTCTAAGTGTTGTGATGTTTAGTGGGTAGACATACATCATGAAGACCTTTCTTATCTGCAATTTGTGATGAAGGTGAATCATTCTTCGGGGAAAGGTTATAGTCATGTTGTAAATCACATTCTAAAAGTGAAAAAAAATCCAGCAGTGATAAATAACTGCCATCTGGAATCTGAACTATATAATTCTATTATGATTTGTCATCCACATAAGAAAAGCTTTTGAGAATGTTTAAGTTGAAGCATAGACACAGAGATACAAAATGTGTTAACTACTTCAAGTACTGAATTTAAGTGAATTAGAACGATATGTTCCACGTGAGGTGGAAAGACTCCTATAACCAAAATGGTGGAATTCTTGCAGCACAGCTGTATGAGAGTAGGTAGGCATTGGGAGAAGCTGTATAGTAGGTTTTACATTGTTTTCAAAAAGTAAGGCTCATTTTAATTATTTGACAGATGAAAATGAATTTACGTCAAAGAAGCCCTCAGATGCCTTTTGTGATTTAACTTTAGTTGATGTATCTCCAAGATCAGCAATGGATGCTGATGAGCTGTGTATGGGTTTGTCTGGCTTTGAGAAATACATACTGCTGGAAATTAAGCTCTTCTAGGACTTGAAGAAAAGAAACAAAGATTGCTGAGAAAAGACATGGAAAGAAAACAAGAGAATAAAGACAGCTAAGAAATGGGAAAGCAGTGAAAAAAAGCAAAAATGCCTTTTGAAATAACTACTGTGAATCAACATCACATAAATTTCTGCTTCTGCCAGCTGCCCACTCACTTTCTCTTTTAATAGAAAGAATCATCATGGTTCTTGAACAAGTAGTGTAGGGAGCTGTGGATTTTCTAAGAAAATGTGTTTCCTGTCTTAGTGGGTTTTAGCTTGCAAGACTGACTTAGATTTGATCTCTTTAGGATGTATATAACATCAAAATGGTAGAAGCAGTGTTTTACTTTTCCAAGAATGCTCTTCCAATATAGAAGTGAAGCTTCAGAAATAGCTTTATTTCCTTTCTGAATTCAACAGCATTAAAACTTAGTACTTTAAAAACTCTTACTGACATTCATTTGGTCTCAATGCTTCTGTGAGGGAGGCATTAATATAATGTATGTTTTGTAAATATAAATCTGGAACACTAGATAAAACAGTGAGTGATTTGCCTCTCAACAAGGCCTTGGAGTAAGACACGCTTAGAACCTGGACAAACCCGGTGCTGAGTCTTGAGCTCATTGCTCGTAGCCAAGCCATCTGTCAATTGAGGTATGTCTAGGGACAGACACACAGGAGACTTGTGAGACTTGCAGAGTGGATTTGTTTTCCAAAAAGCTACTTAGGTGACTAAAATCAGACGTATTTTACTGACATTTGTTATTTGTCTTCCTTTCTTTTCAGCTGGTCTTGCCGGAGTACTCAATCCATAGTCTTTTCTGCATAATGTTTCTCTGTGCTCAAGAGTGGCTCACACTGGGGTTAAATGTTCCTTTGCTTTTTTATCACTTCTGGAGGTAAGCCCTTCTTTTATATGCTGGTTGCTTGTTAGCCTTGCTTCCCAATTTTGCACACATGCAGATTCTACGAACAGTGAAGGACAATGATGGGAATACAGATGAATATCTTTTGCCCAGAGGTTTGTGTCTGTAAACAGCTAAGATTTATGTTTCCAGCAAAAAAAGAAATTTTTTCATGACAATTTAGAAGAAAACCCCCAAATAATAGAAATGTGGCTTTCAGTTACTAAGTTATATAAATATTCCGAAGGGCGTCAGGATGCACACACTGCAACTGAATGAAAACATGGAAATTAAATAGTCTGGAATCTGAGTGTGGAATTTGGTGAAGCTCTAAATACTTCACAGATGGGGAGTTGTAAGACAGTTCTTATCTGAAAGAGCTTGGACCTATTCATTCAGCCCCAACAAGGAAACCTTTCCATTGGAGTTGTGAAATAGAGACAGGGCAGGTTGACAGATTTTTGCATCTCATTTTCTTTGGCAGCTTTATGGGTTTTTTGCAGTATAAAATAAGTTGTTTCTTTCTGTACAGTAGGGAATTTCTGTTCTACAAGAGAATTGTCTCTTAGAGACTCTTGGAGTAGGGAATAAAGGAAGTGAAGAACTGTTGTCTTCACTCTGCCCATGTGAAGAAGTGGGGAATTTTTCCACTCTGGATCTGTGATACGTGTTTTATTCACCAAGGGGCCTTCAGAGTTGATCACATAAGACCTGCTGTTGCTTTCTGGATGGGCAGTGCTGCTGCTACATCTTTGCATTCCAGTGGAGGATCAGCATTTTGTTGCCTTTGAAAATAACAGAGAGACATCAGTTTTTGATGTTATCAGTCTGGTCTGTTTTGTATTTTCATGTTTGTAAAAGTAAAGATGATTTTTGTCAGTCAGGGTCTCTTTGTGTTACAAAGATATGTATGGTAGCAGAAGAGTAATTCTGTAAAGAAGTCAAAACCTGCTCATCTGAAACAGGAACTAAAAAGTAATAGCTTATTCACACTTTTTTTTCCTGCAAACCCTTGGTAATAATGCAGTCATGTGATAAATTGTATTATTAAGAAGTTAGAGTGCAGTATAGTTCTCAGAAAAACTGCATTAAATGGTGCTGTTCTCTCTATGGTTCAGCTGCAATAAAAATAATATTAATGTTTTGCAGTGATGTTTTACTAAGGGTTAACAATATTATTAATTTATAAAACAAATATATCTAAGAAGAAGATGGTCAGACTTTGAGTAATGATACCAGCCTTTGGAGAGAACTTTCAATTATCTCTTTTTCCCCTGATTGTCCATATGCTTTGCTGTAAGTACTCCATAATTTCTGCTGCTTTAATCACAGACAGGTTTGGGTTCATTGTGTAAAGTGCTGCACAAAACCATGGGAAGACATTGTGTAATATCTTCATCCCAATGAAGATAATTAAGCAAGCTTTCACGTGTGGTTTCCACAAAGATATTTGAAATCTTATTAGATATCGTAAGTGAATGAGACTAACATTGGAAGGGAGGAAGGAATATTTATTTTGAGACCATCTACTTTCAAATTTTGCTGCCGTTCACTTGTTTGGGGGTTTTATATCTCTTTATCTGTCTGTCTGTCTGTAAGCAATCATCAATCCTCAGTGTTTACTATGTTAAAGCAACAGAAATAACAATGTTTTACTTGATTCATGCTGATCTTCAACCAGTTTGTTACGTTTTTGAGGTCTTCTTTTTTTTTTTTNATCTTTTTACTGCAAAGTAACTGAGATGAACACTCCTTTGCCAAGGAACTTGTTCTGTCACGATTTTCTCAAACATTCATTCACTGCTGAGAATAAATAGAAATTTCTCTTATGTAAGAAGAAAAACATTTTCCAAATAAAATTATTTGGATGATAAATTTTTGAACAGTGCCCCATGCAGAAAATATTAGTCAGCCAGCTCTTACATTACTGTATATTGCATTTTTTTCCTTTTCAGAGTTGGAGGAGCTTAGCTACTACTTGGTTGAGACTATCACCTTTTATCATGTCTAAAATCAGTTGTGTAGGTGCAGTTAAAGCCCTGTAATCTTTCCTGCGTGCTGTGATCACAAGCTGCCATATATTGTCACTCACAATATGTAAGTTATTAGTGAGTAAGACAGAACTAACTATATAGGAATTGGGAATGCTTCAATCTCAAGAGTGCTTAGACTAACATCCTAATTTTAACAATGTCTAGAAATAGAGATTTGAAAAAGAAAGGGAAATTTCTCCTATGTCATGGAAGATAGTAGTTTTCTGAGCTGGTGATCAGAAGGGTGTATATCTGCACATATTTAATATGTAACATTATAGAGTCATTCCAGTCATTCCATATTATAGTGCCTTCTATTCTTTCAGGTATTTTCGTTGCCCAGCAGATAGTTCAGAGCTAGCCTATGATCCACCTGCAGTCATGAATGCAGATACCTTGAGTTACTGTCAAAAAGAGGCCTGGTGTAAGCTAGCTTTCTATCTCCTTTCCTTCTTCTACTATCTCTACTGGTAAGTCTGGTCATTTCACTAAGAAAATGGTGGCTGCTTTTCGTTTTGCTTGTGAAATTGTACTTAGAAATGACCTAAACCAATTTGCCAATCTCCTTGGTATCTTAAAACTTGCTTCTGATGTTGATTCATGGAAGCACACCCACTTACTGCTGACACCTCAGTACGGGATACTAAGGGTTTGTCCAGGGCCTGAGGCAGGCCATATGGTCAACCCAGGGAAATAACCCATAATCACACCATAAAAACTACTTGACAACAAATTTTAGCACACTTTAAAAGGAGGTCGTGTTTTATGAGGACTTTCTTTTACTCCTTCCACGATGTATTTGCATAGCATTGTTTCTTCAAGCCAGTCTTGCATGTAGTCATCCATCTGCAAGGCAGGTTTTTTGTGTACTGGTGGAAGAAGTGTTATTTCTCCTCTGATTACTGGTCTGTTCTGCTGTTCTTTGTATCTTGAGGAGTCACTGCTGCAGGTTGTTGTTTCTCAATATTCCTTTTAAATACTATTGAGAACAGAGTCTTCTATTTACCTGTGCCTGTGTCTGCGAGGAGCTGGTAGGGATCTAACTCACATGAAGATGGGTATGGCATGACAATCTGAGTAGGAGTTTAGCATCCAGTACCCTTTTGGATTTAAGCTGAGCATCTTTGCCCGTCCTCTTCATAGGGCTGAGAGTGAAAAGCGTGGCAGTTATACTAGACAAGCTCTCTTGGTAGTGTAAGGAGAGATGGCAAGGAATGGCTGGAGAGAAAAGCATTTTTTACTCCACATTCTTGTGTTGGGATCAAAGTTAGCTATGTAGTGTGGTCTAGCATTTCTGCTGGGACTTTAGTGTTGTGTAGCTTCCTCTGAGACTTGCTTCCTTCATTCTAAAATGTGGCCATAATCCAAAATCCCCTGCCTGGTGCTAAATAAAATAGTATTAATTATATAGAGTTTTATGGTGCTTTGCTGGGTATTGGCAGAATTAGAATTGCAGTAAAATGGAGATGTAGCAATATACCGTGCTTTCTTTGCTTTTCAGAGTTGTACTTAATATGTATGGATTCATTCCAGCTGATGGTTGCACCTTGCACAGAGTTTTTTTCCATTTTCCCGAAGAATCCAAACAAGGCAGTTTCATGGAAAACCTTGCCTGCCCTGCTGAGAGTTGCTGGTTGAAGTTTTAAAGATCAAACACGCTAAAGCAAAATGGTCTTGTTTCTTTGCTGTTCAATTTGAGACATCAGACTGAGCTTCAAAAAGCTCAAACACAGCTTGTGATGCAGTAGATTGTCGATAATGAATTTGTTATTTCTTGAGTGCCTTTTGATATCTATCTTGAATGCCCCATAATTAAGATGCTTTAGAGAGATAGAAAGAATGCAAAGGAAAGTACAGGCCATTACAGTCAGACCTGAGGAATAGACAGCAAAGAGTTGTAAAAATCAAAGTGCTCTGTATGCTTCAAAAGGAGACTTTCATAGTGTCTTTCTTTTACATTCAGCATGATCTACACTCTGGTGAGCTCTTAACTGAAAGATCATCGTTGAGGACTGAAAACACCGAAGGCTGGAAGAGCAAGGATGAGTGAACCAAGTGATGCATGATTAAAAAAAGCAACGAGGAAAACTTTGATCCCAAGAAGTAAATAGAGTACATGAAAGAGAGACTAGCAAGAAGAAGCAGAAAACCATGAGAAAAATGGCTGAGTTAATTGTTTTTGTCTCCTGTTTCTCAATGTATTTCAGTAAATGACTTTCAAAACCCAAGCAAACAAACAAAGAAAATGCAACAAGGTGGGTCAAGTTACACAACTGTTCACCTCTCCAGGGATAATGCTGCTTGGTTTAGTGGATTCATTATAAACTGTTGTCCCTACTGTCTTCCAGGGAACAACATTTCTTTTTTTAAGGACTATTCTGGACTGAGGAAGATAATCTTAACACAGGAAGAAGAGCTATACAACGCATTCTGAAAATGAACACTGAGTGTACTTCAGACAAGATGTGTGACTGTCCTGCAGGGGTGTTCACATGGCACTAAGCAAACAGGAGTGTCAAATCTCATGGAACTGGTTCAGTGGCTTTGTTTGGGTTTTTTCCCACTGAAACAACAGCAGCAAATGAATTTGCAGTTGCAGTGTTCTGTTTTCTGGTTATATGCTATTCCTGAAGGTGAACATTGCATATATTTCTGTACTTCATTTGTGATATGCCAATAACATACAATGATAAGTATAAACACATTCTGTTTGGCCTAAACATGCCAAACATTTATGAGAATAGTGTTCCTCTGGCTGCAAAAAAAAAAAAAAAAGGTAAAAGCTGCATATAATATATGGAGGATTGTAACACAGGTATTATATTCATCACAATGCTGGATAACAAATACTGGACCAGCTGATCATGGTCTGTAATTTTGCAGTTTTATTTCTGCTGTAAGATTTAAGCTAGAACAAATATACAAAATGTTTTTGTCTTGTATGCCATTCATGTGGAAAGTTGTTAATTTTTTTGTAATTTAAAAATTTAAAAATTTTATCATAGAATTCTCATTTCTGTTCACTTCTATGGGCTGTATGTCTTTATATATGTATATGCAAATACACATCTACACAAATACTCACAATCTATTTGCATTTTAGGTTAATCTGTTTGATTGACAAATCGAAGGCATTGTGTCCAGAATTGCTGATAAATATATTTCAGCACTGAACCTCGTGAACCCAGACTCATCCCCTCAAAGTCACTGGTTCTCTGGGTAGCAGGCAAGCCTGTAAGTTCAAGACTAACACCAGTTCATACACAAACAGTGTGTGCATCTTGAATTGTGAATGAGCTCACATTTGGGTACATTGCTACCAGATATGTGGCAGAGAGCAGCTGGTCTTGTTAGCACTGGCACACTGTTGGCCTAGCCAAATTTTTGCCTGCCTGTTGAGAGCCAATGGACTGTTCCTGTATCCAAACTCTGAGATCTTTTTTAGTCTGGGCACAGGACTAGAGCAGGACATACCCTGCATCAAAGCATGGTGCAGAAGCAACTGCTGCATGAGTCATCCCATGTCAGGTAGGTTCCAGACTGAGCTGGAATTACTGTGTGTGTACAGTGCCAAGACTCCTTCTAGTTTGATCTGGCTATGTTAGCAAAGTTAAATCCTGTTAGCCTGTGAAGCACAGTGTCTGCATGCAAACTGTCTGCTCCTGGGCCATGCCAACTCTAGAATCACACCTGGACGTTGCTTGGAAGAGTGCTAGCTGGCCTGAACAAACATTATACTGGGTCATTGTAACAATATTTAGATGATGAAGCTGTCCCAAAGGCTGACATTCTTTAATTTACAAGTTTAGACATAACCAATAGGTCTTACTGGGTGTAGTTTAACTTTATACACCATAGCCTTCCCATTTCTGGAAACACACAACAATGCTGACAAACCAGATTACTTGGAAAGCTAGTTTGGGCTGTGATAGTTCTTAAGTTTGGATTGCACACACTACAGATGTGGCTAAACTGCTCTTGAAATCACACTGACCCTGCAAGCAGTACAGTTGTGTTTGGTTGGAGTGCACTTGAGTGATAAAACTTCACTGGATTGTTACAGAGCTCTGTAAATAAAGATGAAGCTCTGCTGCTGTGGTATAATTAATGCAAACCCATAAACAGCTGATGATTGTAACTTAATTCCTTCTCTACAATCTAACTAAAACATCTAAGTTCTACAGAAATACAGGAACTAGATTCACAAGAACAAATCAAAGTGAGTAGCTTCTAGATATCTTGCTACCTCATAAAACTCACTACTCTGAGCAGGTGTCTGAATCTTTCCATACGTGTTCTAGGATATATGGGAGATGGAAAGAAATTAATTCAAGTTCCCTATATTCCAGATACATGCTCTAAAGTTAGTTTCATTAAAAAGCTTGGAATATTTTTGTGAGCTAGAGGGGGTCAAAGTGTGATCACATCTTGCCTGAAAAAACAACAGTTTTCAAATCCCATGAGAGGGAATGTTAGCAGGTCAACTGTTTGCCTACAAGGCTGGATAGAACTCTGAGTAATTCCTGACTTTGCAGAAGAAGAAATTGCATATGTGAGTCTTCTTAATATACCTTTAGGTGACTTCAAGGACAGAATGCCTGAATGGACTTGCTAGGTCTTTTGAAACAGGTTCTCTATTTCAGGCAACTTCATCAATATACTTATCCATCTCCACTTGAAAGCAGAACACTTTGTTTGATCCCACTACTGCTTTGAGCAAGTGTTTCCAAGATTTCAATGCTCTGGTACTAGAAAGTTTTTCTGCATTTCCAGACTAAATTTATTCTTGGATAATTTATTCCACTTGCTTTTGAGCCAACATTAGCCTAAATACACCTTCTCTTGTGCTGCTTAATACTGATATTTAGATAAAGCAGTCCTTTTCAGCCTCCATGCTGTTAAGAGTGAGCTGTCTCACGTCCTCCTGTAGAAAAACTCTCAATTCTCCATGTCTTCTTTAAAGGATTTCTCTGTTGTCTTTCCAGTCGAATTAATCTTTCTTAAGACTAGATGATCACAGCTGTTCAGAGTATTCTGGACAGTACCTTACTTTAACTAATCCTTACTATGAATGGACAATGAAAGCTAATGTTCTCAGTCCCTGCTTATTCAAAGAAGTAATCACACTGCTCTCAACAGCATTTTGTTTCTCTTCAAGATAAATCTTAATTTAAAGTTCGTGGAAAAATTGTTTAATGTTGATACCTTCCCTTTCATTGAATTTAGTGAAACTTCTGAGCAGAAATAATTCATGAAACTAGGGAAAGCATTAATTGGAGGAAGCTTCAATATAAGGCAGTTCTCGCCAATTCAGAACTCAAGAACTTCTAAGGTGTCTGGCAGTTTCTAGAAGCTTCTAGTACTCTGGACATCACAGACAGAGGAGTAAGATATAGCCCTCAGCATGTTCCTTGCTCTGTGTTGTTACCCAGGTGGGTTGCAGTATCTTGCTGGATACTCGTTCATAGTGAATGTTCCTAAGACCAGATTTGTTGTTTTCTCTTAGACTTGTCTGCCATGTTATAACAGAAGCAGCACAAGTAGAAGACAGAAGAATGAAGGATAAAAGATATCTGTTGCCCTCTTAACCCTCACCATGTGTGTGACTGATCACGAGCTAAGCAGAGCTCACCCAGAGGGTGGTTAGGCACTGGAACAGGCTCCCCGGTGAAATGGTCACAGCACCCACTCTGACAGAGTACAAGAAGCATTTGGACAACACTCTCTGGCACATGGTGTGATTCTTGGGGTGTCCTGTGCAGTGCCAGGATCTGGACTTCCAGATCCATATGAGTCCCTTCCAACTCAGGATATTGTATGATCCTATGATTCCATTTAAACCAAAGCAAGGGATGGAAACTGCATAGTGGTTGCTGAATTAAAAAAAAAAAAAAGTTGTGATCTTTGGTCACTAGGAAGTCTCTTCCCCATGTCACACTTTTAAGGGAGAAATAATCTATGCAGTCTCTTTTGTCTCTCTCAAGGTTCCTCCTTGTTGGTTGGTGGATGCTAGAGATTTACTCCCCAAGCTTACTTCCCTCATGTCTCTTGCAGGAAGGGTGGATGTTGTTACCTACGAGCATCAGTTCTCTTACTTTCTCTGGTGGTACAGATAAATCCCAGAAAAGATATAAGAAAACTCATTATCTCCCTTTTCTCCTTCAAGCAGGTGTGCAGTGAGCACATGCTTAAATGAGTATTCATTTTCCTCTTTTGCACCATCTGTAAAGCCAAAAAGGAGATACCTAGCTTGTTAAATCTTTCCATACATGTAGTACCTTTCTGCTCCCCCTGCCCAGCCTCCCATAACTGTTACATCTGCTTAAAGGAAAAGGCAGGAGACAGAAAAAAAGTGGGAGAAGATGAGACCTTAATGAGCTGCTTACCAAAGGGGTAGCTGTAGCTACACAGTGTGCTGGGCTGTAGCTGCCTGTTCCTGGAAGGGATGAAAAGGCAGCCCCATTGGCAAGGTGTTGCTCTGAGTTTTTGCCCATCCTATTTATAGTCAGGTAATTGCAGTGATGCTGAATAAAATTGTTGCTGCTATGACTGTTTCAGTTTCAAATACAGCAAATCAGTGCTGATAGCAGAATGCTTCGCCTACAAATAATTAACTGTACTTAAGCTGTCAGAAATGTTTTTCCATCTGTTTCCTTGAGCCATACTCTTCCTTTTGCACTAAGCCATTGAAAGTGGAAGAAAAAGTTCTTCAACCTACACCTTCTTACAGAAATTGCTCTGAGGTTGTTATGATCTGGCACTGCTGCTTGGGGTCATGATTACTCACATATTATTAATAGGGGTATTAGCAATCTATTGTTTTTCCTTTCTCCATTCCATTTCCTCACAGATATTTTTGCTAAAAAAACAACTTACAGGGCATGATCCAAAATCCTTGAATTTGGTGAAGATTTTCTGTTGTTTCCAATCGACTTCATTTAATGTCCGTTACTCTAGAGCTACATTGGAAATAGGATCACGCTGGAAAGTCTCTGGAGTTTTGCTCATAGGGATCCATCCTTTAGCTCATAATATCACATCCATTTAACTGAATTGTGTTAATGGAAGAGGAACCACACTTTTAAGGGGTAAGGGTAACATTTCAATGCTTGTGCCAAACTGTCACAGAAAGTTATACTAACTTGGTAAAAATCTGGCTCCATGGAAGTTGATGGAAATCATACCTTCTGTGTCCTATGAGCCCCAGTTGCCAGTGTATAATTTCTACCAAGAGGTCAATGGAAATTAAAAACAGAAAAAAAACCAAATCAAACCAAAACTGAAACATATTATTGAATGTTAGTTAAAGCCTGGGTTGCTGCAAATAGTACAGAAGATAAAAAGGTCAAAATAAAGTGAGAGGGGATTTTTTATTATTTTGGAAGCAACAAATATGAGACTGCCATTCATACTGCACTGAAATTCACTTCAGTGATCTCAGTCCATATTCTTGCTCTGGTGAGTTTTCTGATCATTCATTGCTCATGAACACATTGTTCTGATTTATTTTAGTTCTGCTCGGTAATGCAGTTGTAGGTGGGAAGGAGGGAATATTCTCCTCTGAAATACAATATTCCCATTCTTTTTTCCCAGATAACCTATGAACATGCTGTAACAAAATTCTGATGATGTGTTTCAGAGGTACACCTCGACTGAACAGCGAAGCCATTTGCCACAGTTGATATTCTGGTGCAATTTAATAAGCCACAGTTCTAGAAATACTATTAGGTGCTTAAACACTTATTTCATTACCTCTAATTGCTGTCCAACTTCTCATTTTAGAGAAAATACACTTCTGTGGCCTAGTTCCATGACTTTCATTGTAGACAAACTCTCAGTAAAACTCAGAGGAATGTGATTTTTAATTTTTTTTTCTAATAATGAGATTCATGTTTGGGTAATATGTTATTGAAATTGATTAAAGCATTAAAAAGTCAAAATATCAAGTCTAAATTTTGAGGAGAAATTCCTCCTTTTCTCCCATTAATTATTCCTAATATTAGCAGACTCCTGACAGACATGAAGAAATCTGCCTGTACCACTCTTCTGACAGTTTCAGTCTTTTTAAACAGACATGCAACCACTCACCATCGGCACGAAAACACTGACTTGAAAGCATAGCTCCAACAGACCTTGTCTTGAATAACACAGAACTGATCCAGTCTTATGGAATGACTCCCACCTGTGCATGAAGTACATATGAAGTACCTATCAAATAATAAAAACATGCAGTACAAGTCATATAGTACAGGCAAAGAAAGATTTCTATCTGTATTTCCATCTATCTTCTCTCTGTAATATATTTTTTTGTTCATACAGTATTTTTCTTGTTGTACAAAGCAATATAAATTACAAGACCAAAGACAATCAGGATGCAGCAGTTAACAAGAGTGCAAAGTTTGACCACAGTTTTTCCTAAACATTTCAAATGGTTATTGACATCTTGCAGTTACTGGAGGTACAAATTGTGATGTTAATAGTAACTTTAGCAATACATACTTTTGCTTCTTTTGGAGTAAGAAACCATGTTCCTTTCTAAAACATATTTATCACGTTTTCAGACCTTACCTGACTCTCAGTATATAGAAAATTTAAATGTATGACAAAAAAATCAAAATAAAATGCAAATACTAAATACAGAAAACATAGCAGATTCTTTAGCAAATGTCTAGAGGAAATTTCTAGGTTTGGTGTCATTTATTGTGGGTCTCTGGACTGTCAAAGCCCACCTGAATGCTGCCATTGTCAACAACAACGGTTCGGCAAGAGTATGAGCAAATGCAAGCGGGGTTATGTCTTCTCAGCTAACCAGATCTATCTTGTCATGTAGCCACATTTACTGTAGTGCAGATGGCATCCACTTTGCCTCTTTGAATCCCTTGCCCTTTCAGAAGGTAAGAAGATCACAGTGCAAAACATTTCTTAGCCATTTGCAGCCAATGGTGCTGACCTACCTTGCCCTTACAAGTCCGATGGATCGTTGCTGTGTTCATTCAAGGGTTCAGATTGACTGTAAATTCAGAACTTCTATAGAATTGGAAGCAGTGTTTCAAATTATAAACTTCTTTACACTGATAAAAGTTTCAAAAACTACTAAATTACTTTGGAGCATAAGTCTAAAATTCACAAATATTTGCCTGTTTACTTAGAATCCTAAAAACCTCTTGAAAGTGAGATGAAAGACTTGTCCACATATTAAGAGTTGAATACTCAGAGCAGTAAGAATTTGCCACGCGGTAGCTATTCCTCACTAGGTCTTTGTATTTGCACCCTATAGCCTTGTAAGGCAAAGTCTGCAGTTTCACAGGTAGTTTGGACTGGAAGTGCCCACAGAGGAAGTTGATGCAGAATAACTGATGTATTCTCTGGGCCTTTGTTGCTCTTTAAATTAACTTTCCCAACAGATGAACCCTTAGACTCCTGAATTCTTTAGGCACTTTAAAGTGTTATTTGAGTACAGTCTACTCACTTCTGTTAACTGCAAGGGTACATGTTCTAACCAGCTAACAAGAAAGGATATAAAAGTAAGGCAAAGCCAGGTAATCCTTTCTTAAGAAATGAAGTCCTCATCACTGCACTATGAGAACTGAGAAAATGAGAGTTCAGTTCTTGCCTTTGTCACTTTGAGCAGACACATAATCTCTCAGCCCACAATCTCCTAACTGGAGGTGATAGCTCTTCCTTCCCCCTCATTTTGTCTGTCTGGTCAGTTTAGATTATGAGCTCTTGTGAGGTGGAACCATCTCTTTCTCTGAGTCATGCCTGGCACTGCATAGCTGAAATTGGTAATTACATGTCTAGATGGTATTATAATCCTAAATAATACATGCTTTTTATCATAGGAGGGAACAACAGAATTCAGTGTAATTAGTGAAAATGTATTTGTTCCACTGTTGCCAAGATTGGTACCTGACCTGGTCTGTTGCTGTGCCTTAGGGCCTTCTGACAAACTAAAGTGTGCTTTAGCCTCTGAATGCATGTAATGCTGTAATTTCATGCTGCCAAAAAACACTAAAATGTAAAGAATAAAATGATGCAAACAGCTCCCCATTTCACTATTTTACACCCTTCTAATTCCTTTTTGCTCTATGCTTTTATACTCTTCCTTTATCATACAGTGGCATCCTGTTCTAATCATCTTTCTGTGTTGAAAACAAACCCAGTGCAAGCTCAAACTAAAACAGTGGCACTGGTTCTAATCCAATTTGTTCATCTGTGTGTTCATTTGTTTGAGAGTAAAATTAACCTATTTTTTGTTTGAACTAGGTACAAATGGAAATCAGCTATTTTGATAGAAATCCTTTTCATCCTGGAATGTGACTAAAGCCACATTTGTACAGGAGTTTGATATTTGAATGTGCATTAGCACAAATTTGTTATTAGACTAGATGAACAACATAGAAATTGCCTCAATTTGACAAAGGATGTTATATTTTTATGGATGTAACCTAGCTACAGAACAGCAGAGATGTATTCACAGGCAGGAACATGTCCCAGTTGCAAGCACTGGTGTAACCTTCCATAGTATGGAGTCTTGCAGGTTACTGGGGGCATTTGGCCTTTGAATTAAAGCACTTGAATTTCCACTGCAGCACCTGAGGAGTGTTCACAGGTTAGGTCCACTATGGGACCAGTGTTTATAACCCCAAAGGAAACAAAACCACCTGAGAAGCCAGTATATTAAACAGCACAAAATTTCTGCAAAGCAGATACATGTTTTAACCCTTGGTTCTTCCCCCAAAGTTTGTATCATCCTTGAATTTGGCCACCTAATATTTTGGCTCTAGATCCTCAAGTTTAACCCTCATTTTTTTTATACCTATGTATATATTGTCTAAGAGATTAGATGACATGTACTCTAAAGGAATCATAAGATTTTTTTATATCCCCTTTATTATTCATTTATAGGCCTCTAAATACTTTGGTATTTAACTATGTACTCCTTGATAGGCACACACACACAAGCCATGTAGAAGCTAAATAAATTCTTATCTTCTAATATAATGAACAAAGGGAAGCGCTCTCCTGTCATCTTTATGTATCTGCCTCTTATAGCAGGTCCAAACAGTAATATTACATGTGGAATTATACTAAGCAAGAAGTGAAAACTGCACCTGGGCCACAGAGGCTTTTCTAACATGTTAATTTAAAATGCATTTTTGACAGGTGCTGCTGGCAGGTTCAGAGGAGCTGCTGTGGGGTCAGTGTAAGCCACACCACCTCAGGTCATTTGAGAGCCTTTTTTCAAGGGATGTTGAAGACACTCCCTGAATGTGTTCATTCTTTGACCTTGAAAACCTAAATGAAATTAGCGAGGTCTGCAGGAGAAAACTAAAGCTGATCAGCCCTCTCTGCCCCTCAGAGCACTGTCATATTTCCAGCAGCAGCCAGTGCTTTGGCTTTGAGTACCTGAGAAGGAACCTGTTGTATTTTCTATCACGGGTTTGCCTTATGAGAGCAGGCAACATCCCTTTAAGTTAATTATTAAATAAGATTGTTAAGTTGTATTGGAAAATGTGACTCATTCTTTCAAAACCTATTGCCTTTAAGTAGAAGCAGTATTTATCCTCCAAAAGCTTCCTGAAGTGGTAGTGGCAGCAACAGAATTTTAATGTAACCTCTCTCATTCATCATTTGAAGACTACAACAACAAGCAATGAATCTTTGATGAACCTTGTCAAGCTTTCTTTGGATTGTAATAGCAGTTTTATAAGCTTCGAAGAGGTTCAGAGGCAATTTGCTATGACTGTATCTACTTTTTTTTTCTCTCTGTGAGCACTCAGGCCAGTGCTGAGCACTGATACATCACTGGATTAAAAATTCTTGTCCCCGTGTTTCTGGTGTAAATAAAAAACTATGTACCAGATAATACAAGTATGTTTTCCAGAAAAATCTCAAGAACAGCTAACAGACTACAGAGATATTTTTAAATTTTTTTGTGTATAAATCTCTCTATACATCTTTCTCTATGTATCTACATATCTAGATATATATCTCTCATTGCTGTAAGTGTAATGAATCCATTGTTTGTATCTAAAGACAGCCTCCTATCCTGGTGCACTGGGAGTAATTAGGAATTAATGATGGTTTTTTTCATTTGACTGTAGGGTTCTGTTTTCTCTCTGCAGCATGTTTTGACATCCATGAAACACACTTCTATCTCCAGCACATACCTTGTTCCCAGAGTATGGTACAGGTTTTATCAGAGATAAATAGTGTGTTCTCAAATGAGGACATTACTTTTGTCATTTCTTGTTTTGTCATCTTGTTTTTGTGCCTCGTTCTGCTAGAGGCTAGAGTCAGAACTACTGAGAACTCAAAGACCTGGAAAGTTGTTTACTGGTAACACAACCTTTGCAGTCACAAGTATTGTTGGCTACAAAAATAACTTGTCCTTTTAAAAGTTTGCCCTGGAACTTGCAGAAACTCTGCATCTAGTTTTTTGCCTCGATTAAGGTGTATCTGCATGGCTGCCTTGTTTCAAGTCTCTCATAAAGACAGAGCAACTGATCTGCAAAAGATTCTTGGCACTCTGAACAGAACAGAGCTGCTTTGCCATGTCCTTGCCAATGACTGGAGGCCATGGGCTCTTGGGAGGACTCCATCCTTACTGATTCTGACTGCTGGAGTGGTTCCAAAGGGGCAACTGCTATTAGCTGGCCCTGGCTGAGATCAGCTTTCTTGTTGTGTTCAATGATGGGCTACTCTGGCAGTTCTAGCTTTGTTTCTCCAGTGTTTCAGTTCAGCGATACATCAAAGTGATAGAGTAACCCTGGGGAGGCGCAGCAAAAATATACAAGTTGTTTAATGGTTTTCTACCAATTGGTAGTGAGGCTACAGACTCCTCATATCCTATCAGAGCAGACAGGTGTTGATCTATTATACCCAACTACGAATATTTCAGTTTCCATCACTGATGACTTAATAGGCTGCATGTGCAGAGCAGAATTTATTAGGAAAACTTCTCCACCAACAGTGGGTGAAAGAGGCAACCAAATGATACTCAAAGTGATATGTTCTCTTTTGAGCCTGTGGTTTCTTCAGAATGTTCAGGAAACTCTAATAGAGTCAGTCTTTGTTATTCATTTGTCAGTGACTAGTGATGCTTCTTCACTTGAAGATCCAGCTTGCTGGTTGGATTCTTAATTCACCTACAATCAGTTACAGTGGCTGAACTTTGAGCTCTTTCTCCTTGTTCCTTCCTGGAAAACTTCCTCTGTTGCCTGCCTTCTCAATTTCTGCCAGGTGATGTCTGGAGCTACAACTTTTCACCAAAAATTGGAAGTTTGAGTATTTATGTGAGGTGACCATGCATAGCTCAGACAGCAGAGTCCCAGGAAGCTAGAGCATGGATGAGGTGGATGTTCTGTGTCTTCAGGCAAAGTAGACTAATCTCATCCTGTGATAGATGACAATCTTCAGCAATTCTAAGCCCTGTGAAGTGCCTGGGACGCTCATATCACGGATGTTCATTCTTGCCGCCTAGATGTTTCCTATGGTGGCCAGAGTCTTAGAGCAACACCTAACAGTGTATTAGCAGATATGGTAGGATCTGTCCTTCATCTTAAGTTTCATTCTGACCTCTTATAGCTGGAAACTGGTACAAGCTCCTGAAGCCTGGAACATTAATTATAGCTAAATTTTTAATATATGCAAATAGTCAAATTCTTTTATTGTAACTAAATTTTTTTGTGTTTAGAATTTTATCAGATGCTGCTTAGGAACAAAAAAATGATTCTACTGCTTTGAATATAATCCTAGTTTCATTGAAAGCCTCAATTCCCTTTGGTTATGAGATTGGCAAAGCAGAAGTTCCTGATGTATCACCTTTCTGATATCCATTATCAAATATTATGATTAATCACATCATCTTTTTTTGGTGAACAATACCAGAATTCTATGCATTTCCACATCTATTTTGCTATGCCTCATCTTGACCTTTCTCCCCTTCTGTGATACCATAGCTGCATGTATTTTTAGTTTGGGTGATTTGAACAACATTTTTTGTATTCTCTGTGTTGTTCGTCATTCTGGTTCAGATACAACTGTGAAGGGCTTTTTTTTATGTTTAAATTACAGCTGTCATGACAGAAGCCTTCCCTGAGCTCTCCAACTGTGGTAGCGAGTTGGGCAGATGTCCAGCTGGGCAGATTGAACTGAGATGTCCAGTTGGACCAATTCCGTATTTGGACTTGGAATCCAAATCCAGCTACTTTTGAAACTGAAATAAAGCTGTTAGTTAGCCCTTGCAACACACAATCTGTTGACCAAACAGGGCTGTAAGGCACCATCTTTGCTCTGGCTAGTGATTCTGCAGCAGAAGCATTATTTCTGACAAGCCACCTGAAAGACACCTACATCCCCAAACAGAAGTACTGCTCGTCCCAATTTCTCAAGCCAAGAGGTGCAGCTTTGTGAGAGGGAGAGGAGACAACAAACATAGAAGTAGGTGAAAAAAATTAACTTTAAAAGGAAGGACAGTATGAAAAAAATGTAAGTTCTGAACACATCTCTTACTCATAGCAGAGAAACTGGAGTATTTAGTGGCCCATCCATTTACCCAAGCAAAGGTGTCTGCCCACAAGCAGAGCAGCTTTTTCCAGATCTCTTATCAAGCTGCTTAGCACCATTTCTCTTCTTGAAGATGCTGTCCCTGCCTGCCTGCTGATGAGGTGGTTTTGTATGTGTGTTCCCTAACCCACACCAGTGGAAAGTATCATCTAACATTTACCAGCCCTTTGAACTCATGTGAAGACTGTATTGTCTGGACACGTGCACACATCTGTTGCCTCTTCTGCTTCTGTGTGGTGCAGGGTGGGCAGCCACAAACAGGTTAAGCTGCTGGAGCTCCCACTGGAGTAATTAAACACCTTACAAGGACAGAAATTGCTTGTTTTTCTGGCATTCAGGGCATTGTGCACTAGGTGGGAATGAGAAAAAGCATTCAGATAAAACTGAAACTGCCCTGGCCTCAAAATCTTGACTGAATCTTTTTGGACTCAGACAATTTGGATCATCTCATCATTCTCATGTTGCTAGATCTGGAAAGGAAAACTCGGAAAAAGTAAAAAAATCTGTTCTTCACAAACAGCCAGCTCTCTTTTTCCCATCTGAGGAGGCTGGTTTGCTTTGATAATCAATCGTATGGGTAGGTGGTCATCTGGACAGATCTGAATGTACCTTTCTCGAGGTAGATTTTCTGTGTCATTGCTGCAAATTTGAGAAGCAGATGAATTGTTGTACTCTGACACAGGTTCAATATTTGGTCATGGTCAGATGGCCTAACATTTCTACACTGCTGTTATTTCATCCTTGCAATGGAGATAAGATATTGTGTCTTAACACTGCATTGAAAGTTTTATTTGTAGTTTGTAAAGGAATTTGAAAACATCAAGTGGGATGCATTTCACATTTCACAAAGAAATCCTTTTCTAATGAAGAGAGGCAGCATGTTTTAGTATTTTAAGTACTTGACAGGGAAGCCTAGGTTTATTTTTTATTGTCTTAATGACTTACTGTCAATGAGGCATCAATTCATTTTTAAGAACATTGATTTTCCCCTCTCTGCAAAACTGGATGAATGTTGAAATATTCTATTTTGTAATGAAAAAGGAAATTTCCAGATGGAAAATATCAGAGATTATACTATCAATATCCCAGCTCACAAATGCTGTATACCTTGAAATCAAAGGATTTTGGATTGTTAAGAAATTGCCTCTTCTTATGAAAGCTGCCATGACAGCAGAAGTCTTAAAAAGCAGGACTGTTTAACGAAGGGCATAATTTTTAAGTCCTTATTTTTATAATAGCTCAACAAGTTCAACAGTTCAGACCCTGTTTGCAAGAAACTTAATACATTTTGTTAGCACTCTGACTGGTCCATAGACCTGTGAGTTGAGACACATGGCATAGAAGTTTTCCAGGTCTGGCTTCACGATAAATCCCAGGTTTGTACTAGTTGGCTGTTATTAGAGTTACCTAGTTTTATTTACGTGCATCAATGAAGAAGGAGACAACAGTCAAGAAAACTAGTGGTCCTGTATTCCTCTGACTCATGTTGATGAAATTAATTCACTGGAGAATTTGTTTGAGACTGAAAACTCAAATAACTAATATTGGTGCCTGGCAAGTGATCATTCATTTCAATTACCAAAGCACAAATTTTGCTCTTAGCAGCAGAGCAAGCTGAGTTCTGACTTCCAAAAGCAGTTTCTGTAAGTCGCTAGTAGTGTAACAAAAATGCATTCATTCTTATTTTGAGTATTCAATTTATTAAACAAGTTGGGCTTGCACAGTGATACAGCAATTCCATTATATTTCTGGCTCAAAAAATGTCAGTTGCAAACAAAAGCCCAATAACAAGCTAGCTGTTTATTATGCCATGATAAAGTTTGGCTGAAATCTTGGCAAATCCTTAAGGAGATGTTACGCCTCTGTTTTCCAAATTTTGAACCATGGCTCTCTCACGGTGAGACTGGGTCGTTCATACCAGTAATGTGAGAAAGCCAGAATTTCCAGAATTTCTTTTTGAAATCCTGGGGTAAATGAAATAATTGATTTAGAGTTGACTCCATTTGAATTTGGTTGTAAAAACATTTCTCCATACCAGAATACATATTAAAAACAACATCTATAAACTTTTACTATAACATCCTTTGACACTATGATAAGAGTATAAGTGCTGTTCATTTTATACATTAAACTTACTGTCTGAGGCCAAGCTGTAATAGATATCAAACTACTCAATTTTATATCTATGTCCTCTGAAAACAATTTCAGTTTCACAATGAGACCAAAATATTCACTGGGTTATTTGTAATTTGGGAATATTTGCCAAGGCCCTAATTTGGCTTTCTCATTTCCAAGTCCCTTCCAGTCATTTGGTGAAAGAAAGTTTTATAAGTACTTGATAGAGACAAGAAGAGAAAAATAAGAAAAACGCGTTAATTTCTGTTTATAAAGTTTAAAAATATGCTGTTCTAGAAAATGTTTTCTCTGTTGCTTTGGTCTTGGGGAGAATATGCTGGCTCATCTTCACATACGAGTTAATTGATGATTAGCCTGATGTTGCTGGAGGATGATTTCACTTCCCTACTGTTTTATTGCCTCTAAGAAGCTTGGAAAAAGGCAAAACGAATATGCTTTACTGCTAAACCCACTAAAATCCAAAAAAAATCAGAAAAACAAAGTAAAAAATACATGTAGATCAAAAACCCTCCAAAACCAAACAAACACCTAAATCTATAGATGCCCTGATAAACCTGATAAAACATGCCCAAACACACTAAAACATCAAAAATTGCTTGAAACATCACAAAATACCAAGCCTGCTCAAGCATGCAAAACACACAAACCCCACAAGCTCATAATAAAACAAAAAGACCCCACATGCAAAAAATGCAGTGTAACATGCAGCAACACGCTAAATCCCACAAAACATGGCAAGCACACAAAACCCACCAAACCAGCAGAAACTAAGAAACACACAAATGCTAAAACTAAGGGGGGAAAAAAATGCAGAAAATTATAAAACTGCAAAATTGCTAAAGACTGAAAAATGCTAGAAATGCAAATAAGCTGATGTTGTTCAAGCCAAGAAGGTAACTTAAGGACCACGCAGCTGCTCACTCACTCCCCTTCCCTCCCCAGTGAAAAAAGGCAAAACCTGTGAGTTAAGAACAGTTTAATAATTTAAATGAAGTAAAATACACTGCTACTACTAACAAAAAAGGAGATTAGAAAAAGAGAGAGAGGAATAAACCCAAAAAGAAACAAGTGATGTGGAATACAGTTGCTCACCACGCTCTGACCAATGTTCCCCCAGCAGCAATCAGCAGCTCCTGGCCAGCTTCCCTCAGTTTATATACAGGACATGACCCTCTATGTCTGTGGTATGGAGGATCCCTCTGGCCAGTTCAGCTCAGCTGCCCTGGCTATGCTCCCTCATGGCTTCTTGTGCAGCTCCTCACTGGTAGAGCATGGGAAACTGGAAAGCCTTTGATTTAGAGTAAGCACTACTTAGCAACAACCGAAATATCTGTGTGTTGTCAACACTGTTCTCATACTGAACACAAAGCACAGCACTGCACCAGCTACTAAGAAGAAAGAAACTCTATCCCAGAGAAAACCAGGACAGCTAAAGATGCAGGAATTCAGTCTGAGTTCTTCTCAGAAGCATCTGAATCATCCATCACTCTGGAAGACTGTATTTCATGAGTAATACCCATTTCTCTATACTACAGCCACTTTATTATTTTTATGGCATGGAAGAATTATTTCTGTAACATAAGTAACTTCTACTTATAACATTTGGCATCATTTCATAGAATCTAGGGAACTTGCAGCTTCTCACAGTGTTACAGCAGAAGTGTGACACACAGGAGTAGTGCTGGACTCTGCCACATCAGAGGAATAGGCCCAGCAAACGTCTGCATTCCCATACTTTACTCCAGCAGCGACAAAGCACAAGATTTTGCCCCTCTTCCAAGCTGTAGATTCAAGAAGACAGAGATGGAGGGAAAGCAGTCTAAATTTTAAAATATGTCTCTGCAACTACTTTTAAAATTCCGTCTTATTGATTAGATATTTGTTATCTCCTTGAGGACTGTGGGTACTTGTGATCTAGGTCCTTCATCCCATGAAATGATGACATTTGACATACTGTGGATTAAACAGCAGGTAATGGAAGAACTAAACAAAGCCATCAGCTATTTCCTAAGGTATCCCTATCATTATGTCACTATAGTACTATCAGTTATCCATTAAGCATATCAAATATTCTCTGAGAGATTTAAAGAATAATGACACTTTGCCTAATTATTTGTTGCATAGTTAACTGTTTGTAAAGTAAAATTATTTTCATGTGTATGTGTGATCACATCAGACATATTATTTTACCTCTTTTAATTCATCACGTATTGCCTTGCCACTATTATATTCTGTGTTCCCATGGAGTTTAATCCTCATGTGTCTAAAATATTAAAACACTTGAGGCACAAGGTCAATGTTGCCATACACACAGTGAATGCTAATACAGATGCTGTGCCTCATATTCCAGACTGAGGCTGCCAGGAGGGGGAAGGATCAGAAAGCCTTTTGAGTGCTACTCTAACACTGACAGCTTTATTGTAGTGTAAGTCAAATAAAAGCAAACTGTCCAGAAACAAATCAACAAAATGTCAGAGTTTGTTAGGGGCTTTTTATTAATTAAGAAATACCACGTAAGAAATGTAATTTTAGCTTATGGTCTATATTAACTATATGTCTAAATGCAACTGTACAGTTTCTGTAAATGTGGTGTATACAGAGAGTTAACTGTTGCATAAAGACAGGCTAGATTGAACACTTGTGTGAATGGCAAAATCTGTACACAAACTAACATGTGTAACAGACTGTGACTTATTTCTTGGCATGTAAAATTGCATAAGTGGAATTTAGAGTTTCCTGGCAAGGGTCAGCAGTTGCTGCTTCCAAAAGCTGCTGTTGTGCTTATACATTGCCACAATATCTGAGCATAACTCATAAATATTTGGTAGTGAGTCTTCATGTTGTCTCACTGAACTAAAAAGACTTGGTGATAAAGGTGTAAATTCAGCATCTGTGCTCTGGAATCAGGAGGAAAGAATAAAGGTGGCAAGAGAAGCAGACACCTAATATGGCAAAATTCATTGATGGAATAGAGGCAAAAATCCACTTAACAAGGGAGAAGGACAGATGAGCATCAAGGGGAATTCATCTTATCTGTCCACATGTGTTTCTTACTGTTCATGTGATTTCCAATAAAACACAATTCCAAGTGTGGAGACTGGGAAGCTTGCAATTATTCAGAGCACAGGAGTGAAATAATCGTGATGAGTACCATCCTGAACTGGAGTTTGCTCATTTCAATTTCTAATCGAACCTGTCTCATGGCACAGAATAAATGATAATTATAAGCACTGCAGGAGCATGTTGCTGCCATGACTGAAGTCTGATCACTCCGTATCTGTTATTTAATTAAATTTGCTTATAAATTCCACATTGCATTGCAGTAAATATAAGACCTGAAGTTGCTCTTCCTTTGGCTTCTTTTTACCTTTTGATCCATCAAAACTTCTAAGCCCAAACTGCTGTTATGCTTTCTTCCCTGAAAAAAACACAAACAACCAGCTAATAGTCAAATCTGTTTTTTTTTGTTTTGTTAGTAGCCTGCTCCTTTCAAAGTCATTCATGCATTGAAGCCAAGGGCTGAGTATTCCACGGTGACTTAAACTTTGACTTGTTTTTATTAAGTGCAATGGGTCTGATTAGCTATTTATGGAGGCAAATCATACAGCTGCCGAATACCTGCAATAGTGCAAAAATCATCACCCAGGATTTCCAGCCTCCAGTCTCATTTCAGATTTAACAGCTCAGAGGCTATACAGAAAACGTGCATGTACACACACCTCACAAGTTCTTTCACTCCTTGAGAACCATCTGTAAGTGGAAATCTTGGGCAAAAGAACAGAACAACCGAATGAGACTCAACTCTGCCTTTGCACAGGCTTGGGGCTTTGGGACTTTCTGACTTTTTTCTTTTTTTCTCTCTTTTTAATTTTTTTCCCATTAACTTCAACATAGCCTGAATTTTTACGTACAGGATTGAAAGGTCTGAGCAGTGACAGTGACCATCCTTTATAGTGGTTTTGTGCTTCTATGCAGATGTGGTTATTAGGTGCTACCATTTATTAGCTTCTTGGACAAAAGACTTATCACCTCAGATTTCCCTTTTGTTAAAAATCCTGAATTATGTTCTGAGAGGTAGTGTTAGGCAAACATTTTTTCTTCAAAAAAATTAATCTAGTTTTTGTATATTATATTCTATTTCCCCAGACTGACTCAGAATTACTTTATTCTTCTTATAGTTTTGATGGTTTTTTCACTAGTACAAAGTACAAACTATAAATCAAGGGTGTTTATATGGCTTAATCAAACTCACTTTTATGGGTTTCACATGATACATTCTCTCTTGACTACAAAAGGTCCTTTAAGAAAGAAAGACCTTTAGCCTTAGCATTCATTAATACATGACACTACAGAGGCTCTGAAGAACATTACACACTCCTGCTACTGCTCTACATGTTCATGTTCATATTTTAATTGGCACCAGACTGCACTGAGATATCAATTTCAGTTGACTAAAACCAATTTATATTGAGACATGAGTACAAAAGTCTGCATTGTTTTAATTAGCATGGTCTTTGCATACCTAGTGTTCATAAAACAAATAATTTGTTTTAACTTGCATTCAGTTCTAAATAAAACCTTTTTAACTTTCTGTAATGAAGATTAATTGCATAATTGTCATAATAGATTGTCCTCTTTATGAACAAAAAGGTGAATTAAATTATTTATATATGACACTAAAATAAGGAGAAGATTTTGGATGGCAGACCTATCGTTTGCAGTGAATAACAACACTAAATGACAACTTTAGGTACAACTTCACTTTTGTCTCTAACTTCACTTTCAGGTTGGCCACATCAGCTGTATTCCTATTCAATTAATATTTGGGATTTGTTAAATGTGCCCTGGTCAAATCCAGAAAACTTACTCTTCTATTTCTAATGTCAGAAAGACATTCATCTTTTTTCTGCTTAACTTAGCATAGAGATAGTTTTTCAGGTGCAGTCTTTTCTCACAGAGTTATAGTTCATCACCTTTCTTGTACGTTTTGCTTTCTTCTGGTGTACGTTGGTGCTGAAGAGACAGCCCTCAGTCACTAGAGAAATTTGTACCGCAGGGTGCATATATTCCCAGGCTCCCAGGATTGTGGGGAGATGAGTTTTGTTATTCTGCTGAATGGTCAGTTCAAGACAAAATAACTATAAATCAGTTACCCCAGTCAGGTGCTCTTAATAAATCAAAATGGAAAAAATTCACTCTTGAAGACTAGATTTTCATGAAACTAGCTGTAAGGTAACCAGAGCATTTATTTTTCCAGTTATACAATCTGAATTAAGCGCGTGGGACCAGACCACTGGTACAGAACTTCCAGACAAACAGCCTCTGCACAGGAACAGGTAATTCTGTGTCACATCTGCAATGGTTTCCCTGTGTCCTGAGACGTGGTTGGTTTCCAAAGCGTGAGAATAACTTACAGCACGTCAGAACAAGCTGCACAGGAGGAAAAGGGCAGGCACAGCACTTCCTGCTGTGTTTGACATCATGTGTGTGTGAAGCTGTGCAGTGGAGACAGGCAGTGGGTGAGGAACAAAGCAATTCCACCTAACGAAGCAGCTCTCCTGCTGGCTCCTGGGAATGTGATGCTGCAGAGTACTTGGATATATTTTTTTTGTCTGAGCTAACTTGCCAGGAAAAAAATGACTTTTGCATTTACGAGCCAGTATTTGTTATAAAGAATTGTCTAAGAAGTACAACTACCAAGGAAAAATTTTCTAGCTGTTTCATTTTGAGCATGCATATACACACACTCTGCCTAGATACTTCATGATTAATTAATGTTTTGTGAGCCTGAGACTCCTTAATTAGACCAACAATTTGAAATTGCATTCAACAGTGCAGGGTGTAATTTATATTAGAAATGCCCTCAGTAATTATCAGGACTGGAAAAGAGGTGACCCAGACATGATTTAACAAAAAAAACTGTCAGCAGAGGAAATTAAATAAACACTCAGTGTTCCTATGAGATGAGAAAAGTGAGTCCCTGATCACTCTCTCACTGTGTGATTTTATGCAAACCTGGTCTGTCATGCTCATTCAAGGATTATTTCTTGCTATTAAACTCCTCTTTCGTTGTCCTCTGTGTGGTTTCCAATGGTGAAATCCTTCAACAATATACCTGTAAAATTAATGAGAATGTGCCAGATTTCTACATAGAAATAACTTCATCTCAGACAATGACCTCTGTAGACATCTCCTAGAGGAAGCACCTAGAAATCATTAACTATCTAATAAGAATTTACTAAATACGTTAATTAATTTTAGTGATTTTTAAAACAGGTTGTATGATTCAAGGCTTATCTCCATGAAACAAAAAAAGCATAGAAACACCATGGCAGATGTGGGAAGCTGCAGTAACTCAGCCAGGGTTACTGTCTGTCAGAATGGGGCATGGTGCAGGATGCAGGGAAAGAACATTTAGGAATTGTGCAAGAGCTGTGACAGAATGTTTAGAATAGGAAGTAAAGAAGGGAAAAGGGAAGGATCAAGGTGGTTTGAGGAGGGTCAACTATGAGAAAATAGAAGGATAAGGGAATAAAAGAGGACTGCCGTGAGTAAGCAGGGCTGGTCAATATGCATGTTTGACTACCACTGTGCCTTGTCAGTGAAGTCTGCTCCATTTCCTCACTAAACAGCATTTCTCATTATTGTCCTGAATTAGGAGACTCTGTTCTCTGTGTGTGTGTGTTTAGATTTAAGTGCCAGCAGCTGAGATAGAGACAATGTGTCACAACATGCACCCGTGTGCCTTTGTGTCTGCAGTGGGAGGGATGGGGGGTCTGTACCCCTTGTCTGGATGCATATGCCAGGGCACGAACTACCAACTATCCAGCAGAACCAGTGAGAGACAAGAGAAGACGCTTGGCAGCCAGGTATTGAGGTGGCTATAAGTCTGGGTTGTATTTTGGAGAAATCAATGTCACAAGGTGGCTACTGGAGGGACCAGGAGGTCCAAGTCTGACTGAGACCAGTTTGCATGTCTGTGTCGCTCTGTGTGGGGAAACTGGAGTGAAAAGGATCCACGGGACATCTACTGAGGCTGTCATATACATATATGTATATGTTTTCCACCTTTATCCTGATCATCCAAAGAGAGGAATAGGATGAGGCCATTTGTGGTGTCTGTGAATGCTTGAGTGTTTCTGTCTGAGGTAACGTGTGTGTGTGTTCATTTATTACCTACTAGCATGAGAAAATTTCTGGTATGCCCTAGTTACTGTAAGGTGAACTTTCTTATACATTGAGGGGGAGAGGGACCAGGGCTAAGGCAAATATGTGGATAAATGGAAGCAAGGTGCATTAGTTGTTCTGGATCACAATTGGACCATCTCAGGATTCTTGTAAAAAATGTTATTTTTTCTATATCTTTCCTCGCATTTATCTGTAAATATTGTTATATAAATAGCTATTATTTGAATAACATTCTATTGTTTGATGTTTTGAACCTGCCTAAGGATGCACTGTACTTGGTGTCAAGAGAGAGGTTCCTTACTGGGCATTTCCTTTCCTATGAGCTCAGCTGCAGTTTCCAGCCCACAAAGGATGCAGCTCCTCAGCTTCAGAAGAAAGGTAGGCAAAATGCAGAGCTCATGGTGGCAACACTGCTATAATGCACTCCTTGATGTGCCTCTGCTTCCCTCGTTCAGACAAAGTAGGAGTTGTGCTCAAAGGAGTGTGTGATCTCCTGGTCTTCTGCTGACTGAATTCGAGTGATGCCCTGATGCGATTACAGTTCATGGAAATACAATACACTTTGTTGTTCTTCTTTTTAAGAACAAGCTACCCTGCTTACAAAGAGGGTTTATGTAAGATTCAGTGAGAGCTTCATTTCAGAAATGCTGGATTAGTTTTGAGCACCAGATTATAGAAACTAATGTTCCTGAGAAATCTGGAAGTTTCTGAAGGTTCTTTTGATGTGGGACTAAAATCACTCTATTGGAATTGTGGCTGCATCTTCATCAACTTTATTTTTACTGGATGCACAACAGAAAAGATCTTTCCTATCTTTCTTTATTATTACAGCTACTATAATATTGTATTATCATCATTATCAATACCAAATGATTTTATGTTGCCTTAGATCCTTCCCTTTTCCTATGGATGATCTATGCCCACAGCAGCAACATTTTACTGGATTGTAAATATACAGTTTACTCTATGAATATAAAAATTATTCATGATACTGCTTTCAGCTTGAATCTTGCAGCCCAGAGAAATGAGAACATTGATGGGCATGAATAATCAATCAGTGGTATATATCTTTGTCAGCTCAATACTTTTTCAGCAATCTGGAAATGAAAATGAGAAAAAAAATCTATGTGCGTATTTGTATTTATGCATTAATGGCTGACCGTTTTAATTATTATTTAATATTTCTATTTAAGGCACCAGACATTTAGTCATCTGATTGCCCAGACTCTTCCTCAGCATTGCATCAAGTTTATGAATAACCTGTAATGACAGATGGCAAAGGCCATTTCCTGACAGCTGTTGACTTACTGGAATTGCTGAGAGACAGAGGCAAATAGCTACATAACCATCCATAGGACAGTTAAAATCCTGACTTCTCAAAATAAAATCTTTGGCTAGCAACTTATTAAATTTTCCTCCATTCCTAACATATTTTTCCTTGTTTCATTCTCTCAGAACCTCATGAAGTTCTACAGAATTTAAGCTATTTACTTTCAGGCTAGTTAGTCAAATTTGCTGGTTTTAACATTTTTCAATAATTGAGGATAATGAAAGCCATTGCCAACCATGGATCACAACATTTTGCCAGAGCAAAATACTTTCCTGTGAAGAATTTCAGAGTATTACAAGAAATACATTCATTTTCTGAAAAAACCCAAACAATTAAGAGCTGAACCAGGAACCTGACTGCATATTTGTTGCCTGTTTATGCTTCTCCCTTCTGGCTTTTCCAAAAATTAGAGCCCAGCAACAGTAACTTCTCTAGCAAACAACTGTGAAAGCCATGCTTTTAAAGAAAATGAAACTCATCTGTCTTCTTTTATTAGTACTGTTTGAAGTATATTCTTTAACTGCTGTTTGTAGGTTCTAGACTAGCCCTGCAAAATGCTAGAAATTTGGTCTCAGTTGAACTTGCAGAGCTGATACACTTTAGAATTTGTTGTTACATCTTAAACGAAACTCAGAAGACAAAATAAATCCTGAAGAAGGCAAGATCATGAACAGCCTTTTAAGTTTACTTTGAAAGAATTGTGAGTTTTCGCCTTTTAGGGCAAAAAAGTGGAAAGTTTTAATAAACTTTAAATAAAGTGGAAAATTTTAATATAAATTTTAAACATCACTAAGTGATATTTATTTGAAAACCACAGGAGGCCAGTCTACATGGCTATTTTTTTTAAACTGAGGGTTGCTGTATTAAGTGCTAATTGCTGCTGACCTCTGTATAGTGTTTAGGCTGCTTTCCAGTTCCCAGCAGGAAATGGTTCAGCCAACTGAGCTGACCACAAGGTTGACAGGGTGTTTTCTGCCCTGTTGGTACCTGCGGACTAAGACAGAAACTGTCAATGAATTTCACACTGACATAGTGAAATATGACTAAAGCTTTAGCAAAAGAATAATAAAGGGATTCTGTTAACACGAAAAAGATCACAGAACAATACTGCCAAGGTTACATAAGGACGATGATTTTGATCAGGGGACAGTGTGATCTGCAGTCTTTTCAGTTCTGATGGAGTATGCTTGGGGTTTCGTTCACAAGTTTCTGTATTTCTGCAAAGCATTGTTATTAATTTTAGTTTGTAGCATATTGTTTGAATACATAATCCTGTTCCTTAATCTCTTTGTTCTCCTCTTGAAACTGATGTGTTTTCTCAATAGGAGAGATAAATACATTGAAAACGTTTTGAAATGGCTTTGACAGCAGCTGGACTGCTGATGCTTGCGTGCATCCTGGTGGGATACAGGGGACACCCACACCCTGACCTAAGAGGAAGGATGAGCACCCTCACCATTGGTAAATAGATATTTTGCTCACAGCCTGCTGCAGTTTAAGCCCGGCTGGCAGCTCAGCACCACACAGTGTCTCTCTCAGTCACTCCTCCCCAGTGGGATGCAGGGAACGATCAGAAGTGTAAGAGGGAGAAAACCACGACCTCAGAGAAACCCCTGCACAGGTGTGCACAGCGCCACTCCACTTTCTTCCCGCAGGGCAGATGCCTTGCAGAGGCTGCCAGGCTCTGGAAGAGAGCAGCTGCTGGGTCACAGGGCAAGAGGTTGTCCGTGTTTGTCAGTGGTCCTGCTCCATGGCTGTGCCAGTGACCTTGATGGAGGGGTAGCTGCTCTCCTGGTCACAGAGCATGAAAAGGCTCCTGGATGTCACTCTCTTTTTTGCTTTATCAACACCCACAGACTAAATATACACTTCTAACAAGAGCAGGAAAGACCAATAATACAAGTCTTGAACTTTCTCTTCCAGGAAAGAAGTCCAAGACACACTGCTGAAAGGAAGGACAGGATGAGCACTGTTCATATAAAAAAAGATTATTCTAATACCTTCTTTCTTCTCCTGGCACTTCTTTGCTATAACTCCTTTCTCCTGGTACATACACATTTAGCAGCCTGTTCTTTTGAAGGCTGATTTCAAGTCTTAGACAAAAAAAAAAACACCCAGCTTTGCTTGACACTCCAGCAGCCCTTAGCCAGATGTAGCAGCTACCTTAGCATTCTCAGTATGGTTCTTCTAGAGACCTTTAGCCTCAGAGCTGTCCATGAATATTCCATGTGTTTGTTCAGGGACTAATGAAGAAAGAATAGAAACAACAGCCACTTTTCAGGAAAATAGGAGAAAGAGAGTCAGAACCTGATTACAGAGCAATGATTATCTACTATCTAAATAATAGTGTAAAAGGATTACCTAGTTATCAATACATTTACTGATATTCTGGCAGAGACCACAGTCACTCCCTTGCCCATATCTGGACACATTTGTCACACAGCAGGACATAGGCAGAGGAGACAACATGGCCTAGAGTAGACAAGTAATGGACGAGTAAGTTCTCATCTCCTTCATGAGACTGTCATGGTGAGAGGCACAAGTGCCCTCTCAGATCCAGAATTCTTGGAGAAAGTATAAATAGTCCAATGACAACATGGTATCATAAATTTTATTCTTTGCACTAGAACGAAGTTTGACATTTGCCTGCCCTGGGTCAAAACTAGACAGCTTTTTTTTTGCCTTTTTTTCTTAAACTAATCTGTTCTCTAGCTTGAACACAGTACTGCACTGCGCTGGCCTGCTGTCATCTTAGAGCAGTAGATCAGTAAAATCTTCCTCAGTAATAGCTCTCATTCCTTATGAATTACATTTTCTCAGTAATAACATGCAATCAAATACGAAAGGTTATTTCAAAATATAAGAGAGAACTGCAAACCAGTTCACTGTGTGGAAAGAATGATTGTGGTATTTAACAATTATCTAGTACCTGAGTCTGTGAATGCAGACTTTATCTTCCTTAATTCAAACGTATAAGGACATCCTTTGGTTTTGGGTCTAGGAGCTAACTGTTCTATAAATCCTTCCTTCACAGCCTCACAGTTAGAGCAGAGAAGATTTCTTACAGAAACTTGTCAGAAAAATCTAAAAAAAGGAGTAGAGAACTAGACTGTAGAAGTGGATGGTACAGCCAGTGCATACAGTTCTGTGCTAAAAAGAGCTTTGCCTTCTGAAAGAAGTGTGAGAGCAAAATACACAAATACAAAATAAGTTGTACTGTGAACACTGAAACTAATGAAGACTGGCAGTTTCCTAATCTGTGTTTTAACACTCTCTAATTACTCCCCAGAAATACCTTCATTTTCAATTTCCATCCTTGGGTTTCTCCTCTCAGCTTTCTCTCAAATCACCTACTAATCAAACAAGGCTATTAGCAGCAAGTATAGCAATATAAGCCAGAATGCAGGTCCCTAGTTGTCAAAAACCTTATGGGATCTGGGATGGGGATCATTCTACACAGCTCAGAAACGAAGAAAAATTAGGTTTCATTACACAAAATCTCATTTTTCACAAACTGAAAAGAAGTTCACATCCTCCAGTTTTCTACAGCTCTCAGATAAGTTTAGATGCAAGAAATCAATTAGTTCAAAATTCATTGGGAAGGAACTGATAGATAAACTTCAACTTTTTTAAGAAAACAAATTCGGACTAAAATGTCCCAGGTGTGGTTTTAATCCAACCTACAAAATTCAGGAATGGAGGTTTGCCTGTAAGAAAACATTCTTGTCTCTTCTTCTTGTCTCTTCCTTGGCCTGAGAAAAATATTTGCCTTCCTATATAAAGAGAAAAGAATCCCCAAAATGAACTGTGCCAGGGTTATGAACTTCTAGAGCTTCCTACCACCACAGGTATCTGTGGAGGATGATGGTTTGAGGATGTTCAAAAAGGGAAAAGACAAATTCATGGATGGCAGGTTCACAAACAGATACATGGCAACACTACAGTCCCAAACATTCCCGATCCAATCATTCTGGATGTGAGGAGAAGACAAGGGAAATGGGCAGCAGCAGGCAGGCAGGCTTCTGTGGTCTCCCTAAATAGCCTCTGCTTCTGCTAGTGTTAGAGACAGAATCCTGGACTTCACTGATCCCACCACAGCTATTTTTCCAAACCTTCAATTCTTGGCAAGTATAGATCAATCCTTCACCTTAGCACACCACTTCAGGGGTTTTTCATATAGTATTTTAGAGCAACTGTAGAGAAAAAAACTGCTTTATTTCACTTTGAGACAATAACAATGATTTAATTAAAAAAATCAACTCAGTCATCATATTCTATCATTAAATTTGAAAACTACTAGTATTTGCCATCTTTTATATGTGTGAAAGCAACACAGGACATAGAAATACATTTGCACGGGTTCGTGGAGTGTGTCATTCCCCACTGACAAGACTGTATTCTGCTTACAATGACTTCACTGGCAGTTGTCCAGGTTGTCAGTGACATAAACTAGGTCAGACTCCGTGGAAATGGGTAAAAACTGTAATTTTTTTTGCTGGACTGTCAATCCAAGCTTCAGAGAATTTGCAGGAAAGCATTCAGATAATTCAGTAGAAGACATTCATTGCTGTTTCTAATTTTAACTAGAAAGTTATCATAAAGAAATATAATTTCACATTTCTCAAAATGTCTTCCTCTTTTATTCTTGCTTAATGTTTCCTTTCTGTGCTTGCTCTTTCAAGTGCTGTGTGAAGAATAGGGTATTTCTTCTTTGGTCAGGATGACTGGGAACAAAGGGCAGAGAAATACTTTAATTTCAATAACTATTGAGTAAGTAGTCAAAGGTGGCATGTATTTAACAGCCATGGGAAATATTTTCAGACTAACTGATGGCTTAACTCAGCTTTCACTAAAGAATTTCCCTGAATTAAGATATACAGCATTTTACTTGAATGAAAATTTACTTATAAAATGAATCTTGATAAATAACTTTAAAAAATAGTGCTCAGAGCAATAAAATTTATGTCCAGTATTTTCATATGGAGTATAAAAATACTCTCACCAGTTTCCATCAACTAAATTAAAATATTTCCATTAGTCATGTCAATTAGATTAATTTACATGGATTTATGGAGGGAGTAGGTAATTTATATATATAAAATTTAGGGGTCTGATTTTAGTCATTCAAATCAGCATCATGAAATAGAAATTGGTTACCTTACAGGAATAGTGAGAATAAAAATTTACACTTGATATGAAAAAGCTAAGGAAATGTAAAAAAGAGTGTAATATGTCTGTCTCATAGTTGAGAGTGACAGTTTACTACTATGAGAAGACAGATTATTAACTCATGCTGTAGAACATTTGGTAAGAGCAATTCAGTAATGTGAGGTTCTCCACTGTGTTCTGCTTTGGAGAGACAGAGGGTCATAAGTTATAACAAATTAAAGAGATTCCACCAACAATGGCAGGACTGTAGATGGATTTTAAGGGAAAACAATGTTCTCCCAAATTTCTATATTTTAGTTGTTGCTCAGTATCAAACACTTCCTGCAGGAAAAGGCCTCATAATGGAAGGTGGCCTCTGATGTTTTCCTTACAAGATTCCTAGAAGGAAGTCTTTCACTCTCATGACTGCACAGGCCTTAAATACATAATAAACTTGTATTTGTATAACATTTCCCAAACAGAAGCCAGACTAAAAAAAAAATTTTAAAATGTTTTGTATAGAAATACTGTAAATCTGGGATTATCCAATGTATACTAAGGTTGTCCAACCAAAGGATGCCTGCCTACACTTAAGGATAACATCAATTTTTTCAGCCTTAGAAACAGCCCAATATCCCCAAAACTGTAGTGTTGAGAAAAGAAAAAAACAAACAAACAAAGAATAAAAAAAAGAGCCAGCTGTGCAAAAATTACTTGAAGAGAGTTTCCAAAGGGTCTGACATTCTACTACAAGTTGTTTCTATTTTGGTTTTGGACCATTCTTACAACACCTCTAACAGCTCAGCAATGTTTCCAACAGCCACAGCTGCCCAGAGACCTGTCCAGAACACTTGCAAAAATACTTTCTTTAATTTGAATACTTTCTTTAATTTATGAGTGCACAAGCTAACCTGGCCTCCAGGATTAGCAGTCTCTGGCTGCAATATTTAAAGATTTAATTTTGGACTTCTAGTTGTCCAGACTGAGAAAAGATTCAGGAACCTAGATGCTTTTGTATTTAACTTTACTAAAAAACAATATATAATTGTAACAGTAAACTCTAAGCCAGACTTCCAGCATAATGGAACTGCAGCTAGAAGGATATTAACTGCAATTAAAATATTAACATATAGTCTAATTCAAAGGCATGCACAGTCTGACAAGTCCTCTGTTGTCACCCATTTCACACACATATACATGCCTTTTACCATAAGCTGTACTGCTGGACTCTCTGCTACAAACTGAGGACAATATACTAATTTTTCTTTAACATTTTGTTTTGCTTACCCACCTGGGGTAGGTATCCTTCCTTGATTGTAACAGTAAGAAAATAACTATTGAAACAAATGTGGAGCAATGACTCTCTAACCACTATGTCCTCAGTGTGAATGTCATGCCTGAGAGCTGCATGCCTTATTAGATATCAAGTGCTGTTTGGATATTTCCTTCTGCAGTGTTAGAAATTAAAAACAGTTAACAAATTAAAAGCAGGTAATTGTACACTAAGTGGCAGATGCAACATTTATTTGCTTTGAAAAAAATTAACAGTGTGGAACCATAAAGGCAAATGCATTTACTGTGTTGATCGCGATTTAGATAAAAGAAGAATGCACACTTTTAAAAGGAGGCCTACAAGAAAAAGAATAGTTTCTGAATGTTTTAAGTGTCATATACTATATAAGCTATCTATGGAAAGTATAAAACAGTCTGAAAATATATTTTGAGGGGTTTTTTTGAATCCTAAATACAGACAAAAATAGTAATGTGAAATATCCAGTTCAACAAGACCATTGTACTTTTTAACCAGTAATACATTAATGCAGAGTAAAGAAACAATGAAAACCAAGAAAGAACAGAGGACTTCAATCCTGATTTACAAGTCTCATTCAGATACCAGATTTGCTTAGTTTCCCAGTTAGGTCTCCCTTCTCCATTTCCTCAACATGCTTCAAAACCTCAGTATCACCCAAGACCAGCCATGATAATACGTAACCTGGTAAAACTGTCAAAGGTTATAAACTTAATTATGAATTGAAAATACATATAAAATAAAAAATAGGTCGAAATAGCTTACAGCAAATCAACATCTGCAAAGCTAGGGGTAGGATCCGGCTCAATATGTGCTACTTCAGTGCATAAACCCAGCCTGTTCTGCATCGACCACTTGCAAATGCTGCTCTCTGCTGACATTTCTTTAAATACATCAGGGAAGAGCAGCTCCCTCCTTCCTCTGGTGTGGCCTTTGTAGTGGTCAAGAGACAAATGTGCAATGGGAGAAAGTGGTCTGACAGGATATGCAACTCCCTCATCACCCTCGTTTCATGTTACAGCTCGTGTTTCAGAGAACTAAATAATCCCACTTCCCACTAAAAAAGGGACTGGTGTCCCAATAGCTTCTCTCTAGAAAAAAAAGGTGCTTTATTTGTATTCCATTATAATTCTTACGAACTATTTAGGCCAATTGCTTAAGTTCAAGAAAGACAGGTGAAATTGTATTGCATATTGCATTTTTAACAGAGTATGTAGGAGAATAAATGATACTTGAAGTGTTAGTTGCTATTGTATATTGCACAAAAAGAAAGTGTATTATATAGATAAAATAAAGGCCTTGCCTTGTTTCACATTCAAATTGCAAAGAGACTTAATCACTGCCTACAGTGTCTTTTGTCTGGGATTGGAAATCCAGCGTACTAAGTCAATGAGCCAGGTTTGTTCATTTCTGTGGGAGTTAAGGAAATCCAACAGCCTATCAATTTTTTGAGGCTGCAAACTTAGCTGATCCCTGAAGCTCATTGTTCTTACCCTGTTTCTCTAGGATCCACAATTAACCCTGGCCATCAGGGCTCAGGCCACTTGAAATTAGGAAATAGAAGGAAAAAGGATGTCTTATCTCAAGGGCTGGGATCTCTTTTGAAACCACACAGTCCTTAGATCTAGCTATATACACAGTGGCAGCAGGTCCCTGTGCTCATCGGATTAAAGATGAAGCGCAAGATGGCAAAGCACGATCACACCTTAAATGTCACCATATGCTGAAGAGGTTTGCTGAAACCTGATCTACTATTAATGTGGAAGTTCAGTCTGTTTATGAATGTTTGGTAACACCACTGGTTTTGACAACATGAGAGCATTCTCTCTTGAAAAGTGGCACGTTCCCTTCCTATAGTATATCTTTATAAACTAAGTTTGTAACGGTCTGAAACAGTTTGAGCAGGGAAGAGCTGTGAGAATTAGCTGGCGAGGCAGCTGCAAGCAGTGCTGACAGTAACCCCTTCAAAGCACTCATACAAGAGGCAGGACGTGCATTCACACCCCAGGAGAACAATGTGCTGCTCTGTCCTCACCACTTCTTACCATTCAAATAGGAGCTAATGTTCCCACAATCGACACACTTTCAGACACCGCCTGCTTGTTCCTCACTCTTTAGTACAGAACAGAGGGTTCAAACCAATACAACTAACTGTGCACCAGAACTGACCAGAGAAGTTCACAGGCGAAGTAAGTGCAACTGTGGAAGTGGCAAGCTCCTGCTGAGTAGGAACGAACACTTTACCCACAACTCCTAGATCCAAAACTGCTGCAGTCATACCCTCAAGGGGCTTATACACTAATAATGCCATATAAGTAAGACATATTTTCTGATACAGAAGCAGCTATACCAGCAACAGACATGTAATAAGTAACAGAAGTAATTAGTGCCTCTAGCAGCAGCATCTGACATCTCTTCTAGGAATTAGCTGTTACAGATCTGGATAAGCGTCTTTCCAACTACACTCCCAAGCTCTTCCTGTTAAAGCCTGAGGTGTAACTTTGTTGGGGAAAACAGAGGGGATGACCATGATCTACTCATTTCGTTAACTTTTACAGCATAGCAAGATGGGAGAGCTAAGAAGGAAGGAAAACTGAAGAAGACTGAAAACATCATTAATTTTTTTTGATGGAAACAACATTAAAACCTGCCTTTTGTTCTGTCATGAGGATTAAAATCCATTAGTCAAAGAAATAATCTATAATTTATTAATTACTCAATTGACCATATAATACAAGGAAACACTATAAGAAATCCAGATGATGGTCAATTAAAATACTTGATTTTGCCAATTGCCAGCAAAAAAAGTTGTGAAGAAACTAACAAAATGTGTATCTCCTCAAAAATGCATTATTTGTTAGAGCCTCTACTTGTATTGTAGATACCTGGGTATACGCATGTTTAAATTTAGGCATAAATGAAAACAGTTTGGTGCTGTAATGAAGTGGGACAGGACAACCAAGATATATTAATGTCTTTTCCTTGGTTCATGAGGTACCAAATTCTGACCAGAAGGTGGTCATCGCAGCACTGCAACCCCAAAACTGAGAGGTGAAGTAGGGCTAATTTTTGGTGAAAACTGTTCTGTAGTAATGCTGAGTAAAGCCAACAGTAAATGAGTTCATTAACTTCTTTCAACAAAGTCTGTAGTGTGGCTCTGCATGATGGAGAGGCACTTCAAGCTACAGGAAGTTCAAGGTGACATTATTAAGGCAAAAACTTAGTTGAGGTAATCAGATGTTACTATCCCCTCACCAAAGTGATGATCCATCAGAGTGGATTTTTTTACGTGTAAAACTGATACTTCAGTGTCTATAAGTTTTCTTAAGTCCCCAATGTATACAGTTTACAGCCTACAACTTGTCACTCATTAATCATATCATTTTTTTCATAATTAAAAGAACAAAATATACTTGAAGAAATGTAGGGCTATTTTATCCAAACTGCCAGACTGTCAGAAGTCTGAACAGGAAAATAAAAGTCTTCTCAGGAATAACTCGTTCAGACTTGATTTTGCCATACATGGCTTTGCCTGAAGATGTAAATGGTGACTAAGCCTTTATTTGATAATCTGAAATGCTTACACTGAAATAAAATATAATTTCTTTGAGCACATTAATATGAATGAGTCTAGCTTGATGAATCAGTTGCAAGAGTCATATCACAAAAATGGAATCTCAAGAGACATAATAAATAATTAAGCCCTTACAGGAAACTCATCTGTTTCCCCACTTGTGCACAGGAGATTTACATGCAAAGTTTCTCTTGAAGCTGCTTGTAGTTAACATTGAACACTTACAAGAATATAGAAAATTGGAATACTGGGCGGGAAAACAGCATTTTCCAGCCATTGAAATATATGTCTTAATTTATATCTGTGACTTTTATGTTATAAAAGTTTGGGGTTTATGAAAGATATACAAAGGATGGCTCCTGAGAACCGAGACTTTGAGTACTATCCTATTACTCTAAGACAGGTTCAGCTGAAGAATGTTCCCCTTTAATCCAAGAATAAAAAAAATCTATGTTAAGTGCTACTATGAATCTGGGTGCAATTAATTTGAGGAGCAGTTCTGATTATGTATGTTGGCTTAAATAGTTGCATGAAGGTGATTAATACATGTAACCAGCAACATCCTCTGTGGCTTTAAAATGAACTTTCAGTGTTTCACCTCTTCTTGGTACAATTGGCTGTGTTGACACACTGTTTTGTGGATTTATGGAAGGTAATTTCTCTCTGTGTTGAAAATTTGTGTTGAGATAAATAACATTACTGCAAAACCGATTGAAGGCTAACATGCTCCTTACAAAATAAAGTAAACAAAATCAAAATGAACACATGCTGACAAATGTACAGTTTCCTAAAGCAGTCCCTGTATTTCATTAAGGGATATGAAGTAACGTTTCTAAAATAATTTTGACCCTGAAACGTTACAAATCTAATCTGAGCGCGCTCCAGAATGGTTGGGGAATGTCAAGAAGAACCATGGTTTACCACTATGTCTCATAAGTTCAAATACATTTAAATAAAAAATCTTAAATAGTGCATTCAGTGTATATAACCAAAAATAACGAGGACACCCTTAGCAGCAAAGCCGTGATCCAACTGAATCCTACAGATTTTCACTGGATTTTTTTTGTGGTGTACTGATGTAGATGAATATTTGTAACACATGAAAGCCTTACTGTTTTGGCAATCCCAAGAATGACATGGATAACTACCTATGGACTCATAAGAGCCACCTAGTGTAGGAACTAATAGCGAAAAAATTTTTACTCACCGTTATAAAGCGAAGAAGCCAAAATCCTACATATTTTTGGAGCAAAACCAGTATTTTGCCTTGTTTAGAGTGGTGATGAAATAGCAAAGTCTGGCTCTGAACATCAAGTGTAAGCTTGACTTTTGAGCCAAAGCATTCTGACACTCCATGATGCTCAAGTGGAGAAGAGCTTTCTTGAAGAATCATTTTTGAATGGCTTTTGCAGAAGTGTGGCCAAGAACAGGTGTACACTGATTTTTCAGGGGAAAATGGTGGGAGCCAGTGAGCCCCTGAGGCTCTCCTAGCCCAGCCAGCTCAAATGCCCCTTGGGTATCCATTTACTGCATGGCTGCTCCTGTCTACCTTCAAAGCATGCTGAGTCTTCACATGCAAAGCATGCCAGCTGAGTGACATGTTCTCTGGCTTTGCCTTTTTTCAAGTGGTTCTTTGCCTGTCATTAATGCAGCCTAGTACAGCATGATGAAGTGCTTGCACAGTACTTACAGTGACACAGATCAGACTGCATTAACTTGACTGCTTCATGGATGTGACATATAGATTGCTCCCCAGCAGATCCTCTGCTGTTATTTCAGCTAAATGAAATCTTTCTACAGGAAAGATTGAAAGCATATAGGTCATAATCTGTTCGGACCTCTGAAATTTGCAGGACAAGGTAATCTGTAAATTAAACTTTCTCTCATCAGCTCCCTAGGAAAGAAAACAAGCACAAGAAACAAAGACTCCATCCCCTTTGCATGTGAATTCACCATTAATTCATCTGCTTTCTAACTGACAAATTCTTTAGTTCATAACTCATGATTTGTAATTCATGGACCATTGAGCAACAGTGAGAGTGCTCATCCTTTCCTCCTCCTCCTCCGTCAGAGTGTGGGCATCCCCTGAATTCCGCTGGGATGCACAAAAGCCTGAGCAATACTGCTGCTGCTGGAGCTGTTTCAAAAGTTTTTTGGTGGGCTGACCCATTTCTACTACCCAGCATGGAAATTAATCTCTCCCACTGCCATGGATTAGGCTGCTCTGAAGAAACTGCCCAAAGTCAATGTTCAAGGTGGATGGATGGATGGATGGATGGATGGATGGATGGATGGATGGATGGATGGATGGATGGATGGATGGATACATAAGAACCTCCAGCTTTCCTGGAGTGATAAATGGTGAGTGCACATTGTTGCTTTAAGTCATTGAAGAATTGCTGAAACGGTTTGAGGAGAACTCAAGCTCAGCCCCTCACTTATCTTGCACTGGGTTTGAGCAAGGACTAAGGGCTGAAAGATGTCTGGAATGAAGAAGAGATCGCACAGCCTGATGTTGTTTCAGTGAGGCACCAGTGCCTCTGTACCAGCCACTGGCCTCACTCCCCATTCACAAGCCTTGTTGTAAATCTGGTCCAATAAGGAGATAAGGATGTGCACAGCACAAAGACTGTCTGGTGAAGGTCAGACAGCCTTTACTGCCACCCCATTATGTGGGGGAGGACCAAAGTGTTTATTCTATCTTTTGTGCCAACTATGAATTCTGACAGAAAGTAACCAAGACCCTCATTAAGCCCCATTTACATATTAATTTTCACAACCCTAAGAATGCAAATGAATAGAAAGGACACACAATACATGTATGACCAGAGTCACCAAAAACCCAACTACAGGATGCAATTGTTCCATCCCACTGGGAAGAGTCAAAATTCATAGTATAAAAGGGGGATTTGAAATAAAAAAGATAGAGGAGGAAAATACCTCAGCCTGCTTGGGATCAGTTGACAAACTGTCTCTCCTCCTTTCCTGAAGAGATGCCTTTAGGTGAAATTTGCACCTCCAACTGCATTGAATGACACAGAGAAATATACATTTTTATGTTTATATAATTGCTAGATCTCTGTTTCTGTACTCTCACAACACACACTAACACTGTAGTTAGTACAATTATCACCAGCAGTTCTGAACATGCTGCTTTGTTCACACATTACTTGTGAATCTGAATTGTGCAAATCCTTATTGAACACAGTCAGGCCTATAGTACTGAATTAGTAAATCATGCTGTTTGTGAATCTGTGCTTGTCAAAGTTCTAATTGAACTCAACCAAACTCACAGTGCTGAATTGGCTGTGGTCAGAAATTTACCCAACCCACTGATCACTGAGGTCCAGCTGAACCACGGCGAGGTTTATTGTCTGACAAATTTCTGTATCCTGAACACAACAAGCTCTAAAACACCACATTCATACTGGTGATTTCATGACCACTATGTAAGATGATCTCACTAATTTAGCCAAAAAATCAATCAGCCACATTACACTCGAATCAACTAAATACATTACACTGTATATATGTGTGAGCTAAGGTACCTCATCAGAAGCACAGAGTAGTGATATTCCTCAAAGAATCGCTAAAAATAATATCTTTTAAGAGTATAAGGACCACATTGCATGATGCTTCATCAGTTCTTGTATGTCTTTGAAGACAACTCAACTTTGAAGCCCACACAACTTTGAAGCCCTTTTTGTCTTTAGTATCACTGAGTTTTAGAATTAGTATGACACTAAACTTGCATGGATTAAGTGATAATTGCATAATTTACATAATGTACTGTTGCTGGATGCTAAATTTCTTGTTGTATGTATGAGATATTTGATTCGAATGTCAGAAAGTCGTAGGCATAGCTTAGACACTGATGCAATTATTGTTGTTAAAATGGGGAAAATATAATTTCTACCAGTGGATGTACTAAGCTTTTATTAAACCAAATCAAAAGAAAGGAATAAATGCTGGGAACATGACTGGGGGAAGAAAGGCTACAACCTTGTTCCTTTGCCTTCAGAATGCTTGCTTGTAGTACAAAAAGTCTAAGTACAGTCTTGATTTAAATACAATGATTTGTTCCAAAACATCTGTAATAACGCATTCATTATTTGTTTTGGCTAAACCACAGAATAATTCACTCAAAACAATTAATTAGTGCTTAGTGACCAGTCTTCTGTCCTACTGGTGTGAGAGATAAGAAAGATTTCTATAAAAGTATACCTATCCATTACCGCTTTACTGTATTCTTGCCAGTCAGGCCCCAGTTCATAATTTGAAAATTGTGCTGCTTTACAGTCTGTAATTTTATTCTCCTTTCACAAAAATGTGAATGTTGTCTTTGGGGAATTAGACTCTATTTGTTTAGCCCGTTGTTGATTTGGTTCTAGGATGCTGCTTTCCTACATGAAGGATATGGCAGAAGTTCAAGAAAATGTGTTTTGGGAGTTTCCTGCCAGAAGGTGCTATGGTGACAATCCTCTGGGTGTAGCAACTGTAAGATTGTTCAAAATGAAACAAAACCTGCACTGGTAGATAAAATAAAACATGGTGATTTTTTGCCACCACTGAGGCCACCAGTCTTTTTGTCTTTGGAAACACATGTCAAATTCTTTTTGATAATTATTTCTATATTTTTCTTGATTCTTTTTCTAGTTTTTGGCAGGCTATGATTTAGGAGGAATGGAATTAACACTGGTGCCAAAATGGCTACATGAAAGACAGCTGCATTATAACTTACTCAATTGTCTTTTAAAATTTTACAAGATAAATGAAAAAGTTAAATTGAAATTAACCAATTACAGTAATAATATTTCAATATCTTTAGATAATAAAATACAATATGAAAGTTGTGTTAATTCACACAGGCATTCAGGAACTGCAGTGTCTAAAGACTACTCAAAGTCTTTTTGGTTCTTACATATAAATTATTAGAGGACCTAAATATCCTCTTTTCTTTTGGTATTTTTTTTCTTCTTGCTTATATAACCTCAGAAAAAGTAAGAATATCTCTAGTAATATCTTCCTATGTTCTAAATTTTAGGAGGCAAGCTAATTCTTCCATTTGTTCTCTTTTATGTTATATAGACTCTATGAAATAACTAGTACTGTTCACATTACATAGAATGCATTCAATAAAACTATGTAGTATAAAACCAGAAAAAAAAATTTAGCAGTAAAATTATCTCATTGTTCTGTCTGTCTGTTTTGAAAACATCAGTAAAAACTTGATAGGTGAATTTTGACCTCCTGCTTAGACAAATACACAACATTAAGCTCCTACACATTTGTTTCAATATTTTTTCGTTACTGTTTTGTGAGAAATACTTGTTTCTGGTCGAATCTGGTTTGAATCAAAATCTCACACATCCCACATATAAAAATTAACCAAAGAAATCATTGTCTTATTTCATTACATTGTTTCACAAAATCCTGTTAACATTTGTTGTTTCTGAATGTTCATGTATATGTGTCAATTAGAGAATTAATGATTGCTGTGATGGGAAAGTTTAGAAGACAGATAAGCCAATTTTTAATTTTTAAACATTTCCTGTCTGAGGCTAATGCAGTACCACAGAGCTGAGCTGGGATGTAGCACAGTTCTTTGCTGCCCTGGTCACTGAGGTTCAGCAAATAAGACTCAAACCCCATCTACCAAGGCAAGCTGAAACCATAATGAATGTGTTGCATCGCTTCTCCCTGCCCAATCACATGGGATATCCTGCCAATTTATAAATGTATTGTGTTTATAGACAGCTCTGTCTCTAGGCTACATGTTGCAAAAACTTAGTGAGAACTTTCCCAGGCTGCTGCAGATGCACATCCTTTGTTTCTTTGTTTGCTTCTTTGTTGATTTTCCATAGTTAGCTGCTGTTTCTTTTATTAAAGCAAAAGTGGTATTTGCTCAACTTTGGGGATTGTCTTTCATCATGCCCAGTAACTATGAGTTATGAGTTATGGGACCACTTGCCTTCACACTATGACCATATTTTCAAGGTTTTTACTGTTTCCCCATCCTGAGACTACACCTCAGCAAGAAACATCTAGTACCAAGGTCCAGTTTACACAAGAAGTTCTCAGAATAAGTTGATAACAAGGCTAACCAGCCAGGACCAGGGCTTGGTGCAGTTAGCATAAGGCAGTTAACTCAAAGCAGGACCTTGCACTTGGCTTTGTTGAATCTCACAAGGTTCCCATAGCCCACTTTTTGAGCTTATCCAGGTCTCTCTGGATGGCATCGTGTCCTTCAGGTTTGTCAACTGCACCACTCAGCTTGGTGTCATCTGCAGGACTGCTGCCTATATCTTTGATGAGGATGTTAAATAGCACCAAACCAAACAGGGACCCATGAGGAGCACCACTTGTCACTGATGTCCATCAGGACTCTGAGCCACTGACCATTGCTCTCTGGATGTGACTGCCCAACTAATTCCTTATCCGCCAAACAGTCCACCCATAAAATCCATGTCTCTCCAATTCAAAGAGAAGTCCATGTCAAAGTCCAGAGAGATGACATCTGTAGCCCTTCCCGTGTCCACTCATGTGGTCAGCACAATGATGTTCGTGGATGCAACAGGCCTCTGCATAAGCTCTATTTTTCATATTTCTGTCGAGATAAATGAAGAAGTGTGTAGGCAATGTCTGGGAGCAGGTTTAGAAAGTAGAACTCGGATAAATGGATTTGCATCAGTCTCCCAGCAGCCCAAGTGCTCTTAATGAGCTGTTGTGACAGCATCTGTGACTATCTGTAATATTTATGTGCATAAATAATTATTTCTGTTACTTCGGGAATGAAGAAATAATTTCCAGTCTGGAAAATGAGTGTAGGAAGAAGCAAGATGAACATGACCAGGTCAGTTTGAGTGTAGATGTTTCATGGGAAAAGAATGAAAGATAATTTGATCTCTTGCTGTACACTTTACCATTTTATTCTTATTTTCCTTTATAATTCAACAAAGACCATTATATAAATGCCAGAGTGCCTGTTGATAACAGCATGCGAGACTTACTCTGATAAAATTTTATGGTCCTGGAATTTTAATCTGGAGAAAACTTGAGTTTTATTTCAGTGTTGGTCTAATGCCAAGCACAGTGGGATTATGCTTTATGACTTGGGATTTTTGTTATACATGGGATGAAAATAGTAATTAATACAGTATTACATGGTAAAATAAGAGTGGTTGCGCTAAATCCAGTCTGAATATAAGCTGAATAAGAAGATAAAATTCAGTCTGCATATTGTGGTGAACAAACAGAATCCCATCAAATACATCTATTCATTCTCCTTAGGACCATCTCCTTAGGACCATTGGCATATAATTAAAATTTGTCTTGTGTAGGTTTAATGATGTCAAAGACATTGTTAACTCGACACAAGAGATTGCTTTCCCCTTTAATGGTTATGTATCCTATAGTTAAAATAATTCTTATAGGTTTTTAATTAGCCCTTGTATTAAGAAGACATTTCTTTATGTTGTGATGAAAGCATATGGATTAGATCTTTCCTTGGTACCCAGGGGTAAGGAACTGGGAAAGGCTGTAGGCCCTGTTCTTCCACTTGATCACTCCAGTGGAAAAGTCGTTAACTATCAGGTGGTCTTCTGTCTAATTTTAAACTTACTGAAATGGGAAAAGGATTTGAGTAAACAAAGTTTTTAATTGCAAAATTTCTGAAAACTGACATTTATGGAATGTATCATTAAAAATAATATATGATGAGTCAGCCTCTGAGAGAAAAAAAAATTATTCTTTGCTTGGCATTAGTCAGAGACATTTTTATTAATTCATACATTAATTCTTAACAGATACGTAGCGCTTTCCCTAAAAACAGATTTTTTGTAGGTGGCAGGTTCATCAAAATTCAGTTGGGGCACTTTAAATGGCCTGAATACAGAATAATTTTAGCATGTTCTATCAAAATCAGATCTGTCTTTTGAAATGTTTTTATGTCCTGATATCATATGACCCTAGATGGCAGCCCTTCTGTAAACTACAAGGAGTCCTGATGCTCTACATACTTCAGCATTCCAACAAATTCGTAGACAAGGTGTTCCTGTAAACAAAGATGGTGAAAGAGCATAGTCACTACAGAGTCCATAAATTTGTTTTGTTGGTTTTTTTGGGTTTGGTTCCATTTCTCAGTATGTTGCTGCTCACATGAAGTTATAGGACCTTCATATAGGTAAGGAAATCACAGAAGGACTTCCAATGCTATTTTGACTACAAAGCCTGTTTATGCAGCTGCCTTTTCCTAAAGTTGTTTGGATACCTATGCATCAAGGAAAGCAATTTTAAAGTTATTTTGTTGGACATGTTCTAATACTTTACATTTCCTAAATGTCATTTGAGGCAAGCTCTTTGAAGTTAATTGATGCAATAAATATACTTAGTTATGCTATTACTTACTTTAAAGTCATTAACAAGAATACTTCAAACACAGATAATGAAAGGCAAACACATTTGAATTGCACATTGGCTGTTTGCTGTCTTTTCTGTCTTCTACACAGAGGTGCACACATGGCTTAATACAAATCACAAACCCAAAAGAAACCTCAGAGTGACTATGTTTTTATTTGGAGATCACATAATGGTTTTGCTATAAAAAGCAAGAGACTGTACTCTTAGCCTACTTATATATTTATTCTTTTATATTTATTTTACTCATTAGAAGACTGGAGAGAGTCTCTGCCTTTGGATATCCCAGTGCCACTAGACAAAGGTATGAAACTCAGCGCTGTTTCTCACCAGTCCTTCCTTCTTATTAGTGTGACATATTTTAATGGTGTTTTTATAAAGGAATTATATGTAAAACAGAGGAATTTCTGGTGTCATTTCAGTTGTCCTAAATTCTCAGATGTTGGATTACTCATAGTTTCAGTTATTTATGCCATTGAACAATTGGTTATATTAATCCAGACAAAATTGTCTGCGATTTACATAAATTATTTTCAAAGAGGAAAGACAATTAAAAGGAATCTTATGTAAAGTAAAAACAACAACCAAAAAAACAAAATCAAAACAAATCCTACAAATATTCTAGGAAAGACCACTTAGAAGCTCTCTGGACTTTCTTGGGTTAGAACATAAAACTATGCCTCCTGGAACAAGTGCTGTATCTAACTAGCTAAGGATTTTCATAAGTGTTAAAAACCTGTCCTTCACTTTTACTTTTTGTTTTGTTTTGTTTTATAAATCCTTAGGCAACAAAGGAAACCCAGAATGTCAAAAGCAAAGCAGCACTGGTCTTGTAGACATCTCCCTTGATGCCTTTTATATTCAAAGTCTGTAAATCTTCCGTAGCCTGACTGATCGGAAGGGCAGCTGGCCGAGGACCCATTAGCAGCAGATAAAAGCCACCAGGACATCATTTGAATCCTCAGAGCTCAGTCGCCACTGATTGCTGTTCTTGCAAATGTGGTGAGAGTGGTTTAAGCCTTGATAATTCCGCTGCTGATTACTAGAATGAAGCTATTTATAGTACCTAATTTGTCATATACAGTCCATATTTTGTCATGTACAGTCCATAATTTAACACTGTTCCCCTGTAGTACCACAATCGGCCACTTTCTGCTCGGTCTCAGGACTCACTAGTGAGCATCAGCATTTTCTCTTTTTTATTATATCAGTTCTGTTTTGCTGACCATGTTTTTATTCCTTACAAATCAAGAGGGATTGATCTAGAAGGAATATAATTCAGATGAGTAAACACAAGAAAGTCGTCTTCTTTTTGTCAAACAGTGTCAGATTGCAGTCTGCATACTATAGGAGCATCTGCTCTGGAGGTATGGGTTGTGGTTAAAATCTTTAACCAGTGGCTATTACTCTCTCTTCTGGTTAAGGTTACCCAGATCATCTGTTAGTAGGAACTTAACCAGCCATAGTCACATTACTATGACAAACCCTCCTCTTCAGAAATAGAAGAAAGTTGCTGTCAGATTTCAGAAAGAGCTGAAATAGAACAAAATTAAGCTGAAACAGAACAAAGTCCTAAAAGTAAAACCAAAAAATAGTCAAAGGAGGTCTTTAGTAAGGAAAACTGCTAGTAAGAAAGTAATCAGTACGAATAGTATTTCCTTCCAAACTAGATACGATTTTCTCAATTGAGATTCTCCTAAGTTTTCACTTTAAAAATTTGCATAATGTTTGAATGTGAAATTAAAATTTATTACAACAGAGAAAGGTAATTTCTGTTAAAAATAGTTCTGGAAGAAATATTACTTGCAAAAACAAAATCCTTCTGATATTTCTGTTGTTCAGATCATTTGGACATAATTTTTTTGAGAAGTCAGCCAAGAAGAAAGCAGCCATAGTTCCTCCATTTTGAAATCATAGGAATATTGTGCACTTTTAAATAGAGTTTAAGACCTCTAATTATTTCTACATAGTCCAAAATAAAAATAACACCAGATGCAGCCTTACTAGAGGAAATTCTTTTACCCACCTACAAAGAACCAGACCAAGGAATAAATACAAGATTTTCCCCAAGTTTTCTCCTCTGTTTACTGCTCCATTATATCACCATATATAACTTCTAAAAACTTCAGGACAGTTAATTTTGTCATTCCATTTGATGAATGGTATGGATTTTCCTGTGTCACTTCTTTTTTGGGTGTAACATTTCAGGAACAGTCATTCAACTGCTCTGCCTCCTCCACTTTCATCGTCATTCCCTACTCTTATTTAGAACTTCCTCTCTCTCAAGGGTAATAGTCTTGGTTATTTTGAATTTTGAAATTACAATTTTCTTTTTGAGTGGTTTTTTAAGACGTATGAATTAGGTATGTGCAATCCCTGCTTACTATGACGTTCTGGAGTGGGTTTTCTTAACTCAGTTCCCCTCTTATGAGGAAGTTTTTAAATTATTATGAATCCCGTATGGAAACACACTGATCTTGTGATACAGCTTCTGCAACAGACCTATGAGCAGCCCATGTTAGCCACCCTTATTTTATGGTGAAGGAAGTGGTCAATGAAGGAAGAAGACACACTTTTTACATTTTTTCAGAAGGTTCAGGGATAGTCACAGTACGGCCACTGCCATAAGGGATTCTCAAGATCAAAATGTTAATTTTATTGCAGAAGGTGCATGAAAACTGAATAGGAAAATATGTGAGATAAAAGATACTTACTGTACAGTGACTTGCAATTCCTTGAGAAAATTTCCCAAGAGGCAAGGCTGAAGTTTTTGCTGTGTGAACCATCTCCATCTGGTTTGAGCAACTCTAGAGGAACGTGTGTCATGATTCTTTACTATGAGGGCTGTAATGAAAAAGAGTGAAAAGTGCCTGAAACCATAACCACATTGGGAACTACTTGTAGGAACAGACTTATTCTACCAAAACAATGCATGTGTCACAAGATCAAAAAATGGTACTTGAACAGTAGAAGTTAATTTCAGAAAGTATGTTTTTAATTCCCAGAAGTCTGTACAATGCCATATAAAATGAAGCAGTATCTGTCCTGAAAAGTTAACGTTATGATAACAAAACACTGAGGGAGGCCCCAAGAGGAAAGTTATACTGAAAATGTTGATATCATAAACAAAAAACTTTTAGACAGGCTTTGAAATAGTTTAAAATGATTGCACAGAAAAACAAGTGGGGAAAAAAGGTAAGAAAATAGATCTGTGTGCTCTTTATAGCATTTTGCCTCTCAGACAACTCTGTTTCTCAGAGCTGTGGTTGTTTAGAGTGTGTTTAAGTAATTACTTGAAGTTGAGTTGCTTATTCTATCTCATTTTACATGTGACTGTGCACACCTCAAGAATGATGCAACTGCAAGTAGAGTATGTTAAGGTAGTCCTAACCCTAAATCCTAACAATTCTCTCTAGACACGTGGCTGCAGTTAAAAGTTAGACATTTTTAATGTACAAAATAAAGCCTACAATTTTTTCTCTTGCAACACTAAATCTGCAGATGTCAACTCCTCTGTCTTCCAGTAGTTCAATGGCACACGTGGAATCCTTCAGCAGACCGTTTATATTATTATCTTAGCATGGTGAATAATTGCAAACATCAAAATCAACACTACAAAACGAATTATCTTCAAGCACCTTCTAGGTAAATATACAAATGCTCTGCAGGAAATTGTAGAAATGGCTACTGTAAAGCATATGTGCATGATCAAAGTCAATAGCTTTAACAATCAGAAGACTTCCTTCTGTATTTTGACAGCCTTCCATTTGTCCATGAAGAAGTTATTTCACATTTCTTTCAGTTTAGTGGATTTACAGTTGGTGAGACATAAACACTGATGGAGATAAATGAGAATACGATGTGTGTTTGTATTTAGTATTTAAAATTCAGTGATACTTTGAAATCAAATGCTGCTTCTTGACAGCAATGTCATTAAACATCTACAATGTTCGCTTGGCACTCTGAACTGCATGCTGTGTAAGGTTCTGTCTCAAAAAGGTGAGTACAATAGCCTGCATCAAATTCATAAAGTGAATATGAAAGTGTCTTCTCTGTGAAGACTTTTTATTGAGATGGTCTATGATGGGTACACAGATACATTCTTTTTAATACATAAAAAATAAGACAGAGTCATTCCACTTCCTTTCAGTTAGAGTTATCATGACCTATCATTTCATGTCAGTGTTTTTCAAAGTATTTGCCCACCTGTGACTAAATGCCTTCTTTAAATAGGAGATCATTTCTGAGCCACCCAGCACAGATACAAAACTTGACAGAGTGGTCCCACAATTATTCCTGCAAAGGATTCTAGACCCAGCTGTCTAGAGGCTTACTTTTGGAATCATCCATCATACAAATGCACATCGCTCAAGGAAATTATGCCCAGTAACTTTGTTTTTTGAAGTTGGTAAGTCTGCATTTCCTGCTCTTCTCCTCCTCATGTAATGTCAGAATAACTCTGATATATTTGTGGTTCTGCATGTGCTAAGACAAAAATGACACTGCATATTATTTGTATCCTTGTGAATTCCACAAGTGAGGAGGGCATATGTATCCCTGTTCTATGATAATTCAAGGAGAAATCTTAGGAAGAGTCAGGAATTACAAGCGATAAAAACACTGAATTCCATTTTCATTATCATCACAAATTCCCACAGTTCCCTAAATTTATCTTCCAGGATGCCTCACATTGCCTGTCTTTGCTTGGAATTTCTTCTTGCTTGCTTTCTCAGCAGCCCCTCCATGTCTGAATTTTCTATTGCATTCTTCTGCTCATTTTGTAGCAAATACACATGATTTAATAGAATCTAGAATTTAATAGAATTTAGTAGAATCTTTATTTCTGTCCTAGGTGATATTCTGAGGGATGAGAGTTGTATGTATAGAGACATTTGTTCATTTGAACATTCGTTCAGCCCTTTAAAATTAAGTGACCTTAATAAAAATAAATAAAACCTATAAAATGCTTAATGACATGAGGCTAAACAATTGGGGAGGGTAGAATCACAATACAAAAAAGATATAAAGCTGTTAGAGACTGTCCAAAGGAGGGGTATGAAAATAGTAAAGGATCTAAAGGGGAAGCCATATGAGGAGCAAGTGACGTCACCTGGTTTTTTCACCTTGGAGAGGAGAAGATGGAGGGGAGACCTCCTTGCAGTCTACAACTTCCTCATGAGGGGAAACTGAGCAGCAGGCACTGATCTCTTCGGTGTGGTGACCCGTGACAGGACAGAAGGGAATGGCCTGAAGCTGTGTCAGGGGAGGTTTGGGTTGGATATCTGGAAGTGGTCACGGCATCAAATCTGACAGAGTTAAAGAGGAATTTGGCCAACACTCTCAGATACAAGGTGTGATTTTTGGAGCCAACCTGTGCAGGAGTTGGATTGTGATGATCCTTGTGGGTCCCTTACAACACAGCATATTCTACGGCATTAGAAGTTATTCATTGCAACATCAAATTTACCAAAAAACAACATATTCAAGGGGATAAAGTAATTTGCTGATGTAATAGTTTATTATATAGTAGAAAGAATGAATTCTTCAAGGCTACCAATACTCCTTTTCAAATACGATCCATAGGTTGAAATTTTTGCCTCTTTATAAAGACTTCTCGATGAAATGTGAATAAAACATAATGTGATGCTTTGCAGTTTTATGTTTTTTTGAAATATCACTATATAATAAGCTGCATGCATTTCCTTTAACTCTAGAAATTGGTACATGCAGGACAGATAGGATAGCAATTACTGTTGTCTGTAGTTGACCAGCTCGGGGAGAGAAGTTCATACAGATTTGAAATCAAATTTTGGAAGTGTCCATATGAAATCAATAGCTCATTATATTCTTGAAAGCACATCCTGCGTTAGCAAACAACTGTTAAAAATTTCACTTTTTATAACTTTTCAATAGAGTCCAATGTACATTCACAACAACATTGGGTTTATCTTTGCTTTATTAATTTACATAAACACAGCTTACTGTCAGCATCAATATTTTTCCACATAAATTTCTGCCATTAAAGTCCATTAACATTTATTAACATAGGAAATGCCATCCAACAGCGACATGAAATCAGAAAAGACATAATTAAGAACTGAAATTTTTTCTCAGATGCCTTTGTTTGTTGCATTTTTTTTTACCTCTTAGGTTTGAGTGAGCTCTCCTTGGGTTTCGGATTGTTGGGGTTTTCTCAGAAAACTTTTTATCAGGAGCTTTTCCTAATAAAGGAAGTAAAGAGAGGACTCCACACTAGAAAATAGGTCTGAAAGCTTAAGGCGTTTGTTATTTGTCATGTGTATTGAAATAATTATTTTATTTGATCTGTTGCATTTGAAAATTAAGCAATTTCTGTTTGTAATTAGCAATTTTTTAGAGGGTAAATCTACTCAGTGTTTGCACGCAGGTATGAGCTTTTCATATCCATGATTTGAGTTAGTGAGATGGAATGCATCTGATTTTTTTTTCCCCTTCATTTTTTTCTTCATTCTTTTTCTCTCAGTTGATTAGGGGTTTTTTCCAAAGCAGAACTGGAAGAGAGTGCTATATGCTTTACATGATTAATTTCAGAATTGTTTCCAGACACTGATTTCAGTAAAATAGAAGGGAAAAGCTTGCATTGGATGTTCTTTCCATACCATCTTAATACAGGCAATTTGTTTTCAAGCCTGTGTTGGTATAATATTGCCTTGGCCTTAAAGGTGGAGGGAAGGCGACAAACTGAAGGATTATTGGAAAAATCTTTGGTACTTTTACATACTAGAGGGTCTTTTTTAAATAAAAGAAATCAGGTACTGAGCTTGTTTGCACATAAAGTATAAGGATATGTTCTGCTCATAGACTAGGTTTAATAGGATGACTTTGTAGAAAACAAAAACAAATTCTTAGCTTATGAAGAATTATGAAACAAGAGTTTAAAAAGTAAAAAAAGTAACCTGTATTTATTTGAATTTCACACGAAAAAATAATGCTACAAATACCACATTGGCTTCTCTTTATGGTTAAGTTTGCCATGAATGCATTGACCCATATCAATATAAATCAGTTCTGCACCCTAAGATGGCTGTGATCAGGAAAGTAGGTTAGATACAAGAGTGAATGGAAAAAGGATGAGCAGTGGGTGACATCTTTAGTTGATCCTGGAAGATCATGGAGAATCTGCAAGCATTTGCCAAAAGTGATTCAGAAGTGGGTTTTTTTGTGTGACTTTGTGTGTGTGTGTGTGTATATATATATATATATATACAGAGAGAGAGAGGTCTCAATCATAATTTGTTGCAATGTATAGATTCTGCATGAGATACTCCTGTGATGGAATGAGCGTAATTTCCCAAGTGGTCATCAATGTTTGAGTCCTGCATAACTTAATGTTGACTTGTTAACTGGATTAGCTATAGAAATTTTACAGCTTGATCAATTTAAATCTATTTTCAAGTATCATATGAGACAATTTTGAAAGTTGCTATTCCGAATAAAAAGTTAATCTAATAAATTAACCTATTGCATCACCAAAGATCCATTGCATTTGTATTATTTATGAGAATGAAATCAATATTTCATCTTCAGAAAGCTGCAGATGCTTGTCATGTACCTTTCTAAGCATGGATGCAGACAGTGTGAGTATCTGGAAATGCAAACAGCTTCCTTCTTACACAGAATGGAAGTAGAAATGTTTCTACGTTTTATTAATGGTGCTAAAATTCACTATAAGATTGTATTTTGTTTTCTTGCTAGATCTCGGTGTTATTTGGTCACACTCAAGAGCTTATTGTAATGACTGCCTCTAGTAATTTAATTATCAGCCTTCCCAAAGTCAGCTGTGTTTTTTGTGTCCTTAAAATTTCAGGATCTGTAGTTGTACTCCAGATAATCCTGTTTTACCTCAACACGTCATCTTTGCCAAAACTTGTGATAAAAAAATATTGAAGGTTACTGGCTGTACTCTTTCTATCCCAGGGGATTTTCCCAGACTCAGATGAGGTTAGAAACTTGAATCCTTTTTTTGCCACAGCCATTTTGTCTGATGTAAAATACTGGAATGAAAATAATATGAGAATGAGTAATAATTTGGAAACTTAAGCACTTGGCGGTATTTTCCAGCTTGTTGCTGTGTTCAAGGAAGCCACTAGAAAGGGTGCAAAATTCTTAGCTAATATCTTACGCAGCAGAAAGAAAGCCTTGAAATGCCTGACCATGAGAAATATGCACATCTGCAATAACTTTTCCTAATGGTGATCTTTTGTTATGTTGTTAGTAAGTAACGGGGACTCAAGCAGCAACGTTAGAGCTGTGTTTTACAATTATCAGTTCTTGTGTTTTGTGGTTTTTTTTGATAATCAAATTGTTGGAGTAATGCACAGAGAGGAAAAAATGATCAAATTACAATTAAAGAATGCAAAGAAACCTTTATTTGCACCTTACTCATTTTCAAAATGATTCCCTGGCTATGTAATTGTGCGTGTCTGATGACTTGGTATAAATGTGTTAGACTTGACTCAAGTTGTATGAGAAGAGGAAATACTGTCTAAGTATGATTAACAACTCAATTACAAAGACTAATTGACTCTACTTTGTTATGGTTTGTTTTTGTTTTTTTCTATAAAAAGATCAATGTACATACCAAAATTAGCAGTCCTAGTCATGCAGTACATACTTTTCCACATCCAACAGTTGTTTTTCTTTGCCATTTGACAGCTGTAGCCCACAAAGTGATGGAGAATACTTCTGGCAAAACATGTTAAAATGAGGCATTCGAAAAATTAGACTTTGCAACCAGTTATTCTAAATAATATTTGCATGTTCTGAATTGTACACGGTGTGCTGAGTAGTTAAATGGTTAAGTGGGACAGAGCAGAACCTTTCTGTCTTCAAGTTATAGGGCCCATTCCAACTGCAGGTGCCTCAGTAGTGTTTCAGAATTGCAGAAATGGGAGTTTTCTCAAGTCTCTGCTGTATGTGGCTGGGAGCTCTGGCAGTACCTGAGAATACACTGGAGAGAAGGCTTGCTCCAAACTTGGGCCACCCAGCAGCAAAATCGGTACCGGAGCCCTTAAGACCAAGCCATCCATGCATTGGTCCTTCCCTTAGTGCTCACAACCATCTGTCAGGAGTTTGCCTGCTGATGTGCTCTGGCTTTGAAATAGTATCCCTCCTCCAGAAAAGGATGATTTTAGCACTCCTTGGGAGCATAAATCTGGCTGTCTTGTAAACTGTGCACCAAATTTGACAGGTTACCTACTGCAGCTTTATGCCAAATGGCTGGATGGCAGGTATTGGGTCTATGTGAAAATGACTGATTTTCCTTTCCTGTGTTTTCCCCTCAATTTTGATTAAGAATTGCAATGAAGGAAAGGTCACAGTCAACTGAGAATGACTCAGGCAAGCAAACACACTGGATTTATTCTTTTGATTTCTTAAGTTCCTACTTTGCACATTATCAAAAGCTTTTTTTCAGATCTGAGTTTAATGTCATGACATTTTAAGGTTATATCATCGGGCTCCAGAGAAAGCTCTCCTAGCTTTCTCTTCGACCCCCCTTTCAGGCTGTGATAGATGCTGATTACAGTCTCTTGTGTGATAGAAGTTCACTCCTTCCTAGGAGTTTCCAGAGGAATCATTGGATTTTGGCTCCCCTCGAGCAATCAATGTTTTTCAGGGTCAGTGCTGTATTGGGGAAAAAAATATCAACCTTTCTGCTCATATGAAGAGCTCCAAGACCTTCCTCTAATTTATTGTGTCTTCATGGCATTTAGTAGCACCTAAATATAGAATAAATACAGGAAATATAAAAAATAATGCTATGCATACTGATACTCAGAGGAGAGAAAGTTTTTAGCAGTAGCTGGAGTTCTTTAAGATACGTAGTCTTACACTACATTCCTCCTTCATTTTTTTGCAGGTCAGTGCTCCTCTTAAACTTCATGCCCAAGAAACTGTAGCATCTAGAAGTGTGCACCCTCCTGCATTCAAATGTGTCAAGGTGTGAGAAAGAGGTTGAATGCACCCTTAGGTTTATTCCAGGGCCAAAAGGCTTTTGGACCCAAATGTCTGTGTTCCATAGCACCATGGTAAACTCAGGTTACTGATAAAAACAGGGTCTATTTTACAAATATCCTGTATTTTTTACCTCATTGAATGGGTACTGCCATTCACTCTAATTGAAACCCCCCTGTCAGGCTGACACCTGAACCTTCTTAGGGTCACCAGAACTGTTCATGTGCCATTACTGAGAAATGTCAACTATTTCACTACATCAATTGACTTTAGCTCATTTCTAATTCTCCTCCTCTCTCCACAATGATGTAGTGAGAATCTCTAGCCATACATGCTTAAAATTTACAGAGGTACAGTTGGAAACATGAAGCATCTCACAAACATCTCGAGACCAGCTTCTTTGGCTTTTACTTATCAGAAACTTACGCAGATAGATGCATACTGTTAAATTTTGGAAAATTCTGATTTTCTTAGAGCTGGAAGAAATTTAACAGAAGCTGATGGTAGGTTATGAAAGTAATAACCTGTTACAAGTAACATATCCTTATGCACTACGCTTGAGCTACTACTATAATCTACAACCCTCAATCTCAGGCATTTTAGAAGCCTTATTGATAGAGAATATTATTGAGAAAAATAATGTCTTTTTAAAATTACAGATGTGCTTCTACCTGAAGAGCTGAGCATACAATCTTCCAAGGCCCCTTCCACCTACTATAGTTTCTGGGAATGATTAAGTCCTTCCTGTCAGTGATGACAGTGTTAAAACAACTCATTTCCAAGTCTAAGATAGACCTGATTTAGTGATCAATAGCTTCCTTTTTGTCTTTTTTTTTTTCATCTTAATTCAGATACTGTGTCCAAAATTAAGAAAATTTATTACAAAGTGTAAAAAAACCCCCAAAATGTTATAAGGAAACAAATGTTTCAGCAACTGTGTTAATAGATTGTCTGGCTCCAACAAGAAGCTTCTATAGACAATAGTGAAGCAAAGCTGAAAAAGTCTGTGACTGAAATATCACATATACTAAATTTAAAGCTTGGATTTTCTTGTCAAGGAGGAAACCCAGCAGAAGGGTTTAATTTGCTTTTTAAAGCTTTTCCTGACAAGTGTATGCTTAAATTAAAATCCTTAATCTGTTAAAATGGATGGGTTTTTCTCTTGAAAGAGGCAAATATGACATCTTTATTTTATGATCTCTCTTAAGACATGGTATTCAATTAAAAGCAGCATTAGGAGAAAAAAAAGGTTTTCAGTAAAAGAAACATTCTAAAGGGATGCTTTTATCTGCAAATAGCATTATGAAAACATGTTTTTCAGTACATTCTTCTAGCTATCAAATAGGTGATTGGTAGAAAAGTACTTTTTAGTGACAGGGAATGACTTGTATCTTGTAACACTCAGAAGACTGTTACTATATAGACAGATTGTGCTGCATCTGAGGTCTGTATGGCTATCATGTATTTGTGAAATATGTATGTGTTTTTTAAACAATATTTTATTATTTTAAAGGTAGAAGGCAGAAAAACACTGAGATGGTAAGAGATGTCAAAATTTTAGTCTCGGGTAAACTCACGACTTAATGGGACTTTCGGGTTTTTGTGAAACCGTTTCAGGCTTTCTCTGCAATACTGATGTGTGTTATTTTGCTCTGACAAGTATATGAATCTGAGTCTATGGGAGCCAGGAACACTCTGGAAGCTGCCTGAAGCTTCCAGGAGTGGAAAAATACAAGCCCCCTCCCCAGCAGAGAACAAAAGGATAATTGAAAACTACAGCAACCAAGCAGGCATCTGAGCCCATGCATGGTCAGAGCCAATGAGTGTGTGTGAGCTTTGTTTAAACCAGCCAATGATGAGATTGGGCACGGGGTTCAAATTGTCTGTATAAGACAGCTCTGAATAAACACAGGCCAGGGAATTAACCCTTGAACCTGGTCACAACCACTGGATCGTGTCCCTCAAATCCTTTCACACCAGGAGCTTGAATCACCGCGCTGGGAGCGGAACACAACATGAGTCCTTTAATTTAGAAATGTCTATTTCTACTACAAGTTTACACTCACAGATTTCTGTGATCACATTGCTTGGTTGAGCAAAACACTAACCAAAGTCATGAGGATGAAAGATTAAAGCTGTCATCTCAGAAGTAGCACCAGACAACATGGTCACCCAAGGACATATGTCTGTGCTGCGATTCTCATCCTGCTTTTTCCTTTCTGCGTGATGGTGCAACAAATTTTTTGTTTACTCTCTATAAAAAGCAGTCCACTGTGCCCTAAGGGACATTTAAACGTTGTAGCAAAGGGGTAGCATGATTAAAGCCAGTTCCCTTCCCATTTTTTCTTCTAATTACTAGTTGAAATTAAAGAGTGAATATTAATGCAGTGACTGAGTAACTGGTGTCTAACTGCTCACTTTTGTTTGTTCATGGTCTTTTTGGAATCTTTGACAACAACAAATATTTACTTCAAAGCTTAGCTATAGGCATATATTTATACATATATATATATATGTATCATAAATGAACATCTTCAAAGATACAATGAAAAACATACAGACTTTTTCGCTGTAGTGCCAAAATAATGAAGGATAGATACCCTTCATTATTAGAAGTCTATTAGAAGCTCCAGGAGCAGTTACACAGACTTAACAGTTTTTTCAAAGGAGTTTGCAAAAGGACAGAAGTTTTTGTATAAACACAAAAAATGAAAAAAGCAGACATAGCAGGGTGCCTTAGAAAAAGTCTTTGATGCTAGTGTTGAACAGACTAAGTAAATAGCAAACATGTAAATTCCTTCTAACAATGGTGATGTGGAGTGGCCTTGCATTTTTAAGATTATATGTCCATGACATGGCTCTTTAAGGAAGTTCCTGCTGTTGCAGTGAACTCTTATCAGTGAAGGATGAAGATAATTCGTTAATCATATATTAGTGCTATTAAATAGGTGAAGTTTAGTTTCTGCATTGAATTTCTTAATGGTATGCTCCATGGCACGTATGGTCCCAGCACTCTGCAGAGTAACGCCAGCCTGGCATTTTGGATGCTGGCTTATGGAGTCCCAGTCCTGGTTTTTGAGAGAAGCTTCTGATTTTCTATTGGCTTGTTCCAAATTTCTCAAGATACTGATTTTTTTCTCTTTATCTTCCCCATACTGTATCCAGAGCTTTCCCAAAGATTCTATGGGTTGCAACAATGTGCTGGGTATGCAAACTGAAATATTAAATCAAGTCAGCTAATTGACTGTACCTGCTTCCAATTTAAGAATGTGAAGACCTCAATTTTGTCCTGTATTTAAGAAAAAATCAGACTTTGATGGATTTCTGTTCCATTCCAGTTTTGCTGACAGCATGCAATGATTTTCTGTGGACACAGACAGACTTCCACTGCTTGGAATTAATTAGCCTTCTAGTTCATCCCTATAGATGAAGGTGTGTGTAACATTAAATATTAAACCAGGAGCATTTTTGTTTTAATGCTATCTGCTCCCTCGTTTGCATTAAAATCACATAAGAAAATGTACACTTCTAGTTACAAAATTAACTACCCTTTCCTCAAGAATCCTTTCTGTCACTGTCCTGCATTAGCAAGATGAAGATACACCTTGAGCTGGAGGTTCTGTCCAGAACACCACAGCAAAGAGCTAAAGATGTTACTGTCTTCCAGGGACTTCTCTGTCAGAAGCTACGTAAATTTTCTGCTTACACAGCATCATGTGAGCAAAATAAATTACCTCTTTGTAAAAAAATGTGCTTTTATTTGGCATTTTTTACCACGATATTTAGTAATTTCAGTTGTGTCAATCTAATAGCCATTCAAGATTCACCTTCTACATAGTCTCGCTATTTAAAGATTGAAAAGTGTTCCAGTGAAAAGGTGAAGCCCAGATACAGCTGAAGGACATTCTGTAAGACCCTAAGCCTCATGTGTAGGCTCAAGAACATCTCAGAGGCTCACGGATCTCTACTTCTATTTTCCCATGTCTTACAACTTTACAGAAGTTCCAAAATTAAATTCTGTCTCTGGGAAAGTGTTCCTGTTTTATCTGAAGTCCAATTAAAATCAAAGCCCATGGGTTGCCTGTTTAATACATACAGGACAAATTCTTGAAAGAGAAAACGAAGTTATTGACCAGAAAGTTATTTGAGAAGGTGATATCTTTGCCCATTCTGCAGTCTGCTCCTCCCTGTTCGGTTTTTCAGTTTTTGACAACAAGCCAGAGTGCACTTGCTGGAAAAAAAAAGCCAAACAAAACCACTCAAAACCCCAACAGACAATATGTGTGATCCTTTATGACCTCACCAAAACACTTGGAAGAGCAGAATGCACATACACAGTGCGGACACTGGTGGGACCAAACCCAAAACTTAATCAACAGAAAAAAAATCTCAATCTCAAACATGTTATTTATGCTTTTTTTCCCATGTGAAAATGTGGACCCCATGCAGAAATCAGTATAAATCTAGAACAGTATTTTTTCATATTCCATGCATTTGGAATTTCAGTAGCTGGAGGGAAAAAGTATTTACCCTCTTACCCTTCATAGCAATTTAATTTCACACTGAATTTGGCTTCCAGTAAACAAGGACTACCAAAAAATGCCAGGCAATAACTGCATGTTTTTATAAAATTATATGAAATGTATTGAAAAGCTGTAATGTATGGTAGTTTATTGCAGTGAAATATTTGAAGATTACAACAATCTGCTTCAGCTATTGGCTTCTTTTTTCTCATGTCGTCCATTCAAGTGGAAAAAAAAAAAAAAAAAGAAAAGAAATAATTTCTGGAAAAGTGTCTTGATAAGTTACAGTCATTATCAGGAAAACTCTGTATATTTGCATTTACTTTGGCAACTCAGGTGTTTTGGGACGAGAGGATGAGCATGAAGATGATTTTCTGCTTAGCATGAACACTCTGTATGAGTCTCTTGCAAAAAACCCAGGAATAATATTTAGCTTCAATAATCTTATGCATGACATATTTGAGGGAGAGCTACTCCTTCTTATTTTTTATATATGAAACATACTACATGTCATTCATCAATAATACTGTATTTCTGCTATGCTGTTTAATTTTTTCAAGATCAAAGGCTTCAATTAATATGCACGATTGGTTTTAAAAGCATTCTATTTGAATATGATTTAGTACATTTAAAGAAGAAAATCTAAGTAATTCTCTCTCTATTTTCAAATTCAGTGCCAGATCATCTCCCACAAACCATGTCTGTCATTATAAGGATTAGACACAGTCATATTCATATTAATAGCATGATTGAGAAAAGGTAGAGAATTAAGTTCTATCAGCCATGGTTTCTACTTTGATTGATATTTTTATGACATGATAAACATCCTTTGCAGAGCAGTAGATTATCAAATTCTAATAACTTTTCCTCTAAATTGTTCCTAACAACTCATGTAGTCCAATGTGTCCAAATAAAAAAATATTGGTCCCAGAAGCTGAAAAATCTTGAGTTTTAAATCAGATTTTCAATGGGAACTACAGCTATTGCTTTCACATTTTGCATCTAAATTTGTATGTAAAATCACGTGTTTATTTATTACTTCACTTCTTGTAAGTATTTGGGACCTAAGACCAAAAATGCTCACATGAGATTATGTTACTAGGTAAGACTAGGCCATATCTTCATTATAAAATATAAAAACTCGTGAGATCACTAACGGAACAAAAAGCTTCTGCAGAGGTTTAGCATGAAATGCTTTTATGGCACACAGATAAGCATCTCAGAAATTTAATTCTGCACCAGGCATGGCTGTCAAAGGGCTACTGCAATGACACCCTGGTCAAAGTTAATGAATAAAGCAGACATCATTTGTATTCTGCTTGTTCCTCATCATAAGGAACTTTTCATATTTATTCATATGAACCCTCTGAGCATCCTGAACACCTGTGTGTTAGAGAAATCCAGGGTTAGCTGGGAGGTTAAAGCATGTCCTTCTCCTGCCTGTCTCTGGGAGATGCAAAGGAGCAAAGGCATAAAGCCTCACTCTTTGGCCTAACCATAAGGCACAGGCAAATCAATGAAATGTCCTGATCTTAAATTCCCAAGGCCACGGAGGGACTCGGCTTGGTCTTCTGCTTCTATCCAACACTAGAGGAAAAGTACCAGCTGAAACAATGGCTTTTTGGTTTTTGTGAATGCTCCATCTCTAATTTTTGGCAGAGCTTCAATAGATGTAAGAAATGTGGATGACGGGCTGACGTGAAGCAATTCTTGCCTACGTACAGAAAAACATAGTTGTTGTTTATAGTGAGGGTTGGTATCACCAGGATTTCTCTCTTTCTGGCAGACAGTTGATTTTACAGTATCTTCTTTTTATCACAGAATGATATATCAATTGGAAATCTTAGGAAATGTTGTTTCACAGTCTGTTAAGGTAAGTTAATGCAGGTGACAATGCAAATGATTATTCAAAATCTCAATTTTCCTACTTTACTGCAATTTTGATAAGGAAAACATTGAAAATGTTTACTCTTAAAAGTAGTGGTAAAAGGTTTTGTTGTCAGGGAAACCATCATCAGACTTTGACATCTAGAAATCTTTGCCATTTAGATAAATAATGACGGTGGAATACTATGGATATAATAAAATAACAAAGAATGTAAGATCTATGATTTATCAGATCTATTTTTGAACTTTGCACGTGACACAAAAACCAGAATGAAGATGTCTAAATGGATGTTTTGAAATGTGAAGTTAGTTACATAACATCATTAGTTGACTTCTTTATCATCAGACCTTATAGATTTTTTTTAATAGTAGCTTTTAAGAAAAACAGAAATATTTGTGTTAATGGGTTTGTGCATTCAGAATTAAGCTAGAAGTATTTGATTGCTCTGAAAAATAGTTTCAAGTGAAATTATTTAGTTATTGCTGAACACTTTTATTATGTCCAAACACTTTTCTTTCTTTCCCCCATTTAACTTAAAATCCAGTTAGTTTTAAAGCTGTTGTCTGATCTGGCCTGAGAAATAAACTTCCTTTTGTTCTAGGTTGAGCAAGGCGAAGACTGAAAAGTAGAAAAGCAGGAGCTGTGATTGCATTTTGTTTTCTAAAATTTGATTTAATTTTGAAATATTAGCTCAGATGTTTAAATTTCTCTTTTTTTCTTGTTTCTTTATCTGTAGAAAGCTTATGATGTTTCCTTGGGTGCAGACTGTGCCCCTCTAAGTGATGGTAAAATAGGATCAGCTACGATTTTCTCTCATATTTTTGCAAATTAGTTCTCCCTCCACCTTTCTTACTGTTCTTGTAACGAGCTTTTCCAGAAATAGGGCAAATATTTTTGAAGAATCAGCACATCAGATAGATACTTAGAAATAAGTGAATACTCTCTAACATTTTGACCAAAAGTTTATTTCTTTTTCATGCTGCACTCTGAAGTTGTATGAACTGCTTATACAACAAGGAGGGAGGGCTTACAGATATTAAAAAATCAACTTCAGAAGACAAAATGCAGGAAGACATTCAAATATCTACCCCAAACAGATTGAGATTCTCAGGTGTAAGAACATTTTCTGATACAAGACAGTGATCAAATTGCTGCTCAGCACTGAGAAAGGTTTTAATGCATGAAAATAAAATAAAAAAACCTTAATATTCTTTCATTTCTCTTAGAGATACATTTCTGAAGAGTTTGACTTGAGTTTTTTTCTAGTCCAGTCTACCAACAAAACTTTAGTCTTATAGGAAGTCCTATTACTTAACACAAATTCCTTTATAACCTTAACAAAATTTTCCCACCTTCATTAGTCTTTCTGAGAGCAATTTTATTTGCTAGAGAGGGAAAAACTAAAATCTCTGATTGCTGACTTTCTTTACACTGTCTTTTTTCAGGATGAAACAACCCTCAGGACTATTCCAAGCACCTTGCATATGTCTGTATTCCAAGTAAGTCACACAATTAATTTGTCTCTGATTTCTTCTATATCCATGTGAATCCACTGCAGGAGCTTGCTGTCGTATACTGAGTATTAGTTGTGCTTTATCTTTTTATACCAACAGGATAAAATCCTCTAAAGGCATTCCTTATCTTTTAGTGTCAGGTGCTGGAAAGTCCTAAGATTTACATATTTCATTAAAAAGAATTTCTGCCTGGCATAACTGGCTTGTGTAAACATGTTAGGAAGTCACTAAAAGGGAGCCCTCTGCACCAGTCAGGAATCATTCAGTGAGAGCTCAGGCATAAATGGGATCCGTTCTTTTTCTTTATTTTTCATGGAGTTAAGACTGTGTATGGAACTGCAAAGCAGCAGTTTGAAACTCCACTTAATTCTGAATTTGCAATATGCTCCCACTGAGCTTTAACAAGCCAGACCTGAACTTACAGAAATCAGGCCTACAGTTTTACCTCTAGGTAAAACAGGCTTTGGTGCCTGTCTGGGTGTTGACTTTTTCTCAATGCTAAACCACTCTGTCTCTGTGATTTTAAATGCTATATAATACTAGGAAAGAAGCCCAGAAGAATAGTAAAATGAACATGCAGGGGGTTTTGGGATGCTCAGGAACCTGCCTGAAGATGGAAAGCAACACTTTTGATCTGACTGTAGTGAGATTCCCTGGGGGCTGGCTACAGATCTGTTCCCAGAAAATTTAAATTCACTTCTTGTAGCCAGCACAGGGAAGCCCTTCCTTCTTCACTTGCCAGCATCCTTTTTTGATGCTGCCTCTTTTAAAGCAGCAAGAAAAAAATCTAAGCTCCTGTTGCTGATCTGCTCTTTTGTATGTGGTTATTCCCAGGACACATTCTCAGTTTCTCCCTACAGTGGACTCGGAATTTTATCTCAGTCAGGAATTAATTTGCTGGTGGTCTTTTCTGGGTCTTACACTATGACAGCTCCAGCCTAATTTAATTTCCTCAACGCCATACACACCTAATGATTCTATTTAGGAAGAAAAAAAATTTCAGCAGGAACTGTTGCTGCACTGTTTCCACAGAAGAGATATTTAGGTGTGTGTCTATATGAACAAACACATCATCATCCAGACACTGACAGCAAATATCTAGTCTTTCTGTTCATTTTCTGTAAAAATTGGATGAAAATTTTTGTCTTCCACTGTTTATTTTAGCTTACAAAATCCTGTAGACTTTGATGTTTGTTTTAAATGTGTATTCTCTCAGCATGGTGAAACCCCCGGCTACTACAGTCATACAAACCCAGTGACAAATACGTATCTAGTCAGACTGAAGAGAGACCAACTTCAATTTATTTTTTCATGCACATAAACCACGTTCCTGACCTGTGATGATACTTACCCAAGGTGGGAGGAAGGCTGCAGGATGCACCCTCGCACAGCAGCTGAGAACAAGCCACTAGCACAAATTAGGTGTGAAGCACGAAGACTTTCATGGGAAGAGGCAGACCAGGAGAACCAGGCAGATATAAGACAGCACCATCTATCTCACATGTTCTCTGCCCATTGCTATTTAAATCCATTACTACTTAGAAGTTGGTCTTGTTGATGGACTTTTTTTTAATGGTCTTTTCTTCTTTTCTCACTTGACGTTTCACTTCGAAGAAGCTGTGAAAATTATCTATTTCTGTAACAGCATACACAGGCACAACACATGACTAATCTGATGGAGGAAATTTTAGACAGGCATTTTCATGGAGGAACTTGTGCATCCCTCATCTAATATTCTGTAACTGCTCAAAATAGAAATGTATAATGCAGAGACCTGATGCAGCCTTAAACATAGTATTGAAAATGTTACAGTATTGTAATTCAATGTCGTGTTATCTGTAGTACTATTACCACTTCAGTATTAATGATGAGTTTTCATAATGTCATGAGGAAATACTTTTATTTCATTTAGTTCCTTTTTTTAAGTGACATAAAATACTAGGTACATTAAGAAAAACAAAGATTAAATTGGAATTGATTGGATTTTTGTAATTACATCTCAATGAAAACATGTCATCAGCAATATTAACAAATGTAATGGAGTATGTACTTTACATATATATAAACTACTGAAGTCATGCAGATAAAACAGGGAGTCTTTGCATTATGGTTGTATATAGGTGACAATTCAGAGGGAGTGTGCTTGTTCAGCATATTTTTACAGCTCAGATAAGAGCTTGTTACAGGCAAAAGTTGCTGTAAATTGTCTGGACCATGAAATACCAATTGGAGAAGCACTGCAGCCAAAAAGCAAAGGCACAGCTAAGGCACAGCTAATGTGGCTCAAATGATACAATCAAACCCTTACTTCAAAAGTTAATGAGGTTTGTAGTAAACTACAGTTTAGATTGCTGGGGAAAATTAAGAGGACATCGAGCAGTTTCCTTCATTTGCTAGTGCTCTATAAAACACAAACTGCTTCAAAGGAGATGAGCACATAAAAATATGAGGTTAAGCAGGGAGGTAAAGAGTGAGATTGGGAATTTGTGAGTTTGCTATTAAAATAATGATAAAAATTATATTTTTTTCTTCTGTTTCAATAAAGACATTTCAAAAAAAAAATAATCTAAATTTCTTTGGTAAATGTGGGAACACACCTTTATAACAACAGTATTTTTCCTGAGGTTCAGAGACAGAAGGATAGAGCAGCATTTTTGTCCACAGTTGTATTTGGCAGTGTCACAATAGCTTCCCAACACCAGCTCAGTGCTATCACACATTTAATCAATAGGATCTCTTCCAGAAGTGCTGTATCACTGTACACATTCAAGAGCAAGGTGGGAATATTTTGGATTGTGTGCACATTAAAGAGGAAAAAAACAGAAGTCAATAATTTTGGTTTCACAGTTGTCAAAGCTGTTCAAAATGTGCTACTGAGTGCAAAAGGATAACAGAGGATAGGAAGGTTGCAGATGGAAGCTCCTCCCTGTCAAGGTTCCAGTGAGTGGATGAGTAGGAATAGCCCCTCCTATTGCCATTAGTGTTCTAGTTCAGATTCCTGAGAAAGAAATGCTCCTGGAGCCCTGTCTGTAGGGCAGCATGAAAGCCAGTGGTGTCCCTGCCTGTGGTAGGGAGGGGTTGGAATGAGATGATCTTTAAGGTCTCTTCCAACCAAAAGGATCCTCTGATGACTCTATGAGGAATCAGATTAAGCCTTGACCAGAAGGTACCATAGCAGGAGCTTTTGCTCCCAAATCTAGTCAAGCCTGTGTGTAACGGAACAGAAACATTTGATTTACCTGTTGCCATATGATGGGCTCAATGCACAACCATTTGGTCAACATGTGGTTTATGTGACTGTATATTAGGAGGGTCAGTTGTATCTAAATTTATTTTCATGAAGCCAAGGGCCATATTGGCAAAAGTGGAATAAAGTGGAACTATTAACAGCACTCATGACATTATAAAGTGGAAAATAATGCACATTTTCTTCATATACACGAACCAAAAGATATCAGTTGATACTTTGGTCAAAAAATTTTTTTAACAAGAATAACTGAGTACTGCTTGAGCAAATTCTGTGCTTAAGAAAAGTGTGTCATCCCATTCCATCCTCCTCTTCACCCCACTTTTGAACCCACAGACAGGCACACTGATTGGCTTCTCAAGTATGTGGAACTGACCTCAGGTACAGGCCCCAGACCTCCACAGATATACCCTGGATTTAAAAACCACAGGCTGGTGTCACTTGTTACACTTGATTCTGCCCTGGAACTCCTTTACACCAGCAAAAACTTTTCATTGGCACTTGAGAGTCTGTTAAATTTAACACTTTTTATTAGTGTTTATTTATTAAAAATGTACAAGATCCGTTGTTCCTGCACTCTGACTATGCATTATTTACCTTATCTAAAAGATAACCTGGACATACAAAATGCTAGGGAAATCTTCCTCTTGCAGCACCATTTAAATCTGCAGCCCCAGTGCTGGTCTCAGTCTAATCCACCACTTTTCCTTGAAACCTGCCTGCACACGTATCCCAGCCCTGTGTGGCAGGGAGGAGCAGCCTGAAGTTTCCTGCAGGTAGCCATGGAATATCAATACCTCCATGGTCACAAGTTCAATTTCTATTTGTTTCTTGAAGCACCTAAACTCCCACCTTTTATTTAATCACTGCTTCAGCTCTGCATTCAAGGTTATCCCCAAATGATACTAAAAACAGGCAAAGTGCATTTGTCGGGTAGAAAGAGCCAAGTCTGTGTCAACTGTAAATCATAACTCCCTGTAACTGAGCGAGGGCAGGGACACACAGTTATTTCTGTCTGTGACTCCTGCAGGGGATGGATGCCCTCTGTTACCTGTGCAGGCCGTGCCACACGTGTGCAGTTGGTCAGGACGTTCTCTGAGACAGCGGAGGGGAAGTTTTGCCAATTTTCTGCTGTCACAGAATCTCAGCTTTCATCCCACCAACAGATGTCGTTCAGGATTAAAGCCGGGTGAAACCAAGATGAATCTGGGCTGTTAATTCTAATAGCAAACTTTAAAAGACCACAACTGTGAAACATACATTACAACTTTATTTATTTTAATTTTCATGATGGTCTATCCAAACACAGAAGCAACACTTTCAGTGGCAGAAATGCAGGATGAGCTACTTGTCCTCAGTCTTCAAATGAAAATATCTATTGCTTCAAAATGTATTGTTTCTAGTCAGTATTGTTCCCTATCTTTAGTGTCATGTTGTGTTATTTCAAACAACTCTGTGCCATGCTCTTAAAAATTAGAATTAACGCCCTTTTTTTCCCCCCATCACCTTAGGGTTGAAGAACCATGGGCATTTACAAACCTCCGTATTCCTTGTTCGATTTGGCAAGAACTCTTTTTGTCTCCCTGTCTCTGTGTGTCCACAAGGGATTCAGCCACAGTGAAATCCAGCAGTGGTCCTTGATAGCTCATTTCAGACATGTCAGTCCTCAGTAACTGCCATATTTTCCTGTCCAGAAAGTGTTTTCTTGCCAACAAGGTTTTTTCTTGCAGCAGGAGACAAAAGACATTGTGGAAGCTACAGAGAGAGACTCACTATGTATTAAAAAATTCGGACACTTGTTAAATTAGATGAAGAAATTACACAAGGATTGCTGATGGTATAATGTCCTCCTTGACCATTTTCAGATTTGCATTTCCACAGATGCAAATCTGTGAATCTCAGCTTCTTAACCACTTCTCCTTTAGTCACAGCATTGCTTGGGATGAGCAATTAAAGCAGAAACATAACATCAAAAGCTGTTCTTCCTCTTGGATCTGCCTTAATTCCAGCATCTTGGGGATTGAAAGCTGGCACAGCAGGCATGCCAGACATTCCCACAGCTTGGCTGCTATGAGCCAAGGGGACTCTGTCTCCAGCTACCATGGTCATGCCCAGGGAAGACAGCAGGAGAACACAAGAGCAAAGATGAAGGCACAGCCTTTGCCCCCCAGCCCAGGGAAACAGCTGCTCAAACACAGCCCACTGTGACTGTCTGTACTCCTGGGCCTGTGGGGGTGGTCAGGACACACAGCATTCCAGATGAATTACCTCCAAGTATGACTGCCAGGAGCCTTGTTGCAAGGGGGCCCAGGAGCTGGTCCTGGAAATCACCGATCCAGGACACAGACAGCTTTTAACCACTATGGCAGCACTGGAATAGACTGTGCCATGTGTAGCCATTTAACAACCCTTCCCCTAGAAAAAGAGGATTTCTCCTAGGAAAAATTTGTCCTGGGCAAAAGACTCCAGGAGTGTTTGGGAGAGAGGAAATCTTCATCTAGAATTGGTTGTACGATAAATTTTTTTCTTGCGTGCTTCATTTGTTTAACTAAGGCAGGGGGTGGAGGGAGGGACATGTGCCCCAGCCCATCGTCAGGGCCGTGCTGTGTGTTCCAAATCCTTGTCAGGCTGAACAAAGACACCAGAACACGGGTCAGACAACTCTGGTGCTTTGGTGTGGAGTCACCTTCACTCCAGCAACAAGCCCTCTCTTGAGACTCCAAAGGCGCTGGCTGACAAGCCCTTAATTTCGTACAATGGACTTCCCCAAGTGGAGGCTAACAAGCCCATAATTTTGCACAGTACACTTCAATAAGCTCTGAGCTTCTCACAAGAAAGTTCTAAACGGCTTGTTTTGGTGGGAATTGAGAATTTTTAGCCTGGCAAAGTTCCATTCCCTGCAGGCTGTGAAAAGCAGATATAAACACAAGCAGAAATTGCTGCATGATTCCAATGTCTACCTTTTGTCTGCAGTACCAGTTTGCTTTCAGAGTCTTGACAAGAGTATAAAATCACAAGTAGAAAAGAGCATGAAATAGTTCTGTTTTGGTTCTTTAGATCATCATTCTATTTGAGCAGCTTTGGCTGAGCCTCATTTCTTTCACCAGTAGAAAGGCTTGTCTATTATTAGTTACACTATGGGTTTTTTTAAAGCTGTGTTGCCAAAAGCTTTCTATATGGCTTTGAGTTCAACTATTTTTCCTTTCTCTGCTTGTTAATTTCCACTTACATTCCTAAGGATCTACCATATATTACCGTATTTTTCAAAGGAGTTAATTTCATCTGATTTTAAGCTTCAGGTGGATCCTCTTTCATGCCAGCTCATCAATACTTACAGTTTCTGCAGTTTGAAACACAGGAGCAAGAAGGTCCTTAGTGGGGCTGACTAAACCTAACAATACACAGCACAAGCAGCATAAGGAAGACTCCTGGGAAGCTTGTCCTAGGAAGGGCAGAAAAGCTTATGTGTGCACAGACAAGTCTCAGGGATGTCCAGACATCCAGGTCACACAAACACTTGGTTGTGTAGAGGGCACAAGGCACTGTGTGTCTCTCTCTGTACATCAGAGTGTGTTTCCACTGACCAGTTGTGTTTCTCACCCTTAGGATCACAGTTAAATATTTCTCCTGAACATCTGCAGACATTTTGTACGGCTGTTGTGCGGACTGAGTGAAAGTCTCTCAGCATCTGCATGTTCCCCATGAAGCATTTTGCAGGGGAAATATTACTGCCTCAAAATCCCCCTTCAAAATCTTCAATTACAAGTCATCTCCATTTGCATTTCACAGAGGGCCCCACACTGGGCTTACAAAAGAGCAGCTGTTCTTTACAGCACTACTGCTGCATGTGTAGCTTTCCTTTCTTTGGCAGTGGGGGAAAAGGGAACTGAAATTATGTGGATTCATGGAACCACTGCCCTCTCACAATCCTTTATGCAGAGGGCGTGTGGAGAAAGCAAAGGCTGCAGTGAAAAAACGTGCTCTTCCAGCAGCAAGGCAGGTGCTGTTCCCTGTGAACACACAGAGCCCCCTTGTTAGTAAATAACCTGCTCCACCAAGCGTCCGATGGTTGATACGCAACTCTGGGAAAGACATAACAAGGTTTTGCTGAAATCCATCTGCCTGAGACTGCAAATGCATCACGTCATTCCCTATCCCTATTCAGGGGGCAGGGGAACAAACTGCCTTGAGGCACAAAAGGAAAATTACTTCAACGTTTGGCTGCAGCTCTGGGAGCTGCATCCTTCTTCTGAGGAGAAGGATGGGTGCTATGTTCACATGATGGGAATGTGACAAGCACACATCCATGTCTCCCTCCCAAAAGAGCAGCTGGAGCACCAGTCCAGTTTGTCACTTCTGTTTTTTCTTCACAAGGTTTTGCCACTCCCATGATGGGGCATAAAATATTTTTCTCATGATGTTCCACAACATCATTATTGTTTCCATTTTATAAACAAAAAAGGTAAAAAGATATTTTTAAAAAACAAAACACTTTTTTTCAAAGATTTCACTGGTTAAGATTTTTTTTTATCTTAAAAATGCACAAGCTTTATCAAAGTATTTTCTTCTAATTTTAGGTAACTTCCCCAGCAGAAAACAGTTCTGTAGAGACACTGCAATATGTTCTCCATCCACACACCAGGGAGGCTTTACACCCACTCCCCCAAACAGCTTTCACTCCACAAGAAGCAAGATCTGTGCTTCTGGTAAGGTTTTCATGAGCTATGGTATATGTAATTCAAGCAAACATTTTTGTTACCTGTGGTAAGTAACTTTCTGTAAGCAAAACTATCATTCCTGTGCCTTTAGTCATGTATCAGATTTCCACTTGTTCACATTAGTTTAACCTAACTCAACATTTAATTTCTGTGCACCAACCCTTAGGCTGCATCCCACAATTTTGACTTCTAAAAAAAGAAACTGGGGGGGAAAAACAATATAATATAGGCAAATCGAGCATTAATTCTGTGTTTTTACAGCTGAAATTTTTATATTCGGAGTAGCAGAAGGGGAGAACAAAAAGTGTTAATGCATTAGCATTGCCTATCTCACTGGAGAGATGAGCAAAGGAACTGTTATAACACAGGGCTGATTCAAAGGACAAAAGTGCTCTCAGGCTGAGGGTGGGTGTGCCACCTTTTGTGTGAAGAGAAGCAGAAGAAAAGGGAGAAATGGAGAGACCTTCCTCCCTGAAGAGTCTTAGTCAGGCTAAGAGAAGCACCACAGATGAGCTTGTAACACTCAGCCCACAACCACAGGTGCAAAAGGAACTTCAGCAAATGTGCACTTTTACTCAATAAGATAAATCAATGTCATCTTTATCAGACATCACCACGAATTGGAAAAAGATACTCACTACTTAATTTTAAGCAAAACCTTTATTTTTTAGGCCTGTTTGTATTAAAAAAGTTACTTCAAAATCAAATTCACATGAAATTCAGAATGTAAATAAACAGAGGTTGTCATTGGACAAGTTCATTTTCTGAAAGACAAGGGTTCCACTGACATTTTAACAACCTGATGTGGCAACAGATTAAACTGGGACAGCAGGAGCATCTCTGAGTTCACAGGCTGAGGAGTTAAACTGCCCCCAACCCCCTTCAACACATTTTAAAACACCAGCTGTGAACCATTGCCATTTAATGATTTCCCTCTTTGCCATAAATTCACTCAGCAATGATTGAAAAAAGTATCCCAGTTTAATCTGCTACTTCACAGGAGTAAATTCTCTTGAGTCTTGTTACAGGCACTGCTATTTTCTGCCAGCAATCAAAGTACTTGTCTTAAAACAATTTCCTTACAACACCAACAATCAAGCTACATTATATACACTTCAATTGTACAATTATCTTTAAAAAAATGCCCGTGTACAAAATAGAGGGTTATTTTATCAAAAAAAAAACAAACCAACAAAACAACCACATGCTAGATTTCAATTACAGCAACATTTTAAAAGAATTGGAAAAAATTGATAAATAACATTCCAATTTATTAGGAACACTCCTGCAAGCAAGTGCAGAGGTACCTGCACTATATTTAATATTCTAATAAGCTCTTTAGAGCCATTTGTGCTATAAACCTCATGTGCCAAGTATGTGAAAAGCTCTTACTTGTGACAACAGAACAGAAGCTCATTAATTAATGCAAGAGTATTTCAGTAAAATTGTTCTACTTATGAAGTAAATACCACAAGGGCATCTCATTTACAGCCAGTTAGACAAAGAACACAACTAGTGACCAGAAGACATACATTAGTTAAAAAGTCAAATATATACAAAAATATATTAGGAAGTGGTTGAGTTTAACCACAGGCTCATGTAAAAAATGTCGTTTTAAATAGCAATAGCAAAAAATAGCTATTTCTCTATCTGCAACAGTACAAAAGGCAACACCTACATATGAGGTAGCAATGCCAAATTCAAGAAAAAAAAAAAAACCAAACAACTTTGGATTGAGGAGCACTTCCTATATTTTCATACCATATCTGTCAATACAAATATTTAAATGAACACTTCAATTGTTTCAAGAACTACTACATTAATTTACAACCCCCTTTTTTTTCAATGAACATTTTTTTTAAAAAATTACTGGAAACTGGTTTAGTTACTGATTTCTCCTGTTTCTAAAAAAGCTGTTGCATTTTCAAACTCAAACACTGTACAGAAAAAACATGGAGGCTTTATTATACACACTTGGTAAACGCTATGGTACATTAAGACATAATTTACAAAGATCAGAATAAGCCAACTGTGGTCATTTGATCCTTTTCTGTCTCATGTGCATATACTGCACACTTTTGCTACCCTATGTTCAATGCTAGAGGCAGGATGAGGGTTCACTACTCACTTCCACAGCCAAAGCAAGCGTTTGTATCATCTATCTTCAGGAGTCTAAGCCAAAGCATGGTTTCCATCTAGGGCCAGGGGCACTGCCAGGCAGCAGCTCAGAGCTCTCCTTGCCCTGTGCTGAAACTGCCTCAAGAACTTGGGGATGGGAGGAGGGGAGAGCTGTGCATCTTCATTTCTCCCAGTCTTATACCTTAGTCCCTCCTGCAGGTGCAGAGCAGGAGTGAGCCTCCCTGGCCATAAAAAAAATCCCATTAGGAAAAAGCCAGGAGGGGAACAACCACCTGGCTGATGCTGTGCCAGCTCTGGGACTGGGACTGCAGGCCCCTCACATAGGTCAAATCCTCTGCTAGTGACCAAAAAGACCCTGCTGCTCCTCCAGTTCAGGCAACTAAATTGGACATCTGAAGTTAGATGGTACAAGTAACACCAAAAAATTAACTGGATGGAATTTCAGCATTTATTGTATTAAGAAAATAATATACTTTACATCACAGTGCTTAATTAAACGCAATAAAAAAATGTAAACTCAGAATTCTAGATAAAATTTAGCTTGAAAAATTAGGGCTCCAAGAGTTTTTTAAAATTCACAATTTTTGAAGAATTGAATTCACAGACAGTCAGTTCACATAATTCACATATTTAAGTTTACTTGTAAATACCTTCGATGCACTCACATGTTTGGTCAGGGGTTTTTTTGTTGTGTTTTTTTTTTTTAAAAAAAAGCCTAAATGACAAATGACCAAGTGCAAAGACAAGAGGTATATTTTGATCTGCAAAGAAACTAACTTTAGAAGTAATTTTCCACCCAGGCCTGAGGAGTGCTCTAGTAGATGTAGGGGAATATGCGGTACGGGACACGCTGACAATACCTCTCCCATGCCAAGCCATACTTTTGCTTACAGTGATGTTCATCACGAGCTTCTCGATGAATAAGCAAGCAGATGAAATAGATCACGTAGAAATATGGTAAAATGTGATTGAAACCTGTACAGTAAAGTGAGAAAGCCAATTTAGATACAGAATTAAAAAAATCTGTAGATGGTAGCTACTAAGAACATGTACTAAGCTGGTGACACACACTCCTTTGTGTGTGACTTTTTTTTATGTATTTTGCTTAAAATCATCCTTAGATGTGGTAGCCCCTGGTCTCCCAGGCAAACTCACACTTTTGGGGAACTTTATTTGAAAACACTATAGCACACCCACTAGCCTACAAAATCTAAGGAACAGTAATTTTGGAAGCAAGTCCTATTGTTATTGTATGTTAAAGTGTCAGAAAGATGAATAAAATCTATAGTATGTAAATCTACAGCAAAACAGAAAGGGTAAGATTAAAGAGAAAACAGGAGTTGCATTAAACTTATGCCATGGAGCTGATTATAGGGTTCAGTATCCCAAGTAATTATTACTTCACATTTCAAATACAGTCAGATGCCGAATCATAAAAGCATTTTTGATAAAACCCACTTTAGTTTCAGAAACTTACCACAGGGTAGGGACCATGCCAGTGCCATGATGATGTCACCGAGATAATTAGGGTGACGAACAAAACCCCACCAACCTGTGATAAGAAGCCCTTTTCCAGTTGCAGTGGATATAAACTGCAGATCTGTGGATAGAGTATTGTAGTCAATACAACAATTGAAATACGTACTTAAATGCCACACAGAGACATTGTATAGCAATTGAATAAAAAGATGTACTTACTGGCCAATTTGGGGTCTGCTGGATTCCTTCGGAAATTATTTTTCTGAGAATTTGCGCTACGGAATATGTAATACCCCACACCTGGAAATAAATATGGTTTACTTGGCATTTTCACTATTTTCCAGTTTTCTTGACTTTCTTTGCCACTCTTATTATTATCACTTTTTTCCTCAGAGATGCAACCAACATTTTCTGGTTCTCTAAGAGACAGAAATGCCATTGGAAACGTGTGGTCCATATGATCTTACATGTTACTGAGTAACTCTTAAAAGATTTTACAGAAGCTTATTTTCACATCTACTTTTACATTTATATCTGATACAGTTTATTGATGTAACACTGAGTTTGAAATTCACAGAAGGTGATGTGCTGCACTTTGTAAGATAACAGCTCTCTCAGCAGTGTTACATTTTGCTATAGCTCCATAAACCGACCAACTATTTAAAAGCTCACAGTAACAAAAGAACTCAGACAATGAATGATCTGATTTTGAAATTCATTTCCCCCATCATTTCCACATGGCAGCTTAAATTTGCTTTTTCCAAGGCTGTACTGAAAAAAGACGATCATAACATACTCCAAATAAAGATGTTCTTAAAAAAATAAAAACCCAAGAGAAAACATTAACCGAAGATAAAAAATGTGCAATGCTAAGAAATACAACAGCATATTAAGTTCTATGCCATCTTATTTTTTCCAAGTGCTTGAATTCTTTGTCATATCTAAAAAAAACAGGTGGGTCTTTTTGCCTGAACAGTAAACCTAAAGCAACAAACTACGAGACTGTGGTGGTGCAAATTTAAGGTCACCAAAAGATGAGAGATCCCTTCTCAAAGCACTCAGCTAGAAAAAGATGTTTTCCATTGGTATGTGTTTGCCAGTATGTGCGCATCAGGGAAGGAGATGCAAATACTTACTTTTTCCCTGCTACCAACAAGATACTGACTTCTTTTTTGAGTCACTCACAGTCTCTCAGGTTTACAGGTATGTTTTTAAGTCAAATTCAAAATATTTAGAACTCCAGACAGCATCCACCTAAAGATGCCTCTCAGCAGAAGAATTAGGTGTTCACAGTCCCATCTACCCTGCCTTTAAATGAGATTTTATTATATTTTGTATCAAACAGTAGCCACACATGCTCTAATATAGAAAATATGGTCACTGCATCTCAGCTAAAGCTTCACCTCACATCTCAAAGAAAAAAATCAGCACTGCATTGTAACTAACAGTAGCAACATTTACTGCAACTTACAGTTCACAACAGTAATTGCAGCAGCAACAGGCCACGAAATCACAGTAGGATGCCCCACTAAATAGAAGGCCTGCAGACTGTAGACAAATGGAACCCACACCAAATCTCCAAATGCCAGCATGAATCCAAATCCATCATGGGTAATATCCATTGTAGTCAAAACAGCTTCCTAGAAACAAGGGGGAAGGAATTTAGAATTTACAAAACTTCCTTCATTGAACACTGTAATTAGAAATAGTAACAGTTTAACAAGATTGTTATTTACCTCGTTCCAAAGAGCATCCACCACATACAGAAGCTGAAAGCTGTTCACAAGTATCATAGACAGGGATGGCACACTTAGATTGTGTATCTTCATCTCAGCCAAGAGCATTGCCAAGTTTATAACCACCTAGTTTAGAAAATACATTACTTAAAACTTTCCTTGTATAAGTGATCTTTTCAATTACACTATAGGACACTTTAATATTTTTGACCAATATTTAAGTTTTTAAAAATAATACCCTATTTCACAAGCCACAGTTTGCAACTAACCACATTTCTGAAGCCGTATAACCTCAACACAGGAATACTTAAAGTTTTCATTTCCTACAAAGCAAAACAGCTAGAAACTTCCCTAAAGTGAATAAAAACATTCCTTAAAAATCTAGCTGCGTGGAACTGTTTTTCAGTACTTTTCTCTGATTATAAATATATATATAGTATCTTTAATAGCAACTATACTATATACCTATAAAAATCAATCCCTCTGTGTAACATTTCAGCAAATAAAATAACTGGGATTATTGACTTACCCATCCAATTAATCCTGGACGCAACTCACAGAAGTACTTGAGGTCAAAATTGCCAATTCGAGGATTTAATTCATGTCCAATAAAAAAATCATAAATCAAATACCCTGCAGATGAGACACAGCCTCTGTTAGCAGTACTCTTCCTGCTATCTGCCACGACACTCCTGCCTATGAGGAAGATCCTACTTTCCACTAAGCTTCTCTCATGACACATTTTTAAAAGCCTTTAGAGTGGCAAAATAATTTTGAAGAGTAAGTAAAATGCAAAGCAAAATCCATGTGCTTTAAAGATGCCAAATTATTTTATTAGGACTGAACACTTTAGAAGTTACTATTGGCTTATTTCTCCTTGACACTTGTTCCTTCTTTATTTTCAGCCTTGTCCTGAAGCTCCTATCACAGTCTCCAAGAACATTAACTCTACTTTTACCTCCTGTTTCATTGCTTTTGTCTGGGAGCAAGAATTCCTTTAACATCATCCACCAAAAGAGATGGACAGGAAGGAAAATACTATGCCTTGACTTCAAGGTATCAGGACTGAGTTCACAGAAAATATGCATTTTACAGGATAATTACAGAATGCTACTGTGCTACTTACAGACACTAGAACTGCACTTTTTAAAGAAAAAAAAAACAATCTAAGATTACTTAATATTTCCCTTCATATGCAAAATGTGCTGCACTGAGAACAGAACAGAACTAAGGATATTTAACTATTCATTTTAATATGCTAAATGTTCTGTCCATAAACAGCCTTTCTTAGTCACTCAATGGTAATTTTTAAAAGCAGTTTGATACTTAATGCTAATAGATTTTCCAGTCTATTCTTTGTCCTATAAAAACATATAGTTGATACTTTTTAGGCAGGCAGTCTCATGAGCACACCTTAATTTCAAGTTCTGCACCTGACTTCCCACTGCCAAAATATCTACATTTTTGAGTTTTATTTTCCATTTCCAGCTGTTTCAGGAAAAAGCCTACCAGTAGAGGCACTATGAAGAAAACTACACAAGCCTCTCAGACAAAAAAGCTGAAAACTGAAATGAACTGTCCTCTTATCATAGGGGGGACAAGACCAGCCATGACATTATTGCATAAACTGGTCCTGATACTGTGACTAAAATTTTAAGCATTTTACAGTATCAAAGTGAGAACAAAAATTTGCCATTTAACTTGCAACATTATCTTTTACATTGGCAGAAAGTAAAAATCACAAGATTATAATAGCCAGCCCTAAATTCTGGCCTTTAATTTATAAATTGAAACAGTAGGAAACAATTGGAAAGTTGTTTTAAATATTTTGTAACTCACCAGAATTTCCACTTGGTGCTAGTTCTTCCTCAGGTGCTTTCAGGGACCGAATGTACAGATAAATGCTCAATGCCAAAGAAAAAACTGCAGCTGACACTGCAAACTGCATGAAGTGATCATACAAATAATGAAGTTCCAACTGGAAGTATAACAACATTCCAATAACTGCAGCAGTGAAAATAAAAGCATAAAACCCTAAAAGATATAAAGAAAGATATATTAGTGAAAATAAAAAAATACCACTCTAGTATAATCTACCTAATTCTGCATTTTCACTTCTTCCAAGATTTTTCCATATTCCAGTAATGTCTCACATATCCCATGCTCTATTTAGGCCCAAAATTCTGGGGCACAGCAGTACACCTGAGAGACTCTTATGCCCTGAAAATTACTGCACTCGTCTTCAAAAGGACAAGAGGCAGGGACACTCTGAGCACCCCTACATTTTTTATAACATAGGATCTAATTTCAGATTATAGTGGAAAAATGGATGCTGACACTGCTAACTGATGGCAGCAGGTCACAAAATCCTATCTGTGGGACAGCTCAGCTGACCATACTCTCACCTCTGAGCTTCCATATGTATTTTGATACAAACAGATACAATTGAAGTATAAAATAACTATCAAGTCAAAACTTGAACGCAACCTTTGTGCACTCAAGAGTATCAAATAGCAGTTCTGTGCTACTCCCACCTAAGCACCTCCTACGAACCCTCTCTCAGGGTCACAAAGGTTGAGGTTAGAAGGGACCTTGGGAGCTCATCCAGTCTACTGCTTCCTGATGTTCACATGGAACCTCCTGCATTTCAGTTTGTGCCTGTTGCCTCCTGTCCTGTCACTGGTCATCCACCATAAAAGGTATGAGACACCTTCAGTATTACTCACTTCTGCAGGACATAATTCACCCTGTTTCTGATTTACAGCCCTACTCTGACTTTAAAATAGTGCATCTTACCAGACTATGTTAAAACTCCAATTTTTAACTTTAGGATTTCACTACCACTAGACAGTGTACTTGAACTGACTAATTAATGGAATAGATACTCTAGAATACCTGCAAGGCATCAAAGAACACTTTCCCATTTAAGCCAGAAAAAGCAGGACTACTGAAGAATGTTAAACCGTACCCTAGACCCAGATGAGAAACTTGTCTTATTCACAGGAAGTGAAATCAGTTCTAATTAAGAGCTCTGAACTATTCCTTGACAGGCAGGAATAAGAACATCTTAAATCAGTAACAACACACTTCTTATTAGTCTGTAAATCAGAGATATCCAAGGTAATCTAGACACATGGGATCAGATCACTCCTCCTGAACAACAACAGTCCTTATTACAAGAGCATTGCTCACACTTCCAATAGACAACTCCCTGTTTAGCAAGGAATGTGACAGGAGGCACCAGTCACACCTGGATGCAGATCAGGTGCCCTGTACAGTGTAATCCCTTGCTCTTGGGGCACTTAGTTCCTGACGACTACTACCCATCCCTTCTAAATGGCTCACCCTATTTAATGGAAGGTTTACAACAGTTACAGTTTGACCGTGGAGTGTATCTTTCATCATCTGTATTTTAGGGTGCTGAGCACTGCAAATCCCTTAATAGAATCAACTTCAGAATAAGCAACTGTAACATGCTTACCATTTATCCGGTACTGTAGCTTCTTTCCACTTGAAAGAGGCAGGCCTTCCACAACCTAGGGAGAGTAAAGTACTGGTGTTCAACAAAGGACTTTCTAGGGGCACTGGCAGGGGAGGGACACCAAGTACATCTCTGCCAGAAAGACATTCAAATCAAGGCAACCAGCTGGACACAATCAAATCTGAAGATCATGGATTGTTCTAAAGAATGGACTCTGGATATCTAAAGGGTAACAGTTTCAAATAAAAACATTTAAAAAATAAATCTCTTCCTAGCCAGCCTCCTACTCCAATCATTGTAAACAGGTAAAGCAATAGAATGAATGATCTAATTAATGTTCCTTCAGAATCTGACAGTACCCCTCAAGTCAAAAAAGAGGGCAGGAGTGTTTGCCTGATATACATATGCCTAGAATGGTTTATAACTTCCTGCAAGTGAAGATTATATTCCAACACGTTGGATATCCCTAAGAAACTGAGTATCAAACAGATTGTCAATTTAAAAGTCAGATACTTGAAATTCTTCTAGAATTCTATCAAACAGATGTTGTCCATGCTTTGATCTGAATGCCTATATAATGCTTTCTGCCTCTTTTACTGAAACACTCTGAAATGCGCCAATTCTTAACAAACTGTGCATCTTGAAGCTCAATGGAATCTGCAGTATCCATATTCCATCTTATTATGGAAAACCAATTCATTTGCTTTCACATTTGCTGCATTAAGAACATACCCCACCTTCCAGCCTCACACACACAAATTAGCTGCCCATAAAGCCCCAGATGCTGCTGAACAGCCTACCTTTCCAATTGGCAGCAGGGAAAACAGAACTTGAAGGAGAAACCACAGAAGGAAAATACCAAAAGCTCTCGCCTCCCAGAGACTTTCAAGTGCTGGGAGAGGAGGGATATTCATAAGACTGGGGTCATCTTGTTTGCACATCAACAGCAAGTAGAATACAGTAGCAGGCAGCAAAAATATAAGCATGAAGGTCCCTGTAAAACAGACATCATGCCATATTAGATTAACACAGGAAAAAGCCCACTAGTTTCAATCCCAATAAAAAAAAGCTCAGTATTAACTTTAGTAACAAGAGGTTGTCATTATCTATTCCTGAAAGAAGACAGCAGCAATCCCTTAATCATGTGATGGGACACAGAGACATTCTTCTTACTTCCATACAAGGTCATCTACTGAAGGATCACACTCACTGAATCCCCTTAAAACTGGTCAAAAAACTGTATAGAGTATTTTACTGCCACATTCAAAGCACCTAAGTTTTGAAGAGGTAAAACCTTTTCTAGTTACTTCTTTAATTTAGAAACAATTAGATCTCCCTGTGCAAGAGAAGGCACAATATCTTCACTATATTCCACATGGGAACCAATGTAATAATGGTTCTTTGGTTGCCACCACACCAAGTGAAGCACTATCGTACTGCTCTGAACTCTGCAACAAGGTCTAGAAATTGGAAAAACAATTCTTGACATGACAGTATGGTCAGTAAGTAAATCCCACAAAATAATAGTACTTTTCAACTAAGACTTGAGACAGTTTGCACACATACCAATTCTTCCCCCAAACTCCAGCTCCTTTGTTTTTGATGTTTTCTCAATCGGTTTCACCGTAGTAAAAATCTTTTTCTCTGAATATATTTCTTCTTTTTTCTTTTCATCTTTCCTTGAACGCAAGCTGTACTGTTCAAGCACATGCTTTACTTCCAGGTCTGGTTTTAACTTTTGCTGTTAATGAATACAAATAATTTACTAAAGAGATTGCCAGTGACCTGACCTTATTTTTTACTGCAGTATTTTATATTTCAGAGGACATTATTCACTATGAAACACCAATATACAATGTCTTCTATACAGTACTTAAGTTTATGCGTTCACATCAAGAGATTTCTAAAACCAGAGTCACTGTGACCACCTAGGCTGGGATTTATATATCAGCAGCAGGTCATGCGCTCCCACCCTCCTCCCTTCCCATCTTGCCATATTCTTCTGCATTAACTAACAACTGGAACTAAAGAGCTGATTTGGCTGAAAACATCGCTTTCTATGGTCAAACATTCACACTGTAAAAGCATAGGAATGAACACAAGTAACTAGAGAGGGTTTGATTGAAAAAACAAGCAAAAATGAATTTTAGGCAGCTCTAGTATTTTGCCCTTCTCACAACTTCATCTCCTCTCCTCTGAAATTAGTTCACTGCTCAGCAAACTTAAGCGATCTCAAAGCTTTACGTTGCATTGCATTTCTGCTTGATTTTTTCTAGTGCCCTTTTCTAGGGATTTCTGAGAAAGATAAATTAGAACACAACATAAAACTAAGAGTAAATACAATGTTCATACCTCCAAGATAATGCAGGATGTGTCATTTTTTTCTGTACTTTCAGGTTCTCCGTTGTACCTTTTGGTGTTATTCTCACTTGGTTTCTGGTTAAAAGAAAAAACAGTTTTAGCTTCTTGAAAAAAATGGCCCCATTAAGTGTGAGTAAATAATAATTAACACTTTCTCATTTTTTATCAACTACAACTGCTCTGGTTTTCTCCACAGAAAAACAAGCGGGTTCAATACCCAAAGGCCGGACAGTTTCAGCTCATAAGCAAAAGAAAACTGATTTAAGGAAAAGACTATTCATTTTTTTAATAAACAGTGAAATTAAGAGAGACTACAGCTTGTAAGTTACTTTAACTTATCATTAGGAACTGCCAAGTACAAAATACGTGTCTAATTATGCTATTAGGTGAGCAGAGGAAATTTCAGTGGCACTGCTCTGTAGGACCAGAAGTTTGGATTTCCATTAAGTATCTTGAAGAAATCAATTGTCCTACAAAAATTCTTTTGATGCGTCTACATTACATAACTCTCGAAAGACATGACTCATGTGCTTTGTTTCATTTCACCTTAAGCTTTGTTGAAAGAACCAGGTTATCCCAGTTGTACAACCACCAAAAGATCAATGTGACTCCTCAATTAGAAGCCAGGAGAAAAAGACCAAAGATATTTCAACCTTCTCGTCTTAAAAGGTAAGTACAAAAAAATAAAGTGGAGCTGCTGGCTCCAAACAATTTAAAATTAGCACATGGTCCACAGGCCATGCCTTGGGTCACACAGCTCAAGGAAGTTCACAGTAGAACAAAAACCACAGTACTTTCAGTGCCAAAGAGTGCTTTGTAGCAGTTTACTAACCTTATCTATTTAGTTTAGATTGATCTGTTTTAGTTTAGCTGAAGCCTGACTAAAACCTGTCCATTTTCGATAGATCAGCAGAAGGGATTTACAGTTCAAGGCACTGTGACTTGGACAAGTGAGAAGCTCTCTCAGGGTCACAAGAGACAGAAGAAATGCTGTTTATTTATAAAGAAACATCACCTCTACTATTCTTCACTTACAGATCACCAGAACCTTTTTTAGTACTCATTATAATCTTCACAAATATGCCAAGAACAAACATGGTACATTTCAGCTAAACAGCAGATATTTGATAAAACTTAGAAATCCTTACAGTTTTAAAAATGAAAACAGTTCCACAACAGTACCAATAAGGGAGGCCATATTTATATATTCCACACTTGAATTCTGCAACTATTCTCACATAGAAGCTGCATGTCTTCCATTACTATTGTAATGATCTGTATATGATAACAGAACATTTTATTTAAAATTCTAATACCTACCTGCTATGTATTGATCAAAACACCTCAAAAGTTGGCTAACTTTCTTTGCCCTCATTCAGAGGCGAAAGCTTATGGCAAACAACGATTTAATATTAAAAGATAAAAGAAATTGTGTGTGGTTGGACTCTTGAGAACCTCACAGCATCACCAAATTCTAACAGAACTTTATAACCTAAGTTTACATTTCAAGAATTTCCTCAAACTCTGCAAGCTAGAAATCCTCTTTTCAAAGGATAAAAAAAGAAGGCAGTTCTGAGATGAACATCATAATTAGCTGCAAAAGTGTCAGGAACATGAACTACAGCTGGTTTTACAACTATAAACTCAGTATGCAAGAAACCAATCCTTCACAAATAGATAAAATGTGCTCCAAAAAAAACACCCCAGTGAACCCAGACACAATGAACAAACACGCACAACTAATACCGGCAGGGCCAGGCTGGTTTCCTGCATGGCTTTCTTTTTGTCTTCTTTCTGTTCCCTGCTCTGGGAAGCAGAACGGCGTCTGCCTTTCGCCGGCCGGCCCGGGGACCGGGACCGGGACCTGCTGGAACTCCTCCTGGAGGGAGAACTTGAAGAAGACTGGCTCTTCCTGTGCTTGAATGATGACTGTGACTAAAAGCAAGAGGGGAAGAAAGTGAATCTTATTTATGCTCCAAAGAACAATTTTAGAAACACGAGAGGGTTTTGTGAGGAGGACTCTGGCACACAGTTCTGTAGATTTGTCTCTTATTTCCCGTACTGATGTTGTACAAAGGCTGTTAAGAAGAGCACCTGCAGCTCGCTCGTTTTGCTGGTAGTTCCCAAACAACCCCGTCCCAAGTCCCACTGCTTCTGACAACTCCTGTCAAAGGTACAGAAATCTCAACAGTCACAAATACAGCAGACTACCTTATGAAGCCTTTGAGGACCTAAAACAATACAAGATATTCACAGATATTTTAGGTATGTCCTCAAAGGGCATGTGCTATTTATATTTACAGTGATCCTTAACTACACCATTCCATTTGTTTTCAAATTTTCTTAGAGGTGGAAAAACACCAGATTAGCCTCAGCCCCCTACTCACAAAGTAGTAGGTTACTGTCTTTCTAAGGTACCCAGAAATGATTTTTCATGAACAACCATCCTACAGAGCTCCTGAACAATCAGACTTGTTTTCCCCAAATGTCTCACTGATTTTTCAACATGAAGAAAACAATCCCACATCTTTAAAGATGGGTTTAAAGTCCAAACTTCTGCTTGAGCTGTCACATAGGAAAAAGCTATTTAGCAGCAATTCCTTGAAGGCACAGTTAACAAAAACTTGTGAAGCAGCTCTCCAACCCCAAGATGCCCCACAAAATCAGTCCCGGTGCTCACAGACAGGTGTACTCACCCTTATGTCACTTTCTTTCAAAGCAAGTTCAGTCCCATCTTTGTACTTGACAGTGTAAAGATGAGCCACATCATCATAACTGGTCACTTGCACTTCGTAGTACAGGACACTCCCCGGCCAGCGGCCCATCACCACCTCGCCATCCGCAAACTTCCGCCCGGGCATCTTCCAAAATGAACCCTGCAAAACAAACAGGGCAGTGCACAGGACAGCTAAACATCAGGTGTCATCTCCCCCTCCTCTCTGGAGAGGGGAGACTTTAAACAATTCTCCACTTCAAACAAGGAAAAAGCTGTGTGGTGAGAAAACAGCAAGGATCTGTTTCTCAAATCAATAGAAGACAGAAGGAAGAGTCTTAAAATAGAGCAAAGATTGAAGATGGGTGTGCTGAAAAAATGTTCATGTGAATTAGGCTAGTACTCAACTATGAGATACAATCTCCATCATCAAGCAGAGCACATATTTGACCAAAATTACATAATGCAGCTCATCTTTTCTAGAGGGGAAATGCAAATGAATGATATTCAGAGTGTCCTCTAACCTTCTTTTCCTGTGGTTCCACAGAAGGTACAGAAGTGATTTCTAAACATTAAATTTAAACATCCCCAATCTCTTCAACTGTGACACACTACATACCTTCTTCAACTTATTGTGCTGAACACTCAAAAGTTAGGAAACTTCAGAATTCAGGCTCCTGTCTGGGCAATTTCCTCTTTTCCATCTATTTAGCACGAGGCTTGTCATGCCTTTTGCAGGGGCCCGTACGAAAACCAAGTGCAGGGTCAGGGTAACCTGAAAAACTAAATTCTACCCCCTGTCAGCACCGTGAGGTTCTCACTTGACACGAGCAGAAAGGTGTAAGAGACGACTCCCTCTGGCTCCCCACACCAGGTGCTGGAAAGAACAACTCCAACCTCAAGGAAGTTGGTTCTAAAACTCCTGGGTAACTGTTTCTGAAGTGCCTTGGATTATGTCCTTGCCTTTTGAAAATAGATATCAATAGAAAACAAGACTTTTAATTTGAACTTCTGAGTCTCAGGTCTCAGCATATGAAGTGGGGCCACTTAAAAGTCTAAGGTAAAATAGATACTGATGTCTGAACCAGCACCATCTGCACAGTGAACACAGGAGCTCAGAATGGGGGGAGGGAAGAGGGACAGGACACAAACAAACCAGCAAATGCTTCTGTGTCAAAGCATTTTAACCTGTTTGCTATAAATGTGAAGCACACAAACGGAGGGAAAACGAGTATTTAACTCAATATTCATTACATATTAACTACCCTGCAGTGAAATGGCAGAGTTTGGGGAGAAAAATACTGTTAATATTCAATCATAGACCTTCGTCACACATTGGGGGATGGGGTTCTGTGAGGTTTCTCAATCAACATTGATTCTGGCATTTTCTGAAGCCACTGCTGCTGTGTATCTCCCCAAGTCAAAGAAGTTAAAAACTCAGCAAAACTCCCTCCTGTGGATTTTACTGCTGCAGAACAGAAACATCCGGCATCCCCTTTTCTGTGTAATATTTGAAAGAGAAAAAAGAGTCAGTTTTATAATTTGGTTTCACTGACTGTTGCCAGGTAGAAAAATTATCATCAGAGTTCTAGTCTGTGCTTGCAGGCACGTGCTCTTCCAGCCCCTCTGCCTTCTGACTATTGTTTCTTGTCTCAATTTCTTCCGAATCCCCACTCCTACAACTCTGTTTTATCCCTGTCAATTTAACCCCCTCAAATTCATACCCTTGTTTTTTATGACTGTGAAATACAACCTCCATATTATCATTTCAAAATTCTTCCTTCTCTCCTTATCCCCCTGCTCTTGGATGCTTTGGGGACTTCCTGCCTCACAGCTCTGCTTCCTTCTCTTCCATCAATTCTCTCACCAAGGGTCCTCCACCAAGGCCAGTCAGAGCTTTCCCAAGATGTCACCACCTGATGCAGGACTTCATTTCCTCTCGGCTGTGGAACTTCCCACACTCCAGCCAACTGTTTCTCTTCTCTTGAAACAACTGCTTCAGAATTCAGATATAATTTCACAGGGGTAATGAAATGCAGTTCTCTCCCAGACTTGAAAAGCCAGCAGTTCTGTGAGCAAACATGAAGGCAGCCCAAAGAAAAGGTAATCTGATGACTCAATTCTCGTGAAAATATTTTCCCTCCTCCAACTCTGTTCTTAAAAGGAGCTGGAGTTAGTTTTAGGAAGCTGAAAAATGTGGTTGGAGGACCTGTAGCTAAAACAATGTTATGTAATTCAGCAAGTGGAAATAATATCCTCCAACTCCTAAGTAAGGAACAATCTTATTAATGGGAAAATCTACATGTTTTTCAATTCCTTTCCTTAAGTTTTAAACCTTAATAATAAGATCAAACATTAAACACTGAAATAAGTAAATGTAACTTCTTACACTATCTTTGCTAAGCACCTTGTTCTGCATCCCAGGGAGGGAGGTTTGCAATCCGCACCCTTTATATCCCACTTCAAAAAGTGACCCCCCTGAAGGGCGCCTTCATCTCTTCAGATAACAAACAGGACTCCTGGCACCGAGTCAGCAAGGAAGCCTTTCTTCAAAAAATACACCTTAGAGATTATTTTGCATTTACTGCTCTTTGAAGCTCTACACACCCCCCTGATAATAGGAAAGATAACTGAAAGATACTTCACTCTAAAGAAAATCTGACTACCAGCTTGGAGCCACTGGAGGATCACACCCCGCCATCAGAGGTTGGGGATACAGTTTTAAGAGTAAATAAACAAACACTAAACAAGTTACTCCTCCTTGAAGAGCAGAGTTCACACGTATTTAGTGATTACTCCTCCTAGTCCTGACACCTCACCGCTGGCAGATAATATTCTGTGTATCAGCGGAGGGAGCCACGGAATACAAGAAGAAATGCGGGAAAATAAAGGGAACGCTCACAGCCAAGGCTGGCGAGTGACGGCCCTCACGGAAAGGAGCTCCTGAACCCACCACAGAGAGCGGGCAGTGCCCGGGCCCTGCGGCACCTGCAGCCCGAGCCAGACCGGCGCCACCGCCGAAACCGACCGCGCACAAACCGCGGGGCAAACATCACCCGCCGGCCCTCGGGCCGGGAAACGCGGGCTCATGCCCCGCTAAAGGCTTCCCCCTCCGCGGCCAATAGCCCCGGGCGGGGCCGGGGCCGCGCGGTCCCCACGTGCCGGGGGCGGCCCCGCCCCGGGCCTGGCGCGGGGCCTCGGCCGCGGGGGAAGGAAGGA
>VXBA01002282.1:667661-784700 GCA_013399895.1 Serilophus lunatus
GAAAAAGTACATTGTTAAAAAAAAAAAAAAAAAAGGGAAAAGGCGGAGGCGGCGAGCCCGCGAGTGCGACTTCACTGACTGAACAACAGGCTGTGCTGCCTCCAGCCCTGCGCCTCAGCCAAGGTAGAATGTAGTCAAAACGCGGTAAAAACACACTGAAAGCACCTCTGCTCACTCGAAAAGAGGGGAAAAGGGGGGCAAAAAGGCGGGGGCGGCGAGCCCGCGAGTGCTGCTGCGCCCAGCGCAGCCAAAGCGGGGTGAAAATGCGGCAAAAAACATCCCCCTCCCTCGGGAAGAGAAACGCAAAGGGGCTAAAAAGCAGCAGCAGCAGCAGCGTGTGGTTACCTCTGTCCTTCTGGGGCAGCTTTTCCAGAAAGGCCATTCGAGTTCCTGGCCAGATTTTGAAATCAGGAAGTCTGAGCAATACTTGAGCAGGCAGGAGAAAAAGGCGTTGTGAAAAAAGTTAACAAATCGCCCTTAACAGTGAGGTTTAGTGTTCAAATGGGTTTTTTCCCCATATACGGTCATTGTGGACCTCCCAAATTGGGTAAATGATAAAGTGATAATCTGTCCAGCTTTTCAAATGTAGGAAAACTCCCTAAAGACCACCATTGTCCTATACAGAAAACTGGCACAGCGAACATCTCAGATTTAAAAAACCCCCACAAACCCAATACAAAACCAGCGTAAAACAACATGGCTATAAAATAATAATAATAAAAAAGATGCCCAGAAACCACAAGCAAAAATGAACAGAGATAAATAGGGGCCCGTGGTAGCCATGGGCTTAATTTATCTGAGGTGTACTGATATTATTTGCTCACAAATTTGTGAGGGTTTGAGTTTTGGATTTTTTGTTACCTTGGCGTTTTTTTGTTTATTTGTTTTGGTGTTTAAGTTTCTAGCTATAATGTTTGAATTAAGAATATGGCAAGTCTTTTTTCCACTAAGTGATTGCATAAAAATGGGCATTCATATGTGAATTATTAAAAAAAAAACTTTACTATTTAGTTGGCCTATTTTGGCTTAGAATTTTTTAATTTTTGCAAGCAAAGTTTCAAAAATTTTATTTTGTATCTCCCCTATTTTTATACCAGGAAGGTCCTGTTGTATTTTCTCATGCATTTGTTGTTATGTGATGCATCTAAAGAGACTTCTAAATGAGATTAAAAGTTACTCAGTCAAAACAGAATCATGTGTAAGCCTAGATTTTAATAAATGTAGACAGAATAATTTATTCTTTAGTTGTGTTAAGGCGATCAGCTTTATCTGAGAGACATTTGGTAATTTACTGTGCAAAGGAGTCCAACTGAAGCTTCATTTCTGGCTTCAGATAATGAATATTTTGTTTCCACCACAGGTTTTTGCTTTATTGCTGTTGCACAGTTCGCAACTACAATGTTAAATGTTTTCAGTTGTTGTCTAAATTACAGGAACTATTCCTTGAAATGAACCTGTGTCATTTCATTGGCAGCAAAGGCCTACATTTAATATGCCTAAATATGAGGGTTTTCAGTTGAAGTGTCATTTAGAGACTAAACCTGTCTTCAGAGAAATGGTTTGTGTTTGGAATTGTTTACTGAGCCCGGATTAGAAACCTGCTGGGCCATTAAGAACTGTTTATTGCAATTCTGCCAATGCTAATTGATATACATTTGAGGGATTATTGTAGAAATATTTATGGGACCATCACAGGACAAATGTGAAATCCAGCCAGGACCATCACCATCAAAGTGATATTACCACTGCACTGCTGCAAATTAGGTTTCCAGTGTCTGAAATTTGTTAATAAAACATCTCATGGCATAAAACTGAGAAAGTAATTCTCTAGGCTTTCATTTTAATGAGAACCAAGGAATTGTCAGGGTTGGAAAAGACATTCGAGGTGATCTATTCCAAAACTATCATCCAGCACCACAATAATCACCCCTAAACCATATCCCCAAGCGTCCCATCCACACACCTGTTAAATACTTCCAGAGTCAGTGACTCCACCACCTCCCTGGGCAACTTATTCCAGTGCCTAACCACCCTTTTAGTGAATATTTTTTTCCCTAATATCTAATCTGAGCACATCCTGGCACATTTTAAGGCCATTTCCTCTCATCCTTTTCCTTGTTACATGGAGAAAGCAGCTGTAGAGAGCAATAAGGTCATCCCTGAGTCTCCTTTTTTCCAGGCTAAACAGCCCCAGCTCCCTCAGACACTCCTAATAGCATGTGTGCTCCAGACCCTTCAACAGATCCGTGTTACTTCCCTGGACATGCTCCAGCCCCTCAATGTCCTTCCTGTAGTGAGGGGCCCAAAACTGAACACGGGATCTGAGGCGCAGCCTCTCCAGTGCCGAGTACAGGGGGACAATCACTGCCCTGGTTTGATTTCAGTAAGAGGTGTAAGAGGGCACTGGTGCTGCTGGATGTGGTCCCACTAAGGCTCCCTTTCCTTCTCTGATTCCTGTCTCTAAAATGCTCTTCAGCTGGAAGCAAGGGTTTAGGAAGAAGCCATTCCAAAAGCACCAGAAAGCGAGTGTTAGCTGTGACAAGACTCAGGAGAATAGTGGAAAAGAACAGTGATAACCAAAACTGGGATTATCTTACTCTTCTCCAGCAAGGGCTTGGTGCAAATTACAATTCTAAAATCTCCTCAGGACACACACTTAGCAGTAAAAACTGCTTGAGCTTAAGGGAAAATATAAAATAGTTGGCTGTGTAAAATTTTAGTATGAATAATATTATCTATATTCTGTAAGACCTGAGTATATCTAAGTGGAATTTGGGATTTTCCATAGGACTGATGTCTTAAATAGCTCTAATTGGCAGCTAGGGATGCTCCTACAGTATATACTTGCTGGTCTGGTGTTACTCAAGTAGTTCTGGGAAGTTCAATTGTACTGTCTGCGCTCAGCAGAACAGGTTGGCTTTGCAGAGAACCTCTCTCCAAACAGTGAACTCCTTTAAGACTGGAGGCACTGAATTTAGTATCTCAAGATATTAAGTTATCTTTAATCTAATAAAAAATCCCTGGTATATTAACTCTAAGTAATATCCCAAGACTTACAGTTCAGAATTGGTGACCATTCAAGGCCCCTTAATTGTTATTAGCCACTTTATTGGTGCCTGTGATATTATGAATTGCTGACATAACTGATATTTAATCTGTAGATTCATAACTGTATGATTCCTCAGTACCATATGAAAATAGGTCTCACAGTAGTCCTCAGGTAAGTCAAGTCTGTGGAATTAAATTCAGGTTATATCTAATGTCTTCTTTTAGTTCATGCTCTGTAGATACTTCCTGAAACATTAAATTTTACTCTAAATCCTTTGACCTTTACTTTGCATAGTTACATAATAATATTTGCATACTCAGTATCTAACTTGCAGTTTTTCTCCTCCTCTTTTTCATTTTACCTGAAAATGTCAAGGAGTCAGAAATGTTCTTGTTCCAGCAGAGTTTAAAGACCTAATAATGAACTGAATTTCCGTTGACCAGGCAAAAAAATGTCTTACATTTGTTTTCCCACTATTTGTGTCCATCTCTCTTTTCTTCTGATGTAATAAGATGGAGATTTTTATTTTTTTTAAAAAAAGATAAATATTAAAAGAATACTATTCTGGTACCAGTACCTATCTTTCACTGAATTAAACCCACTTTAAATTGACTAAACCAATATTCAGGGAATACAACCTTAACACACTGCAGAAGCAAGAGCTGACCATGAACTCCCCTAAATTTGTTTTGCTTTGGAGAACTTACTACATTTCTGGTCAAAGTTGATCTTTTTTCAGTCCCACAGCTGACCTGACAGCCTGTAGCTGTCTGGGGAATTCCCATGGGAATTCCATATTATACCTGGCCACCTCTGTGCTTAAGAATATTATTATTGTTACTTTGGTGTTGTTACACAATTTCTTTATAGGTGCTGTAAAAAGGTTGCAAAAACGAGTCTTCCTATAAAGCTACCAACTCAAGAAGGTTGAGAAACATTATGATAAATGTCTTTAGCAGAGGCTACAGAGGTGGGTGGGGTGTCCAGCTTCTGTTTCCTCTCTTGATTAGCCCTTTACTTCTGTGGAAGAAAACGCCCATAAGACTCAGAATAAGGTGTCATTTTTTTATAGGCTGTTAAGCAACTCATTTATTCATATATAATATGTGTGTGTCTCTACATTCATGTGTATATAACTATATGTAGTGTGTATATATATATACACACATTATATGATTTCTCTTGCTCCTTTTCTCTAGTATGATATTTGATCCAAACATCGTCGCCTGTCCAGTGAAAATACATCTACTGTTGGCATGAGAGGAGGAAAATCCCTGTCTTCATGACACAGCAGCTGAGAGGTTACCTGCTGCAGCCAAGGAGGTGGGCAGGAGCACCAGTTGTCTATGTCACATCACAAAGCATAACCTGGAAGAAAAGGCAGACTGAATTCTGCATATGCTGACAAAAACCACCTCCTCTCTGCTTCCCAAACTGATGTTGAAAAACTAATGACAATCCACATCTAAAAGCTGTTGTGACTGTGCTCAGGCACTTTGGGGATTGTTCTGATTAGTGTATGCAATTTTGTTCATGTTTTTTCAGTGATAGAATGGTTCTTAATAAAGGAGCAGGAGATTTGGGATTAACCTCTGGATGTTATTGAACTGGATCAATAAAGGTTTTGTTTGTACTGATCTCAGTAAGGCAGGGATTCCATTGCTGACCATAGAAAAATTTTCTCATTATGTATTAATTCATGATACATCAAATTGGAACTTAAACCCTCCTATAAAGGAATAGCCTGCTAACAAACAGTACAGCTCTGGGCAAATTAAGTTGGGCACTTGCATTCTGGGAATTTTTGCAAAGTGTTTATCTTTAGAAACACCTTTAAAAAAATACCCAGGGCTATCAACTGTGCTAGGCTCAGCAATAAAAAGAGGGACACATGTACATGCAAACTGACTTTAGTTCTCTAAACAGGAGAAGGATAAAAAAAAACACATTGAAACTTTGATCTCCCCGATAGTGCAACAAGCTTCCTTTCTGTATTGTATGTGAATTCATAAATAAGACTCATTATTTACTAAGGGAAGTTGATGCAATCCTCTGGGCAATGGGTCTTGGGATAAGAGTTTTGGCTACTGTGTCTTCTGCTGGGCCACTTACCTTGCCATTTTTGCAGCATGACTCTTAAATTACTCCAGCAGTAAGCCCTTGGAACAGTCAGTTTTCTGAAGGCTTATGGAAAACACAGACTACAGTATTTCCAAGGATTTCTAAGACTTTCTGAGAAACGTCTGTATGTGGCGGAGGTTTGTGCTTGAAAGAGTTGTAGATGTTTAAACGGAAAGTGGGTTTAATTCTAGAGAAAGATGGAAAATATTAAATTTTAAATGTATTACTTTAAATTCAAAGAAAAGCCAATTCCACCCCCTGGGTACTCACTGACTCACAAGCACTTTCCCAGAAGGCTTCTGGCTTTTGAACTGGTATCCTCTAGTCTTCAGAAAGAGGTTACAGGGCAGAGAGAGACTTCAGCTGACACTGCAGCTGTCCGGGATCCCCACAGGACGGGAGGGACAGAACATACCTTCCCTTGGTTCCTGTGTGACAACCTGCCCTGCATGAAGGGAGGAACTTGGCCTCAATCCCTATGTATAGCTCATTGAAAGTGTTACATCCCTAAATGCCATTAAGGCACTGTGGGGAATAATCCCAAACAAAACCCTTGGCAAATGTAAAACAGACAGAACCCAAAGGCTTTGAAGCGTTAACACAAACAAGTATACATGTACATGCAGGTGTGTGCCTGTGTATATAGAATATACATATGTGTCTATATATATATGTATATGTCTCTCCAACTTTATTTTTCCAACCAACGTATGATTTTTATGCTCGTGGCTGACAGTACGCACAACTCCCTGCAGGAGAGAAACGAATATTTAAAGGACTTTGTCAAACAAGCTGAAGAGGGTCACAGGCTGCAGGTCTGGAGTGAACAAGCGTTGGAGCTGCTGGTGTGGGGCTGGGCAGGGATCAGCAGAGAGGCTGCCAGGCCAGTGGCATGTGAGGCCCTGCATCGAGGGAGAATATTGCACCCACATCCAGTTTTCCAATATTTGTTAAAAATTACTGCAGTGTTTTTAATTGAATTTTCTCCAGAAGGGGAAAGCGCCTGTACTTCTGAGGAGAATATTTAAGGAAAATAATTTGGGTAAATTTGGACAAATATTTGTGACAAATATTTCTAACATGATAAATTTCTTAGCTGAGTACAGACACTGAGGAAATTATTTAATATGACACACTTATTCTGTCTCTTGTATTTGGTGCTACTGCTATGCTCATACCTCACGTCTTATTCTAGCAAAAAAGTATGTAATGTCTCAAAATATTCAGGCCTAAAACAGAAGTGATAAATGAAGAAATCAGCCTGATGCATCTAGCAAAAGATGAGCTCATATATTTTGGCTTTAGGAACTGGTACCACTGAATCTCTACTCTCAATTAAATTGTCTTCTTCTCTTATTAAACCTGTTCAACTAGTCCTGTTTATTATTTTTTAAAATATAGTAATTTAAATATTAATTAACTCTTTGAACCTCAATGTCTATATTCCTAATAACATATTAAAATATATACACATACCTAATTTTCCACTGTGGTTTATGAAGACAGACAGTTTGAACTGATTTAGATGTGGTGTTTACTTTTTAGAAAAGGTTTCTAAAAACCAAATGAGCGTACATGCATCAAGTTAAGCATTTTCAGAAGTATTTGTAATAAGTATTAGAGTGTATGTGTAATCCTTTGTAGGCATTTTCTCATTGCCTAAGATTTAAAATTCTTGTTTAAAAAATATCCAGTTAATTTTGTTAGAAGCAGTTTCAGTAAATGAATCAAAATTCTTCAGGGCAGAATTTGCATATACAAGCCTACTCCTCCCTCATCTTCACAAAACTCTCTTACTTTCCTTCCCTACATTTTAAAATCTATCTGTGTATGTATCCTGGCTACATATGTGGACCAGAAAGGCTGAAAGACACAATGAATATAGAAAGGTACAGTGAGCTGGTATCTGGAGACATATAAACAGCAAAGGTTGTTGCATACTTCAGAATCTTCTCTTGGTCTCTCTCCCATTTGTCAGGCAGGATCAGTTCAGCCCAAACAAAACATGAATTACGGGAAGCAGAGGCTATTGGCAGACTTCTTATTTCATTAAAGGAGAAAAGATAATTAGGATGATTTCTAGCCTAAACGAGACAAAAAAACAAGTTCATAATTAATTCTAGCACTAGGCAGATTGCCAGTTTGCAGACATTTCTGTGCTTAATTTGAACTGCAGAACCATCCCTGGTGTTATTGCAATAGTCATCTATTCCTGCCATGAATAGCTTTGTAGTTTTCAAGTTTCAGAAAGCAGTCACAGGCATTCCCAAGCAATAAATGGATCAGTGTTCTGATAAAAAGTCACTTGGATATGTAAAAAAAAAGTGTTTCTGTTATGACCAATTCCCACACACTGTTTGTTTGTTCAGCACACAAAAGGAAACTGCACTTTTTTCTCAAGAAGGCTAACACTGCTGCAGACATCAGTACATTGGCTTGGAGTCCCAGTAGGGCAATTCAGATGGCTCACAGATATTTTTCCCAGCCTGTGCAGAGCTGGCCAGTCCTGGAGAGCTTTGATGAGGTTTTTAAGGTTTCTAGAGTTGAGACTGCTGTGCACACAAGACATCTGGCATTTTCCTGAGCAAGCAAGTAGGTGGCAGGATTCCTGTTTAAGATTCAATGTTGTTAAATAGAGTGTTGAATACAAAAAACGAAGACTTGGGTACCTGAAATGAAATGCATTGAAATGCATGAAGTTGCTCCCCCCTGCCAGGTAGGACGGTCTCAGTGCTGGAGCAAGCCTTTATTGCACTTGCCAGAAATGCACCTCAGTGATGCGACCCAAAAGCACACTCCCTTGCACAAAAACAAAGACTCTTCCTGCTCTTAAGTGTTTTGCATTTATGCCAGACGAAACCTGACTCCCTCCATTTACTTTTAAATTGTGCTTTCCCTTCAAAATGACTCTGGCTGACCTGGTCTAGATGGGTCCTTCCTGCTAGGACAGCCAGACTCATGGTGATGCCCAAGTCCATGTGCTGGAACATTCACAGGTCTTAGCAGTGCATAACACCGTGCTGCACTGGACTGACGTACCCTTTTTCTTGCTTTGTTTCTTGATGCTGAAGCTGCTGTTGTGTTGTTCAGAGGTTATTTCTCCAAAGCCTTGACATTACTTGGCTTACACACCCCTGATGAAAGCACATGGCCCGTGGCAGGAGGACCTTGTGGTGCAAAGGCGATTGGGCAAGAGTCTGAAAACCACACCATAACCTAAAAGATACTAGGTTGGCTTCCTTACTTCTCTGTTCCTTTCCTCTGTGCTATATATAATAACATTTCTCAGAGCACATTTCCCCTAGTTACAACCTCTGCTAACTGGCCTTTTGCTGGCACAGGGTAGGCAGCTGCAAAGTGGTTTCCTGGACTCTGTGGAGACTCTGTTCAGGCTCTGTGGAGGTGCAGCAACCACCTCGTGTTTGTCTGCCACTTCGGCACTGGGACACCACAAGAGCTTTCACCTGAAAGCGGCAGAAAAATTTTAAATCCAGATGGAATTGTAGAGCCAATGGCTGAAAAGGCCAGAGCTGCTTCTGTGTCCTGAAGAAGATAGGCTTCAGGAAATGCTAAACAGATATCAGGAGATCATCACTGAGTCCTCAAGCCTTGTTTCAAAGCTGGGGTTTTGAAGCATTTTCAAGTTTGAAGAAGATTTTTTTCCCCTGCGCAAACAGAAGAGCATAAATCAGCAGCAGTTGACATGAAAATATATTTTCCAGTAGTCCCAGTGACTCACATAGGTGTGGAGTAGAGTGAGGTGGCAAAACACCCAGAACCACAGTAACATTCAGGCCACTAAAGCTGTTTTTTAGACAGCTGTTGAACCAACCTCACTCACATTTCCACCTTTCCCCTGCATCCCTCACTTTAAACAGGTCTAATTCATAAATGTACAAAATCTGTGGAGGCTTCTCCTATTGTTTCAAAGGAAAACCCAGGGAAAGGCCTTTCTTCACATGCTTTCTTACCTTCATATTTACATTTCAGTGAAGGAACTGTATAGGTCACCCAAACCATAAACCTTGCCAGTGGCACTTCTCTACTGTTCCCTTGAAACCCAGTTTTGCTTTCAAGTTCAAAATGAGATGCTTTTCTCTTCCTGCACACGGCCACCAACCGCCTCTTGAGCCTTCTGAGGCGCAGCACATTTCCTTTGCTGGGAGAGGGGAATTTCCTCTTTTCAAAGCACTGAGTCCCTCCCCACACCCCAGTCTATCCCTGGTTACTGGATACAGCCTCTCAGGAGACTGAAAAAAATGCAAAATACCAACTTGTTTGGCCCCTTTGTATTTATTCAGTTGCTTTGCTCACTAATTGTACATATAGGAGCCTTCCTTCCCTTGCATGGATAAGGAATGAACATTAACAGAACCCAGCTTCTGCTTTGCTCCTCTCCTCAATCCCTGGTTGCCCATAGGTCAGCACCAGAGATTCTCACTGATTTTCCTTTGCAAAATGAGAGCCCTACTAGTCTTTAGTGACTTATGCCTACTTATCCTGTTTCTTTTGCCTCATTTTTACTATCATAGTAGAGCTGGCACATGTGCTGTTTTGGCTTTGCCATCTGGGTTTTCATGGGCATCCGGACAGCTCCCAAGGGGCCTGGAAGGAACCAAGTCATGTACCAGAGAGAAGGCATCTGTAACTCCATAGTTAACAAATGATGTTAAACAAATTAGAGATTACAGGCTTACAAACATGCAAGGAATTCTTTACAAAGACATGAGAAAATGTATAGGTGTAAATTTATAGAATTATATAAATATATATTCTTAATAATCCACAATGTATGACTAATATAGAATTCATACCTATACAATTATGCAGAACCATATAATTCATAATTTATAATGTAAAACTCTCATCTATTTTATAGATGTAATATAAACACTTCTGAAATTTTGTAACTAAAATGTATTTGGTAAGGCTAGCTGTGAGCTTTCTCTGCAATTCCTGAAAGTACTTTCTTCTTGAAATCTGCTCAACCCAGTTAAAATCTAGTTTATAGTTTCAGCACATTCAACATGTAAAAAGTTTGCCTACAAGCAAGCATGTCCAGCAGCAATGTGTCTGGGCCTTATTGTTTTGCTCCTCAGACAGGAAAAGTATTGTGTCACAGGCATCCTGAGCAGCTGCTCTAGGCAGGGTGATTCTGAGATACAGCCTTCTGCCGTGCTGCCTGTCACAGCAATTTCTCCTCAGATGCTGCAAATTACCCAGTTCAAGAACACGTCACACTGCAAATGTGAAACAAAGCACAAAAACAAAGGAGGAAAAAAAATAATTTAAAAAGGAAGAAGAAAAATTTTAAAGATAAATAAAAAGGAAGGAAAAAAGAAAAAGGAAAGAAAATAGTACCTAAAGTTCTAATTTTTAAGCAGTTTTCTTTATTACTTCTGTACATGTTTCTCCCATCCCATGTTTATCTCATTACACAGTCGCCTAACTTGCCTAACATCTACAGCAGCAGAGAAGCAGAGATGAGCTTTGATGTTGCACTCTGGATCCACATGTGGGCAGAAAAACAAGCTCTCAACCATTCCTGCTCCCTGAATTTCATGCTCAATATGTGAGTGCTGGGCTGCACAACACAGCAGGAGACACCGTGAGGGAAGAGGCAGCTGTGCCCTTCGCAGAGCAGCATTACTGCAGTGACACCAAAGCATACAGACTTATTGCCAACATAAAGCATCAAGGGGCTCAGATTTGGGACCAGCCATTTGGGGCCTAAAAGTCCCACCAGTTAGATTTTTTTATTTAATGCAAGCTGTTACCTCTTGGTAGAAATACCTTTTAGAGTTGTTCTCAAAGAAACCACTGACACCAAGATCATGAGCTGTCGTTGGGCTTCACCTTGTGGTCTTAGGGGTTGGTTTCCTACAGGATCTTATAGCTGGGGAGAAAACAGAACAAGGCAGAGGGGTAAACTACACTGAATTAAGCATCTTTTGCACAACACAGAGCTAGTTTATTCACAGCTGTGATACCCTTGCAGTCTAAGTCTATGCAGTCTAATCTAGGGTGCATTTGCTTTCTGGTATATATGACAGAACAAAATGATTTTAAAATACTAGGGATAAAATTAACAAATATATGGATCATTAAGGAAGAATCAGGTTTTGGTAATAATGATGGAAGCTGGAGTCCTTCCTATCACGCTGGCAAGGAGCACGGGAGCATTAACCATACCTGATAGGACGCTGAGGCTGTGGGCTATCCCATGCCTCACTGGTATTGCTATAATTTCTCATTCTTTTGGAGTATATATTTTAATTGCTGTAGTTTGTATGTGGTTTTTACTGAGCAGATACCAACAGCCCCCTCACCTGTCTACTTTGTGTGCCTGCACTGGAGTCCTGCCTTGCTGACTGGCTCCACATGGACATTAACTACTGCAGGCTGGTGGCTTATTTTAGGGATGAACGGCCCACACAATGTTCACAGAGTGAGAGGGAAAGGCATATAGAAGTTACCCTGGTTTCTTCCCTTTCACTCATTCAAAGTTGCACCTCTCAGCTGTCCTCTTATATCCTTCTCTACATAAACCCTCTGCCAGGCCTTGGATGATGCAGAGCGCTTGCGCGCGTGGCTGTCCTCTCTGTGTGAGCACATCACTGTGCTCCTTCCCAGAAGGATGTCAGCTGAGCAATGGCAATGAGTCCCATCCATAGCTTCCAGCTCAAGCAAACCTGAGGACTCTGCAGGATCAGGTTTTTACAGGGCTTTCACTAGACCAAGGGAAGTGGTTTGCGTACTCAAACTGATGGGTCTGAACTAGAGACTCGCTGGGATTAGGAGAGGATGTTGGGATCCAGCTGGGCAGGCATCGGGCAGGCATCTTCCTGTTGCCACAGCAAGCTTTTCCTCTCCCGTGCTTTCTGAGGCCCCTTTGAAAAGCTTTCAGGGAGGCAGAAGAAAGAAGAACACTTCTTACACCACTTACTTGTCCCGATATCTTGACAACCACAGGAATTGCTCTGACATAAAAAAAAAAGCTTTGTTTCACTAGCTTGATAAATTATTTTTTTCAGGAAACAAAATTTCCTCTAAATTTTATCTATTGAAATTGTAGCAGCAAATTCCATCTATAACAGCTTCAGTGGCTGTTCCAACCCTCCATTCAAAGAGCTTTCGTTTCTAAAGCTTGCAGAGAGATGCCTGTCACTGGATAAAACCAATTCAGTGACTGCAGAGTCAGGATTAGATGACTACATGATGTGATTTTTGAACCTGCATCTACTGCCCTCTCAGTATATGTATTTCTTTTATCTCTTCTTTGAAGAAGCCATCTGAAAGCCCTCTCACGTGCAACTTGAGTCAGACAGGCAGGGGAATGATACTTAGTAAACCTATTTTTCCACATTCTACTTGAAAATTGAAATTTATTTGTTGTGTACCTCTAACAAGCTAATGACTACAGGGCTGATATTAGTCAAGAAAGGTTGCCTTGTGCCACTGTTACCATATATTATTAACCAAAGGATACTTCTCAGCATTAAAAGAGCCACACAATTTGCTCTTCTAAAATTTTGCTTTTCTCAACAGAGATCCTAAGCAGCCTGCCTCCACAGCAACCTAACATACAAAACCAGAGAAGATAATGTGCTTAGAACACAAGAGAACATTTACCAGTCCCTGTCTTACACATTAGAGCATTAACTGTGAACATGTGGCTTCTGGCTTGAGGTGCTGCAATTAGACCAGAGAAAAGCAAAGCAATCACTGTAGGCTGTGACCTCTCACACTAGGTGTGTATTAAACACATCGCAATTAGCATGCTAATTATCTGTGAGAAAAACAGTCTGTAAGGCACCAGCCCCGTCTTTTCCTGGGAAAGATGAGGGAGTACTTGCTAGACTCAAGGTATGTCACAATATTCAGCTTTTTTTCCTGTTTTCAATAGAAGTGCAAGCCACTGCTTTGCAGATGTAGGACTGAAAAAAAGGCTTGCATTTCTTCATTCTCATCTTCGTTTCCTTCAGAGTCACTGGCAGATCACGGAGGACTCACTGGCTGAGAGGCAACGCTGTGTTACAAAGCTGTTTGATGTAGTCCCACCAAGGCATAGCCCAGGGCACACTCCCTGCCATCAGTCTCCCTGTACACTCCTGGGCTCAATTCCAAAGCCTGTGAGAGTGTGTCTGACTGTGTCTGTGTCTGTATCTGTGCACGTGTATGTGTGTTTTTGGGAGGCAGGGGTTGGGTCACACAGCTGTGACCATGTCCTTGCCTAATTTAGATGTTGTTCTTGGGCTAATGCTCCATATATCCAAGTAAAACTGAGCCTGATTTACTAGATGTTGGTGTTAAATAGACTATGCAGAAGAAATCCTAAGGCTGAGGCACTTCTCATCCCTGTGCTTTCTCCCTTCTCATCCTTGATTGTGGGAAATAATTTACAGTGTAAAATCTTGGCCTGATGCTTCTTTCGTGTCTTTTTGTTCACCTGTATTTGATGCTGCTTGGAGTCCTTCAAGAGTAAAGCCTGCCTTTGCTGTGCCACAGCACTGGTGTGTTATGTACCATACTACACTTCTGCAATATGATTTTATTAAACTGAAATGTAAAAATATTTCTCTACTGTTTTACAAGACTAATTTCAAGCTACTGTAATAAAAGGTTTCAATTTTTGCCTGTGATTTCAGCATCATGAGGGTTCACCATTTGCACATAGGCCAATTCAAAAATGAAGATGCTGAGCAGCCCAGAAAAGATTGATCTTGTGCTTACTGAATTCACCATCAGATTCCAGATAGTGCAGAAATCTTTGAAGGCTCCTTTGGCTGGTAAATTGGAGGAACTAATTGGATACACTCTTTCATCGGTAAACAGCACCCAGTTCTGAGCAGAGTGCTTTGAACAAGCAGATGAATTTTAATCTGGAGAGAGTCCACAAAAGCACCAACCTTGGGTACCTCAAGGGAGCAGAGCTGAGGAGAAGCTGCGGGTGATGTACGAATCAAAAGGCAAGACATAAACACGCCAGAACACGCTGCTTTTGAAAGCCCAAGAGACTCCAAGGGCCCTAAAATAGAGCAAGTTGTTGTGACCTCTGTGTGAAAACCCTGCCACCATTAATGCCTCCACAAAGTGATCCCAAGACTGCCCTGACCTACATTGCTCTTACCAGCCGAGCTCCAGCTTCAATCACGTTCCACAGAAGTGAACACTCGGCCCTCGCCTCTCGCAGCAGCAACAGCCAACACAGCATCATTAGTAGGTCTGGCAGACCACAGAGAAATAATTGTGGGCATTATGAAGCAGCAACAGTGATGACAGGCTCAGAGGGCAGTCCCATAATCAAGTGAACATGTAGGTAAGAACAATAACAGCATACGGGAACTCAGAGGATGATAACAAGCGGGTTATTGAAAGATGCTTCAAGGAGTAGAAAGATCAACTCAGATAGGAGGGAATCAAACTGGCATTTCTTTTAATTCAAGTTCAACCTCAGCTATAATCTGTACATTAAGGGTTAGTTCCAATTCAGACTACCAACAGACACTCCCACACACATATACACTGCATACTTCTTGTATGGAATTGAACAAGATCATTTCAGACCACAGCTTCACTGGAGATACTTTAAAAAGGGAATGTATTTAAAGTTTTGAAAATGTACGGAAGTAAATTTTTCTCTAGACTGTTTTTTTGTTGTTCAGCACAAATGTAGGAATCATTCTGATCAAACCTTAGGTCCAAGGGGCACAACAATGATTTAAATTTTTATTACTGAAATATATATTTTATAAGAGATTGTTAAAGCACTGACACTCCTCTCAAAGTGAAAAGCTTTAACATACATATGGAAAACAAGCAGCATCCCTCTGGCCTCATCAGCTGCACTTGGTGGCAAAGTGTGCTTTTTTTTTTTTAGTTTGGGGTGAAATACAGCATTTTATGCTAAATCCTGAAGCCTGTCAGGTTTTGTTGTACCCCATTTACAGTAGGATACTTCTCAGCAAACACCCAACAAAGCAGCATCAGCTCCAGAAATACCTGCCTTAAGGAAAAGGAACAGAAGATGGAGGGGTCCCTGTACACTTTCTGTGTGCAGGTACATCCCTGTAAAATGATCCCTGTAAATGTGATTATTTACTGTTTGCTTTCCTCTCCTCCCCCAAAAGAAGCCGCACACACTTCCATGTCATGTATTCAAATTCCTACAATTCCAACAACCAGGGCAGGACCTTCCTGGCAATGGGGCTTCCCTCCACCTTCCCCCACCCAAACACTGCACAACTAAAAAAAAAATAATTAAATGAAATTCAGAAAATCTCTTGTTTGAGTTTAGTAAGTTGGATAAAATTCAGATGGTGCCCTAGCAGCAAGTCTGGAAGTTGTAGGTGGATTGCAGGGTATGGGACATGTGAGCAATGCACAGCCAACCTCAGGATGAACACCGTCCTTACCTCCAAGACTTCCCCACCCATTTCTTCACCTGGGCTGCTGGGTTGAAGGAATTCAGACCCTCTTCCACGGGACCCGAGTTAACAAGAAGGATTTTACTACTGAAAGCGAAAGAGATGGTGAATATGGAAACTGCAATTCAGGGTCAGCGAGAGTTCACATAAAGCACCGGTTTAAGCGCCCAGGAGGAGCCAAACACCAAGTGAAGTCAAGCCCTTTTCAGGAGGAAATGATTTTGGGAGGGGTCGAGAGGCTTCGCTGAGCAGCCGCCCACGCTCGGGACGTGGGGCAAAGATTTGCAGCAGCGTTTCCAACTTCATTCAGCTCTTGCTCGCCCTCAGGACGAGCTGGTGGCATCTGAAAGGTGGGGAGGAAACGGCCAGGGGTTTTGCTCGGGCTTTTGCTTTGTCGGGTTTTTTTTGTGGCCGATGAAAGCCCCTGGCAGCTCACCTCCCTCGCTGTGCTGGCAGCGTGGGTTCTGTGCCTCGGATCGTTTCCTGTGAGCAGCCACAGCCCCTGAATTTCTCTGTGTTGGTGCTGAAGCACTCACCAAGCAGTGAGGTTTGGTTCGTTTTTTTGTTTTCAAAACAAAATGATGTTTCAGTAAGCTGTCAGGAATCGTACCCCCAGATGGTATGGCAAGAGATTTTTTTTTTTTTATTTAAATAATATATTGGATTATTTAGGTCAACATTAAGCTGCTTTAAGCCTTTTGTTATTCTGTTCCAAAAGAGATCCTGTTGTAATATTCCCAAAGCATAATATACTGTATCAGAGCATCGATCCTATTGAGTTGCCTCAATAAAAACCTCAGACACTACTTAGGATCAAATTCCACACTATTAAAACAGTCTGAGTTGTGCTGGGTTTGTTCTATTGCAGCTCTGAAACAACATAGGAAACAATTTCATTTATGTAGCACCAAGGCAGTGCACAATGAAGGTCCATCGGTGCTTTGCTGTGTAATTTCTCTTGTTTCCTGCCATGGAGAATGTTACGTGTGCAAATGGCTCTTGCAATTCCACAGAAGAAAGGTAAATGGTATTTTTATGATGCCTTTGATTTATTTCCCAACAATATGTTTAGTTGCTAAGTTATTATGCAGCACAGCAGTAGGCTCATCTAGTTAATTTAGTCTTTCACTACATAATTGTAAAAGATATGTAGGTATTTTCTATGGTGATCTGAAACACTGAACCCAAAGAGTAGCTGTGCAAGTCTACTATGCCAAGTTAAAATTGGCCCAGTGGAAAAAGATATATTTCAGATTATTCACTTTTTTCTTTTTCAATTAGTTATATGCAACACATTTAATGCCATTTTAGATAAAATACGCAGCTTGATACCAAACATACAATTTTGGTCTTCTAAAGACATCAGTACCAGACAGTGATGCTTTGAATTATAGGATAAAACAAGCTCCAAGGACTTTTAAGCTTCCATTATAATTGCTTCTCTTTTACCACTAACTTTGCATATAAAGAGATGTATAGACCGAATAACCAAGTGCATCAAATGCATCTTTTTACATTACCCTCCTTTGTTTTAAAAGCAGACACCACTTGATGTGAGATTCAGATGACCCTGTATCTTTTCTGCTGAGGAGCTTTGGGAGAGAGTTTTGCTTTAGTTTACAGTTTCCCAAATTGCACAGTTTTTGAGGGGTTTCCACAGTATCTTAATTCAAGTGTGATGTGCATGACATCTATTCTCTCTTCCATGCATCCACATCAATGACTTAAATTGACCTCCAAGAGGCTGCACACATACGGAGGAGTGCCAGGGAAACGCTTAAACACGCAGCAGGAGACAAGCCTGGTCCTCTTCAGGTCCCTCCTCTTGCTTGCATTCCTCCTTTCCCAGGACACTTCACTTGTTTTAACAGTGTCTCAGAGGAAAACATTAAAATTACCTGACCTGACTAGGGAAGCACATCCACATAGTTCAGCCATTTTTCATTGGTGCCAAAACTCAAAGAAAGGCGACTTCAGCTCGGCTGAGTTCTACGACTGACAGTGATTCTGGGAGAGCAAATCTTTAAAATATGTAACTAAATATGAGTCAGTGGGTTTATTCCATGATATTTAAAGCAAAAATATCGTACTTGTAAAGTGGATTGCAGGGAAATTTCATCTGGAACAAACCCAAAGGATGCCTTGTCATACCTCTGGCTCAGTCTGAGGTCAGCTGTAAGGTCAAGCCTGCCCACTCAGAGCTTTGTATGTCCTTGATATGACATTTTAAATAGGTCAACAAAGCATTCTTTAATGCCTTCACTAACACCCAGCAATCCCATCCAGTATCACTGCAAACCCTGCAGTTGTTAATCTTGCCAGCAGATGCCACTGCAGTAAATTTTTTATAAAATAGTCCAGATTAAGACTTTTGGTTCCTTGGTACGTCTCAGTACCTACTCAGCGTATTCCCAGAATTACTTAAATTAAAAGCTGGTGATTGGAAAAGAATCCCCCCAAATCCTGCACCACTGTGCCTCCCCTGCCCTTCCTGCCTTAGGGCACTGGATTTTCTTGGGTTTAGTGATGAAAGAAAACCACAGCATGGCAAAGCATGAAGGCACTGCTTGGTGCCAGCAGAAGGGCTGGACATGGCAGATGCTGATCACTGCATTTAACCTGCTCTGCTCAGGGGAACAACGAGGGACACGACAGAAAGCTGGAGAAACAGCCACACTTGGAGCATCTTGCCTGCAGTTTGTGCTGCCTGAATCCTTGGAGACCTGCTGGTGTGCAGACAGCCTGAAGCATCTCAGCTCTTTCCATAACAGGAGAGTTTAGAAAAGGGCTTGGCTTTTGGTTTTGGTTTTTTGTTGGCTTGTTTTTGAAGTTCCAACACAAACTGTTGCTTCTTGATACAAGAAACCTGGCCAGGCAGAGGCATGGAAATCCAGCAATCAGAAGGCACCAGCAGCCATGTCTGGGGAAGATTGGGCTCCACCTCTGCTGGATTATTTTCCTGGTCAGGTTCTCAGTCTTTGAACATCCTTATACTGCTTGGAGTAGGAAAGAGCAGTGCTGTTGCTGTCTGGAGAATACATGTCTGTCCTTGAAGAGGCCGTGGGGAAGCAGTGGAAGAGCCCATCTGCTGTCCTTGGTCTGCATGAAATGGAGACAGTTACTCAGTGATAGGAGAAGCCCAGCTGCAGAATAGTCCTACCTGCTGCCAGTTTGGCAGCCTGAGAAGCCTGATAAGACTCAAAATGCCACATGGTGGCCTATGACTTATCCAGGCAGCAGCTCACCCCAGCAGCACGGCAGGCACCACCACACCCCGAGCTCCACTTCTGAAGAGAGCTGTGGTAGGCACAGGAAGGCAAGAAAACACAACTATAATAGCTTTACTTGGAAGGGGGAATAGGAACAAGGTGGACCCTTAAAAAAAAGCCACGGCATCCACAGAGTTCATGAGCATGCTGTGAACTAAGGGAGCCTAGCTTCTGAAGGAGATGGAGAGGGACACAGGAGAGAAGGACTATCTTCCCAGGAGGAGAGAGGGAATTCTCCATCAGGCTCTTGGTTTTCTCAGAAGTGAATTTCCTCACTGGCGATGCCCTTGGGAAGAAGGTGCATTTCCAGGAGTCCACTCATTGTTTAATGAGCCTCTTTTCCTTTGTAATCTCACTGACCTGAAGTTGTGATGGAAACTCCTTACAATAGCATCCAAACCACCAGCTGCACAGTAGTCAGGGAACTGGAACTAATTCTTGGGAGAAAAAGAGCCAAAAAGCTCTCCTTGAGCAACTGTGGCCCCATATTACCAAGCCATAGCATGAGAGAGATGAAGTCTTTGTCTCCTGGGGATGCTGGGTTCTCTTCAGTGACTGTTGTCTAGGCTGAGTTGGAGGCATAACCTGGGTGTGAAAACTGAGATGATCCCAATCCCTCCTGAAGCTTTGGATTTACCTTAGGGCTACCAGCACCACCCTTGACAATCAATGCTCCCAACCTTCTCCTATTCCCAAGATGATTTCTTTCAGTCATATACAGGAAAAGAGGATGTTTCAGCAGCACTCCTGAGTTACTACTGTCCATGGACAGAGCAGACTTTTAGGTGGATGCAGATGACATCTTCTGCAGCAAGGTGTAGCCCCCTCAACACACACCACTGTGTATTACCACCAACATTCAGCTATGCAATATTTCCAGGCTCCCATCAGTAACAACTCTCACTTTACCAATTTCCCAAAGCCCTTTTGCCCTACTAGCCTCAAACTCCAGTGTCCATGGGATGGTACCACCTGTACATGTCTGTTCTGGATATGTTATTAGCTGGGCTACAAGGTCATTTTCTGTGAACTTAGCTTAACTGTGTGTTTATGGCACATGAATGAGTTGCCTCATGTCAGAAAAGAACATAATTCAAACCATAGAACCCACATTTCCTTCTCTTTCTTTTTTCTTGCAATTTAAGCAGCAGGTCAAATAAAAGATAAATATATAATGGTGTCACCATCAGATTTTTGTTTGAAGGTATAATGCATATTTTTTTACAGGGTGATTATTTGAAGGATTCTTTTTGCCTTTCAGAAAATTCTACCTGGATGCATCACCAGGGGCTGAGATCAAGAGCCATTCAGTCACTGGAGTAAAACAAAAGAAACAGAGGAATCATTTAAGAAAAACACTTAGAAGAATGAATGCACTTGAGCAGAAACGTCACTAATTGGCACCAACTGCACGTTTGACAGAACTGAAGGAGCAGATGCAGACCTCTTCTTTTCCCCATTGGCTATTGGTGTTTGATGGTGCCCTACCATCACTACTTGATCCTGCAGGATAACAGGAATTAAAAAAATCCACCCAAAAGACTACAGGCATTAGAACTGAAGTGGAATATTCTACCTTCCCTTACAGCCAGGAGAAAGAAAGCAGAACATATATGCAAGCAGTCAAAAGGAATTGCTGGCATAAAGTTATCAGTTTTAAATATGGGAAATAAATAGACATTAAAATACTCAGCCCTTACTCCAAGGCTGCTTCTGAAGATGGAGGATGGTGCTGATGAACAACATCTGTCACTTGGCAGAGAGGAGCTGTACCTGCTGTCCCAACAGTTGCTCATCAGCTGGGAGGACAAACCCACCCTTTATTTCCTGACTTATCCCCACACAGGAACAACCCTTTCTTCAACTCTCAAACATTTCCATAATTGCTTCCCAGTTACTGCTCCATGAGATTATCCTTGCCCCTGCTGACTTCTTCCTTATCACTGTCTTGATCCAACTTTGTCAATGATACTTTTGTCTCTGCATCCCCCACAGACTGCCATTTCATCAATCCCCTTATATCCTGAGATCTTGGAAAGGTCTATGTTCAGTTTTCCATTTTAAATAGAATCCTGTTTAGGAGCAGGAATGATAAGCAGGGATGTCTTCTAATCCACCCATTGTATTTCTACCGAATCTAGTAGAATGCAAACACGCACACACACTCATTACAATTAATGCCTGTTCCCACAGACCTTATTTTTCCTCTTCATTGGCTCCAGCTATTTCACACGTTTCCCATGACATAACACGATATTGGTCACTGTACCTGGAGTGGAACTGCCCTGCCATTTCCTCCTGGTGCTGCCTTTGCAGGGTGTGATTTCACAGCAAAAAAGTCTTTGCTTCTGCATACGCAGTCATCTGAGTAACACTCCAGACTGAACATTCTTGGGGGCTATTTCATAGGCTTTTATTTTTAAATTGTATTCTTGATACTGGAGTAAATGCTCAAGTGTTAGTACTACTGTGTCCTGAGGCTTGCCATGCATTTTTTCTGCTTGTTTAATGGCAAAGAGCATTATGCCAGGCAGCAAAGTCCACATCACCTGCCTCCTTCCTTCTCCCCCTCCTCCATAACTGCAAACAGATTGCTTTTCCATTCATTGCACCAGTACTATTTTTGGATAATAACTGGAAAATATCCTGGTAAGGTAGGACACTGGTCGTAGGGAGTGAACACACCACCATATATTTATGGTTGCTAATAAAGCCCCAATGAACTACAGTGAGGAGCAGGTCTTCTGGAACCTAAACCTAATTACTAATTAGTATAAGCCCAGTCACCTTAGCAAAGTGTCATGGTTTTACCCCAGCTAAGTACCACAGAGCTGCTTGCCCATTCCTCCCTTGTTGGAATGGAGAAGAGAATCAGAAGAGAATGTGAAAAACGCAAACTCATGGGTTGATATAGGAAGAGTTTAATAACTGAAAGTGGTACTAATAACAATAATGATGGAAAGAAAAATAAACCCTAAGAGAAACAAGTGATGCACAACACAGCTCAGGCTCTTCCAGGTATGCGGTAGGAGAACCTTGGTGAAAAGCCAAGTGAGAGGCTGGTCAGGGAGGAGATTTGGAGAAGCCTAGGGGAGGAACACAAATCCGTGTGTCTACCTTTAATGATGAATTTAAGCCTAAAAAGACCGTGAACAGTCTGAACAGTCATGCCTTGCCTCTTCTGAAGCTATTTTAAGACTAAAAACACCTGATGGAAGTTGTTCTTCAGATCTGGAAGGGAATGGTTCCATTAACAATTCAGTACTGCTTCAACTGCACATAGGATTATCCCCTATGCTGACACTACAGTGACTGTGAAACAAATCTATGTTGATTATCCTCATTGTTCTACACACTGGGCATCTAAACCCTTTTGTTAAAAACAAGCCATCACAAGAGCACAGACTGTTCTGGTTTCTGCCATCTCTCAATCTCTTTAATTACCTTCCTCCAGCATCAGAAAAATAAGTGCTCCCTTGCTAGAAAAACACTTCACGTTATATTTATGCCAAATTATCGGTATTTGTTTCAAAAAGAAAACTGGTATTGACTGCATCAAAATAGCACCTCTTCTAACCAGCAAAGCACGGATATGAGGAGGATAAGGAATGCTAATCCACTATCACCAGGAAACCTATAGTACAAGCTTCCCCCTGCTTTTTCCAAAGAGGAAAAACTGAAATTAACTGGAACATGAAACTTCTATGAAGTCCATAAAATATAAAAAGACTATTTTTAAGTCACTGTTTACAATACAGAATCTCAGTCTGGCTGTGATGCATCTGTGTAGCACTTCAGTGAAGTTTTCCTCTGGGACCATTAGCTTTGGCAATGATAAAAAAGCCCCTCTGAGATAACTTTGTAATTGGGCTGTTTTCATTTTGATTGCAGACATCAGGCTATTTCTCAAATGTTAGTGAGGAACCTCTCCATAAAAAGGTGTTTCCTTACCTCTGGCAAGTTTAGTGCTACTGAAACTCAGTAGCAGAGTTCAAGAAATCCTTCGACGCTTGCAATGGCTGCACCTCCTGCAATGCTGGCTCCAACCTACACCACCTGGCAACACTGTCCAGCTTGCTGCTCACAAAGGAGACCTCACTTGTCAGTTATTGCTATTTATCCAATATCTATCAGTTATTCAGCAAATCAATTTTAGTTTAGAAATACTGCCAGCTGCTCTTCATTCTTTCCTGACATCATACTGTAGTTGCTGCAGTGCAGTAATACAAAACGGTATGTGAAGTTACAGGACACTGATAACAGGAAACACTGGATAGAAAAGGAACATCATTTTGGAGCATCTAGATTGGAAGAAAAAAATGACAAAGTTTGAGCCATTCTGTAGCACCTCTGACAGTATTAGAAACAGGATTCTCAACCTCCAGTAAAAAAAAAAAAAAAACAACAACACAATCCCCCAAAAATTTCCTGTTCCTGTAATCCAAGTTATAGTTTATTGCTTACATATTTTTCTAGATGCATAAAAAATGCTGGGCAGTATTTACTATGCTGTAAAAATACAGGAGAATTACATCTGATGGCTGGAAATCTTTCAGACTGAAAAGACAAAACTAACATTGACTTCAGAGAAGCTGAGAACACTTGGCTTGAAAATATGCAATGATTTTGTTCACGAGAGCTGAAAGCAGAGAAACATTCCCAACTTGGGCCCAGTTAAACAAAGAACTCTAAAGGTTGCAGGCTGACTAACTTATACTTAAAGCAATGTGGTTCTTTTCCTCAGAAGACCAATGACTTCATGGCACTGAGGTTGTCCTTCAGCAGATATAAGTGTAGTTATTGCGCAATGACGATGCGCAGACTTCACTGCTGGCGCAGGCCCTGGTTGTGCTCAAGGCTTCAGGGACAGGCTGTGCTGGACCCTGCACAGTGCTCGGATCTCAAGCTGCGACCCTGACAGGCTCTGCCCTTGGGGAGCAGGGCTTCAGGCCTGAACTCCTCTGCTTTTATGTTAGTCAAATATGTAAAGGACATTATTTATGTATTTCACCTCTAAGGGAAAAATAAAAGCATATAAGTGAAAAGTAACACAGAAAGAAACTGCACTATTTTGTAAAGTGCTCATTCCCCTCCCCTTATTAACCTCTGGTTTTCCTCACACACAATGCCTGGGAACACATGAAACCCAGATGCTCCAATCAACATTCACTGCTTTCACCATGCTAAATGTGCCATCATTTTTGAAGTCTTTTGCATCTCTATTCCTACACTTTCAAGGAAGGGATTTGCATTTTTGGTTGTCAGAATCCCTCTTTCCTAGAGTCCTCTCATTTGCCTACCACTGCCATGCACTTGTGATTTCTTTACCTACTTTCCCTAAAGGTGCACTACCCCACTCCCATCCTTAAGCTCATCTCTAGAGATCTCGGTAGGAGTTTGTCACCAGTTTCACAAAAGCTTGCTTGGCTACAGACTATCTGAGAAGAGTATTTAAATCTCTAAAAGATTATTTTTTCCCCCATGAATTAGACCAATCAAAGCAAATTTAAAGGCCTCAGTCAGCAATGCTGCCTCAAAAAATGCCTTGAACACACACTGACCTGCCATATAAAGGAGATACTCCAAGCTCCAGCTTCACTTGGTGTCACTTATTCATGTCTTTAATAACAAAGACTTATGGAAAATAGAAAAATAAAAGCCAAGGAGCTTTGGATTTCCTTCCCTGGGCCGGACTAAGGCCTCCTGATTTTCAAAGCCTGACCCTGTGCATCCATAGCTAAGTGCACTCTCCCTCTGGTGACACAGCATTTATTAGGCACTGCACCACTGATGTCCCCAAACTTCCAGTGTCTGGCAGGACTAAACATCTCTGCTTCCCCACTGCTCCTGGGCACGGCAGTCACCTCCTCCTTATATATACACTTCATTAAGCCATGTAACAGCTAATTTGTTTTCTAAATGACACTCCTACTTCCAAGTCACATTTGGGAGGTGACCACATAAATTGGCTCCATATCCAAGAGATTCACTCCCCTACAACTAATTAAGATGTAGAGTAAGAGTAGGATATGAAAAGGTTCTCACCTCTGAGAATCCAGAGTCTGGAATATATCTGAATTAAAATAACATTTAAGACCACAAAGCTTTGCCCCTTGGGTCAGGCTATGAGGAATGTTGCACTAACATAGAACACCCAGTTATGCCTGGTATACATGCCAAGACTTTCATGAATGCCAGTGTCTTATCACAGGCAGCCAGTGCTCCTCAGGATGTACTTTGAACAAGAATTTTTCACTATGAAATTCTTTGATAGACCAGCTCCATCAGGACTGGGCTCCTTGGACCCCTCTCTGCTTCTTACACTGTAGTGTGTCAACCTGTAGGATTATAAGCTGAGGAGAGCTTTTCTTATCAGGGGAGCAAAGACTACTGGGCACATTTGTGGGAAAATTAGCCAGTCACTTGCAGAGGTAAAGGTCTCAGCCTAAAAGCCACATAAAACTCGTTTCTTAACTTCTCTGACCATAAGGCTTCATGGCAGTGACAGACACAGTCAGCAGGAATTTATGAGTGTGTCTGCACTCCCTTTTTCCTCAGGGCTACATGGCAGCTGTTGGGGCTGGACCTGCAGCATCACAGGACTTACCAAGCTACATAGGGTCAAAATAGGTTTCACAATACAGTATTGGGGAAAAAATGTCAAGAAGCAGAAAATTAAACTCCCAACAGAGGTAATCTTTTTCTTTTAACATCCTAGCCCTACAGTGATGGGTAAGCAGCCTTAAGACTGCTCAGAAAGACACCTCTCCTGACTCTGTGGATTCCAACAGCATCCAGAGTGGGTTTAAAACCTGTGAGTTTTAAAGTCTCCTGCAGCCCTGTTCGTTTTCAGCAGTGTCCTTCTCCGTAGGTTGACTGAACACTTCCAGAACTCCCTCACACTTTTTCTTGCCTCAACTTCCTCACAACTGTTTACATTTTCCTCTGCCTGTGTCAGCAGCTTGTTGGGACAATTCCCAGACACTGCAAGGAAAACCAGTTCAGCATCTTAGCACAGATAACTTTATTGCTGAGTTGAAAGTTGTTCAGAGAGTAGGAAGGGACTAAGTGGCTCCAGCTGGTTGGTGGTAAAAAATTACACTGAAGATGGTAAACACTGGATGATGATGGGAGATGACTTTCAATTCTATTGTGCTTGAACAGTTGCAGAAGAGACCTACAGTCACAAAGAGAAGTGAAAATGTCACACCAGTAACAGCTTGAAAACAGGTTGGGAGGGAGAAGGTGGGTCCTCATCACTGAGTAACACTGATGGCAAAATTAAGCATCTTAGAACTGTCAGCTTGCAGCCCACAGCTGCAACAGCCAGAGCAGCAACACAGCTCAGCTGCAGTAGTTGCTCCACCTCTCTTCACCACTGAACAGTTTATCAGTAGGACAGCAGATAAGAAATAGTCATTGAGTAAGATTCAGGACACCAGACTCTATAAAATAAATGTTAGACAATGCATTTATACAACAGAGTTCAACTGGGATCCATTTATAAAATGGAGATATTTTTCAAAGCTCCCTGACTTCCAGCAGCACTGACAACCAACTCCCCATGCAATGAATGAAGATGCTGATCACCAGGTAACAAGCAGATACCAGTGCTGTGACTGTAAGGTTTGGCTGAGCTTTCCCAGCATCTAGAAGTACACCTCCTCTTCCATATTTTGGACAATCACAGCAGTTTCTATTACACGTTTTTAATTAAGTTTTTAAACCTAAATTGACTTGAATATATCTCCTGACATATCAATTCCCAGTCTGAGGTGACCATATCCAATATTTTAAAATAAATACTTAACTCCTGTCAGGCCTTCATATACTCTGTCTTAAAGAAATGCTAATTTGAAAATATATATATATATAGTGACAGTTAACATAGTACTTCTCCCTCCATTAAGACTCTCCTCAACAGCATGTAATTGACTATTAAATAATCCTCATACCCCAAAATAATCCAAGACAAGCAATTCAAGTGATCTTTAGCTTGTTCTCCAAGAATTTGGCACTGTCCCCAGTTCCACCAAAATCACCAATTCCTTCCCTTTTCACCTGTTCTCTATCAACTCCCACCCAGCCTACAGAGACATGAAAATTTACAGCCCCAAAAGGAACTGTGAGTCTTTGGTAAAAAGCCAATTTGGGAAAACTTTTTTTCTTGCTTCCCCACCAGCCCAGCCTTGTTCACCTACTGAAAACAGAGGGAATCCTTCCTTGATTTTGTAATCTTTGTATGACTGGAAGTAAGAAAGATGCTGGCAAGCAATATTTAGCACTGGTACTGTGCCAAATTAAGCCCATGCAAAGTGCTGACAATCATCAGTTTCATCAACCCCAGACCATCTTCCTACTTTGTAATATACAACTTTAAAAAGTAGATACTGTCCATCTCTTGACACTGATGGACAAATTTGGTAACATTGTTCAGACATTTGCATCAGAAATGTTTACACTTACTGGCTAAACACTGCCCCAATAATAGCAGACCATTTTAGAATCTAGTGATAATTTTATTAAAAAAACCCCAAACCTTAATAACTCATTAAGGTTGGTGCCAAACTCAGCAGTGGGACCAATGGTTTGCCAAACAACAGCAGAGAAGTACAGCTTCAGGATGTCAAGTCAAGGACATTTAAACAGCTATGCTCAATATTCTGCTGTAAGATAAATTAACCAAACTCTCCTTAGTGTATAGAAAGCTCTATTGATCTGCCATGGTAGGTTTGCTTTATTACCAGTACTGAAAATAAGTCATGAACATAAAAGCAGCAAGAGAAAAACGTCACACTGACTGTGATTATTTTTCCCCTCTCCCTCCCTTCCAAGTTCTCCGTGGATACAGAGACCAAAGTCTATACCATGTGAGAATGTAAATCACATCATACATTTAAAATTAATTTTAATTTATGTACAGCAGTTACCATTCATTTTACATAGTCCCTGCGATTACATTCTTTGTAAGTTAAGAGTCTTCAATGTTCTCTACTGAATCTTCTGATGGAGAAACAGAAAGGAGAGGTGGAATCAAGGAGTAAGGAATGATCATAGTCATTAAAAATTTTGAGAATTCGAGTAGTTAATCTCAGAGAGCCTTCTATGAAGTTCCGGAAATAAACGGTGGCAACGTGTATATATTGCAATTTTATTTCATTCGCTCAAACAAAACGTTAGCATGTAAGAAATTTAAAATGACACAATATGATAAAAATAGCAGAGAATGAACTGAGAAACTAAAAAGAAAGTAAACCTAAATGCATGAAAAGTCAACATTCATTAGTGATCAGCTTCAGTCCTTGATTGACACTTGATGCTTGATAACTTTAAAACAACGAACTGGAAATCATTATGACTATCTGAAGAGATTTCAGCACCAGCACTAAGATTTTTACATTCAGTTGGTTTGCAGTTGACTTGGTAGCCACTTGACTGTAGTGCAGGTTTATCACAGGTCAGATCACAGTGTTGAGGAAAGCAACGCCCTCCTGGCATTAGAAAGGATCCCTTAAACTGCCCTCAGCTTAAGACATCCGTTGTACAAAAGCACAGAACCACCACAATATGGTTTTTAAAGAACTCAGTCACCAGTAAGCAAAATAATCTTAGCTTCTGCAGTTCATTTTCAATACTGAAATCTCTGGAAATGGTGCAACTGTCAGTAGGTCAGGAAGTGTCTACAGTAATCTGTAATTTTCAATCCCATTTTCTGGAAAGAACCAATTCTGCAGTTTGGGATTACAGAAAGTACGAATGTAGAAGCAGCACAAAAGACAACATCTGTTCCTTTTTCTTTTAAACAGAAATCATGTTAATTGTAGACCAAGGCACAAAACGTTTAGTGCATAAGCCAGTTCCTTGCACAACCTAGTAGTTCAGCCTTTAATTTTGGACCACTTGTACCCATCTATGCTATTCCACTATGCTACTCCTGAACTCTCCTAGAAACAAATCAAACGTGATTTCTGACAAGGGTAAACATCCTTAATGCTCAAAAAGTCCATGTAGAACAAAAAGTTACATTAACGAAGATGAAAATGCCTCCTCTTGTTTTGAGAAAAACAGTACTTGACAAGCTTAATGTGGATTTTTTTTTAATGCCTCCAAAAAATGCATGCAGAAAAATGCTGCTGTTTCTATTTAAAAAAAATAAATAAAAAATAAATGGAGTTAGGCAATATTTCCACTGTCATCACCTCTTACAATCTGAACCTATAGAAATAGGCAATGTTTGAATGGAAGGAAAAATTTCCTGTAGAAGCCTTTCTGAAGCTGTTAAGTGCTATTTTGCTTTGGTGTTCAGCACTCCAGACAGTATGTTATGGAAAGCACTTGTCCTATGAATGGAGCTGCATGTACTTGCAAGCTAATCTCTCCAAAAGTTTGAAGTAAACTTTTCATTTGGATCAGCAGATTCCAAAGCAAACATGGCACTGTTATGGCTTGGGGAAATTGATAGTGCAGAGGAAAAGGAAAGATTTTGATCCATATTCTTTGTCCAAAGCACTAGAGATCCAATTCACAGAATTTCTATTCCTCTGAACTGTATCCATAAAAGAAAAAAAAAATTACATGCATAAGATCTGAAGACTATGGGAGAAGAAAGGTATCACCGCCCCTAAAAACGATTCTCAAATTGCTGAACAAAACCAACAGCATTGCTGTTTTTCTGAGTTGGGCTTGTGTGGAGCTTTTTTGTTGGTTTTGAGTTTCTGGAAAAGGAGAGTGGCAGATAAATTAGGAGGAGAAGGGGATATTACTGTGACCTGATGCTCCGTTGTTCTAAGGTAACTAACTGCTGTTCTGTTTCATTAAATAACCAAAAAAGGAGTCTCAGAAAAGAGTGAAGCAGAGGGTCGTGGTAAAAAAGGTAAAGGACAGCACACTTACACAGGGGCATCCTTAGAAATTCAGATGCCTACACATTTTTCCTCTCACCGAGAAATGAGTTTGGTTCACCTGGGAGTTTCAGAACCATTATGGAAGTATTACTGAATTTGAAATAGAAAACTGAAAAAAGATACAAAAGGATTAAGTACCTGGTTCCATTAACATGGTTACTGATAAAAGTCATGTTTTCCTCATTATTACACATGCATGTAAGATGAAGAAAAAAGTGTAGAAAGTAATAAAAATGTGTCACCTTCCCCCTCCCGCATCCCACATCTTTCTGGGCATAAATTAAGCCTTACAAATGAAAAGGCTACTCTGTGACATGCAATTTTTTTTTTTTTTTAATTAAAAAGCTGGCTGTGTTGTGTTACATTACAAAAATGTCCACATGCATAAATCTAAAAAAAGCCCCAAAATCTACTGTAAATCTACAACATACTAATGATTTACATTTGACTGCTGATTCGCATTATGTAGAAGTCTTAGATTTGGTAAAGCATCGTAACAATGTAGGAAGGCATCTACATCTTTAAACTCTGGACTGTATTTGCTTCTTTTTTTTTTTTCCCTATAAAATTGCATGAAGGCTAACTAGAGAGGCTTCCTATCATAAAATTCCAAAATCTTGATATGTCATCACTGTCTAGGTCATTCACCTACAAATATTGCCCTTTAAAAGCACGCGTTTCTAATTGTTCCATTTTTGTGAACTGAACCTCTACACGTCTGATCTCTTATTAAATTACTCATGGAAATATCAGATATGATAGGAAGACAAACCTGAGATACATTTGAAGTACAACAGTATAACTTGCTAACTCCTTCATTAATAAAGAAAACCTCTCTGAAAAGCCTTCCCAAGCTTTTCCCTGTTTTGTTTTTTTTTTGTCTTAACAACAAATTCTGAAACATGTGCAATTTTATCTTGACATGAGTAGACTTCAAAGCACTGTGATCTTGTCTGATAGGTGTAGGAATTTCTGCATAATCATTACAGTAACTTTAAGAGTCTCTTCCACCCTGCTGTAAAGGTCAGAAAAAAGCTGCAAACTAGGAGGGGAATAGCATATCACCAGAGTGATGTCTGAAGCTTTTCAGAATAGGTTGTTTCTCCCTCCTTCCAAGTGTCTGTCTGTCTCCGTTTTCTTCTAACAGCTCACAAAACGTAGTCAGTTTTATATCAAGTTAAAGAGTCACATCGGCTTAGTTCTAGTCTTTCTATGCAGTATTCGACTTGCTGAGTTCCTGCCTGATAGCTAGAGAGAGAGAAACAAAGACAGTTAGCAAATCAAATAGTCAAAGTCAAGGCAGAAAGCCAGAATACATAACAGACTCCTTGAAGAAAGCTCACCCTGCTCCATAAGTCTTAACAGCACATAAGACAACCTTATGTGGCTTCAGACAAGTGTCATTATCAACCAGACACTGCCCTTTTTCTGCCTTTAACATCTTACTTTTCAGTTCACATCTCTAGCAAGCCTATGACCTCACCTAATAAAAACCAGTGTCATTGGGACTAGCAAGGATCATGTGTGAGCTCATTTATTTTAATTGTGTGTGTGTTGTAAGAGCAGTCTCAGGGCCCTGTTTGCACTGTACTGTTCTAAAAGGCTGTGGTGCAATACAGCACAGTCAAAATATAGGGCAAAGCACTACATTCCCTGTAGCCTAAAACAAGCCAAAACAAGACATTTTTCTACCGTGTCAGCTGGTGACATTTGATATTTTATCAGCAGAGGTATTAATTTGACTTTTCTCCCCTCCATGTTTTATTTTGGTACATTCCACAAACTGAAAAAAAAGCCCACCAAGGTAGTAAATAATCAGGAATTAAATAAAACTCTGTTTATTAGTAGACTTTTACAATTATGGTTTCTCAAAATTTTCCCTTAACTAAAGAAGACCATTTAGGAAAATAACTGCTGCTACAATAAAAATGAAAATGGTGAAAATTCCTTTCTTTGACTCTTACGTTACAGATTAAAGAGGAGAAGATTGAGAGCTGGAAGCACAATTATAGTCTGAGTATTACTAGTTTTGACACACGCACCTCACAAGTGCTGGATTATTTAAAAAGAACCCATCTATCACCACATCACACTAAGGATAACTGAGAATCACCTATATACAGCCCCTTCATCCACTCCTAAAAGATACTACTTGGTGTCAATGTTCTACTAAAAAAACCCACCTGGGTAAGAAAACATTGAATCAATCAGAACAGGTCTGGCACAAATGGTTTGCCACCAGACTAAGAACAAAGCTACTTTTACCAATAGATCATTCTTAGGCTAGAAACACACTGATTTACATTATAAAGCACCTGTAGCTGCTTACTCTGAAACTGAATAGCAGCAGCAAACAGAGCAATACTTACCATCAATGAGCTCTTCCTTTAATTTTGTTAACTCCTTCCTCATTTCATCTAAAATGTCCTGTGGTGTCAGAGCAAAAAGAGTACATTAGTGAACAGATTAGTTTTGCCACCTGTAATTTTCTTGGGAGAGAAAGTTCTTCCAATCCAACTCTTCCCATCAATCCCTAACCCTTCTGAAATGCATAACCCAACCTCCAGATTCCAAGCTAATCCTCAAAACCTAAGGCATCCCTAGAACATCCTTACTGCAAGTACAATGCAGAAAAAACTCTTCCATACAAGTCCTACAAATTGATTCCTGTAGGCATTATGAGAAGAGACACACTGACATTTAAATATTGCACTAATGTACTTGCTAAATTAAAAAAAAAAGGCCAAAACCCCTCAGAACTTGGTATGTTCCTTTAAAATAAGAAAGCTTTGCTACAGGTGAAATGAGATGTGGAATGCAAAAAAAAGGAGCTAACTAAACATCACAAGCCAAGGAAATATTCAAAGGGGAAAAAAGAAAAAAGGGTGATCAAGTTATCAAGGTCCTGGTCACCAAGTGGAATGTGAGGGAATGAAGGAGACAGAGCAAAATCCCACTTGCTGTTTTAACATCACTTAGAGGAAAGGATGGATAACAGATGATTTGATGATAATGTGTTTACAAGCAGAGTGAGGGGGTGGTGTCTGTCAGACTGTCACCTCCTGGCCAAATCCATAGTGAGTACAAAACTCATCCACAAGATTCCAGCTGTTTGTTTTCCAGCATTGGGGTCAGGGTGCTGTTCACAACCGTGTGTGCAAACACTCCCATGTGCTGGGTCCCTTATGAGGTGTTGGTGGAAGGCATGTGCATGGACACACTTTCCCTGCCTGAATGCATTCCTGGTGTCAGAGCATGTAACAAAGCACAGGGGTATAGGCAGGTCTCCCAGTTCATCAAGTCTTAGACAAATCTCTTGGACAAACACCAAGAAGCCTTGGAGCAGGAGCATCACCACTGGGAAGGGCAAGTAAGAGCTTTGACATGTGTCCAGCAGACATAGGGTTTGAGATGATTTTGCCTCCAGAGAAAATAATCTTTAACAGAGGCAGCAAGACCATGTGTGCTGGAAACTTGGGAGAGCTGTGCTTTATGGGATGATGGGATCCCCATCTTCTGTGCCTTCAACTTGAAAGAACCACAGAGAAGAAACAACAGCAGCCAAAGAAAAGAAAAGTAAAAAGCAGGCAGACTGCTATCAGCAGCAGCATTTCATGGAACCTGTAGCAAGAGTATCACAAACCCTCTTGTGATGAAGAATTGGAGTACCTCTTGAACTAAATCCTAGAACAAACACACAACACGCTCCAGAATCACCCACTAGGTGAGAACATTCTAAAACTGCCTGCCAAGTCAGGACCCAATCCAGAACCAACCAGAACAGATCTCTGACCCATAACCCAATCTAGAGCCAACCATTAAATGGTCTAGAAGCAACTACCAAGTTAAAAGCCACTCACGAAACACCAAGCTGAAGCCTCTGCCAGAATCTCACTTGGGGACAAGCCTGTTGATCCAAACACCACTCAGGGAAGATCTTTCAATTTCACAATTCACATCCCTCTAAAACCCACTGCCACCAATGCCACTACCACAGCCCTACAAACAATTACTAAATCATTAAATTTGGTACTACCTAACAACACAGTTTAAAATAGGTGTTGGACAGCTACAAAGTCCTTGTATATCCAAGTTACCTATTCAAAGCATCATATACATACCTGCTTCAATCTGTCATAATCTAGACCTTCTGACTGTACTCCATTGGCACTGGGTTGTCCCGTTGGTGTAGATTTTGGTCTGCAGTACAAAAACACATCCATGAGTACAGGAGACATAGGACTTCCCCATCAAACTTACTAACATTTGTCTATTGAAAACTTCATAAAGAATCAGAATGAAAAAAAAAAAAGTTGGGAGTAGGGGGGTGGGAAAATCAAGCAGACCCAAAATACCACACAGAATAGAAAGCAACAACTAAGAACATTTTCCACATTAGTTCAAAACATGAACTTTCAAATAGCAGACAGATTTCACTGTCAGTAGTTTTTGATTTCTTCATAATAGCCACGAGAAGCTGAACGCCTTCAAATGTCAATTACTTTCCTTTTTCAACTGCTTACTCATTCAAAAGAGGCTCTCTCAAGGAAACATTCCCACTAACTAATGACTACATGTTGATGCTGACTGTATGAATGCTGTGGAATCACCTTGGCAGATTTTCAGCATTCAACAGGACGTGGCTGAATGACCTTATCCGACACCCTTCCAATCTAAGTTGTTCCATCAACTGCTTTCTAAAGCTACTGAAAGCAAACACTGTAACAGCAGCAAGATCTGTAATATCTGAGAGGAAGTTCAGGATTTTGGACTGTGCCATGTTCAATGCTTCTTTATGCAGTACTCTTTAGACATCAAAAACTTGCTTACAAAGATGATCTTGCCTTTTTAATAGAATTCCAGAAGTGGCTTTTCTGACTTCTCCTTTCTTTTTCTGGTCCCCTCTTTTATACAAAGTGTAATTCAGACTTGTACTTACTGCAGTTATGAGCAGAGACAGCACCTAAATGCCAATAGCAGAATACCAAAACAGTTCTTCTCCAAAGCAGGGAGGGAGGGATGGAGTGGGACAAAGTACCTATCAAGAAGTTTCCCCAATATTCAGAATTATCACAGTATGCTAACTTTGAGGAATGGCAGGGTATCAGTAGACTTCATTGTCCTTGTATGTGGCATCACTGAACAAAAAAAGCCTGGCCTAAACTCACAGTGTCACTTTAAAATTCCTGCATTAACTCATTAAGCAGAGCATTTTTCTGTTTGGTACCCGATGATGCAGCCTTACTTCCTACAATGGAAGATGGACAGGAACAAAAAAAAAAGACAAACCAGCAGGAAAGGCTTTATCTCCTCTTGAATATACAGTATAAAACTATCATTTTCAGAATAAAGCAGAAATAATGAAGAACACAAGCAGTGTGTCCCATATTTTAGTTTTTCCATTTATTTATATATTTCTAATTTAGCTAACAAAAAACTCCTGTGTTCTCAGTGAAAAGAAGAACAAATACATGTGTGTTTGCTATTTTTTAGTCTGTTTTACAAAATCACTACCTTCAGCTCTCATGCATCTTCCTTTACAAGACAGAAGTTCATCCACAGAGAAGTTATCCTACTACGCTGATTTTGTTAAGAGCGAGCTGAATGAACATCACACTGGATTGTTCTGATGACTTGTACAACCTGACAGGACTATTTTCTGGTTTGCCAACTGAAGGAGAACACTCAAAATGTGACTCCCAACACAAAAGGGTGTGCACACCAAAACGTTGGTTTGACACTTGTTCTTCACTTGAGATCACAATACTCAATTGCTACAGCTGTTAAGACTTAAGTCTACACTGTTTAAATGCAAATGCCAAGAGAGGGATTGCTAGTGTTAACTATTGCTTACAACACACCAAAATAATATATATAATCCACCAAGTAAGGCATTAGATGAAATACTGTGTAACATGATAGTGAAAGAAGCTGGAAGACAGAATTCACCTTGCAACCAACCACAAAATCTGCTATGTGTGCTAATGCTATGAAGACAAACCACAGTTTAGGTATTTTACAAAACTCTTTACATATTGACAGTGCTTAGTTCATAATGGAAGAATTCCTTGCTCAAAAACATTCATCAAGGTGAGAACTTAGGCAACTGCTGTTTCACCAGGTATTGGATATTTAAAGTGTTACTTGCAGTTTTCATCTCAAACTGTGAAGCCTGACTTACTCCAAGTAGAACAGCATGAGCTTTCAGATTCTTCATATATAGTGTCTGATCACTTCCATTAACTACCATTTTGTTCCCACACACTATGGCACTACAGCATTTAACCAATTGGAAAAAAAAAAATAAAAATCAGTGTCCTCTTACGTGCAGCTCCTGGCAATTGATAACAGACACCTACTGCCTGACTTACTGTCTTCCCCCCAAAATTGTGCTATTTTTATCTTCTTCAACTTGCTCAAAAGAAAGATTAACAGTGAATGCAGTTGCCATTAAGGAAAATGTTGAATACTGAAATTTAGTAAATCATCGCAACCATTCGAACCTAAAATGGCTAAAGAGCTCTCCCATGTGGTTTGTCACGGTATTGCCTACAGGACAGTTCCTAACACACCTTAAGTCATGCATGCAAGGTAAAGACTTTATCCATGCCAACATGCAGAATACACCACCCAAGATAAGTAGCTAAAAGGGGAACTTTTCGTACAAAAGATTAAGGAATCACCACACTGAGTGCCCTCGTGAAAAACAAAGCCGGAATTCCACTCAGTAATTCTGAGGGGTTCTGTAACACCTTTACCTGTGGGAAGCTCTCAAAAGAAAGATTTCAATGTTGGTACTTTATGACTACACTAAAAACTGAAACTTAGATTTACAGAAAAGAAATACACAATGTTATGTCTTAATTTTGTGAATACGTTCCATATAGAAACATTAATTTATGTTTAACAAGTCTTACCAAAAACCACTTGGAAAAGTAATTGCTATTCCTCTGTATCCAAATGTACAGTTTTGAAAACCTGCTTCCCAAAAAAATGCAAATGGTTCACAAAATCCTGGCATATTCAACAGGAATTGTACCATTGCAGGTAGAGACTGCCAGAAAATCAGTATTTAATATGAATTCATGTCTGGTTCTTAAGCCATCTCAATTCGCCTTTGACACCATCAGCTTTTAAGCAGTCCAAGAACGGGCTCAACTGGACAAACAAATTGTGAAGAGGAACCTGGTGATCTGTGTGGTGATTACCAATCCATGTAGAAAAAGTCCAACCCTGAACTGGTCAAAGTGGTTATTACAAAGTGTCAAACCCCAACAGGATGATACCTGTTTAATGAATCATAGAACCTGTTTTCAGAAGCAAGCAGATTTTTCCATGGAGATTCCCGTCTACGAAGGGGAGAAACACTACCTTAACAAGCTATAAGAGGTCTTAATTGTGTTCAGTTTTAGCACCTAAAACACCATGGAGTTTCACTAGTTCCAAGAGTTCTATTTGAATGTTCCAATATTAAAAACACATATCCTAAGTCTTTTCAGTTTGCTACAACAAAAAAGGCCTGATTTTCAACAGGGCACTACCTTATTACATTCCTTCTGAGTAACACCTTCATTGCCTACCAGTTTGAAAGCTCTGAAGAGAAGATTTTGGTTACTTGTCACTTTCTTATGTATGCTTTGCTTATCCCCAGTGACTCAGATCCTCTCTGCAGAGGTTGGAAGCTAGTTCTCAAGCCCTACCAGGTGAAAGATATCCCCTTTTGGCAAACACAGTATTAGTGTCTCAAACAGCAGCACCTTTTGACTCACTCACTCAAGTTTAACAAGCTGCTTGCTGAGACAGACTTGGCAAGCATAGAGAATTAAGAAAAATACAAGGATATTCAAGAGAGACCTCTACTAACAACTCTTCCTTCTTGCTCTCTGAAACATTTCTCATCTTGGCAGGGCAACTTGTCAATACTGACTAGGAAATACTAAGTAGTATTTGCTATGGCACCTTCCAGCAGGTTACGAAAGCACAGGAAAATAATGCTGATATTCAATAAACATAGAATTCTTACTTTGGAAGTACTTTTAAAGTATACACCCATGGAGGCTCACATCAAGTTGAATTCTAGCAATATTTTCTATTGGATAAGTGAAGACTTGATGGAGAGAATGCCTCAAAACATCTCAACAGAAATCTCAAAAATCCCCTGTAGTCCTGTACTGCTCTAAGTCAGAAAACATTTTTAAACAGACCTCAGCAACCTCTGAATTTCACCAGCTGAAACAAGATCAATGAAATTGGATGCATAAAACAGTTCACAAGCACCTACTGCTATAAAGGCAGGTAGAATCAAGACTTAAGAACATCCCAGATTCCCCAAAAGAGTCTGATATGGAGAGCTGCCCTACTTATTAACCCCTTCACTTTCTTCAACTGCTTATCCATTAGGTATCTATAGCCAAAGGGACAGGTCAGCAACTGTTTTTAAACAATATGAACTCTAAAAATACTCTTTAGGATTCCTTACACAAATTATTTCTGTGACAGGTTCCCCCTCAATGCCACACCTTGAAACAGATTGAAGTGTCAATACAAAAGACCTTGGTTAAAGCAGGTAAGACCTACTGGACAGTGAGGGGGAAGAAGGCAGGGGACAGTCGAGGCTAAAAGTAATGCACCAATTACCCACCAGTGTCACCTGCTTTTTGGCAAAAAACAAAGCAAGCAACAAGAATGAAGGGTGCAGACACCCTGAGCTCCTGGACTTAGTTACTTCTGAAAGACAGAAACAGATACTGATGCAGGTTGAAAGTGCTTTAGAACTGAAGATCTCAGTGGCAACCTCAACTATAAATGAGGCTGCTTCGAATAGTTGGCTTTATTACTGTAATCATCAAATCTTGTAAAGCTATTTCCAATACATCAGGATTTTAAGGAGAATTCAAGTAATTTCAAACACAGCATTCTCAAGTTTAACAAGTTCTTTTGTTTTCTCTCAAGAAATTCAGGTAATTTTTTTAAAGTTCAGAATCCTTTGGCCTCTGTACTCACAAAATGCAGGAACTCTAAACAAAATCCAAAAAACTAAAGCAACCGTGTCACTTACTGAAAGGCCTACCAAAACAACCACCTACCAAAGTTCCAGCTGACAAGTTACCAAAGATTGCTTAATGCACTGAAAGATGTATAGTATTTCTACACTTCTTAAGGACAGATTTCCTTAGATTGGTATGAAGCAGTTACTGAAAACTGTCACAGAATCAAATCTTATCAAGACAGCTTAAATATCTAGATAATGGTTGTATGACTAGCACAGAAATAGAAAGATTAACACCTATTCACTAGATTTACTACTGAACGTGTGAGCTGCAGCAATTAATTTGGTTTTCTCTTGTAAGAACTTTCAGATTTCAAACAAATAGAAAAAATTAAACATAGCTGTAGGCAAATATACACCTCAATAATTCAAGTTACAGACCAGCAATTGGTAAAGAATATTTTTGAGTTTTACTTTTGATTTTACTGTCAAAAATTTCACTTACTAGCATTCTTCAAAAGTGACTCTTCATTCCAACTTAGGACTGGCAAAAGCTGTTTCTCAGCAGTAATTTTAAACCCATATTCACTTTGCTTTTAATACTGCTAGGGTGATCTTTGCCATTTGAGTCCAGTATCTTCAGCAGCAAGTGCAACAACAGCAAACATAAGGAAAAGATAGCTGGTGCAAAAGAGGAGTACCTGGAGATAACAGGTGACTTGCTTCCATTCACCGTATTTGTCCTTTCCCAAGGCTTTCTTGTTAGTTCTGGAAAACATAGTGAGGAGATTAAAAACTTGTCTTTTTCATTTGCTGTGTAATTTATGTGAGGAAACTTCGAGTACCTGGCAGCTTAAGTCAGCTGGTTGTTGTTTTGCTGTTGTTACTACACTGTATTAGCTCTTTCATATTAGGGTGCTTCCTGTTGTATTCAAGTCATACTATCCTTTATGCCGTGAGAGCATCTTGGAGTCTCACTTGTATCCCAGACACTGTAAATGCCATTTGATTCTTAATCCACCTAGGAGAAGGTCTGCCTATACTTTAATTGTTTCAGATTACAGCAGGTAGGATACAACCTCACACAACTAGAGTACAAATACTAGAGCAACAAGATACTTATTTTCCAAAGTCTTGTTCCCAAAAGGATACTTATTATTACAGTTGTAACATCATTTCCCCCTTTCAAAAGAACAGACACAAAACTAGAAGAACATTGCCCTGGGATCCAGATGTGAAAGTCAGCTTTACTGTGCAGGTTTGTGTATAAACAGCAGAGAGAAACCACAGCTGAAAGGGGCAAAGACTTCAGATAACAACTGTTTATTTTGTGTTCTTGTGTGGTGAACAGGATTACTTTTTTTTGTTTGTTTGTTTAGTGGTCTCACCTAAGCAAGCCCTTCATCCGAATGTACCTATTACCACAAATGCTTCATTCCTTATAATCTGCACAAATTAAAAGTGTCTTTGTGTAGTGTGAAATATTATTACTTAATTGCTATCATTACTTACTCAGGACTTCAGCATGCCACCGTCCCTATCGGTCTACATTTCAGATTTGGAGTTTTCTCCCTTTCTTTCATGTTGTTCAGCTCTGCTAAGCTGGGCAAGCAGAGGCAGAAACACCTTTTCAAAGTCTCATATTGCCCAGAAAGCTCTCTGGGATGCAGCTAGGTACTGAGAATAGCATCTGAATTGCAGAAGCCTGCTGGCATTGACTGTGACCCAGCCAAATACAGGCTGTCAGCACTAGTAATAAGTCCTGAGCTTAATTTTATACATCAGTCTTCAAGACTTGTCCTGCCATAGCAGTTATTTTAGCTGGATTTTAGCTGTATCTGGAAAACTGAGAAACTTCTGCTATGGCTGAAGCTTGCTCAAGGGGACGCTAAGCATTCCTCTTAAAACATTTTAATGACACATTCTGATGATGAGGCACAACATTGCTAGAGCATCCCACATCAAGAAATCAAGTTAAATCAGAAGGTAATGGTCAGATTCTGAAAGTGCCTGACATTAACAAGTTTGATGAGGCTTCTTATCACAAGCAATTAAAGGAACCACTTCTACTGGCTTTCATTTCCCTCTTTTGGGCCTATATTAATTACCCTAAAGCTAATCTTTTCTCTGTGCTTAACAAAATGAATCAAAATCCTGAGAAGAGGGGAAAAAAAGGCAGACGGGGAGGTAGGTGAGTAAAAACTTGATTTGTGTTATGTTATTTATTTCCTTGCAGTCTAACTTCTTTAGACTAGTGGCTGTATCTCAATATTAAGTTTTTCTGTTATTTCTATCTGGACACACTTAGCTCCTAGCACTCCTTTTTATTCCAAAACCAGCAATCAACCTGAGTTTTCTTCATCATACAGCAGGGGTTTTCAATGCACATCATCAAGGGGTTGAATAATCTAGTGAAGAAGTGCACACATGGGCAAGCAATAAACTGAGAAAGCTAGAACATAATGAAGACTGGTATATGCATTACCCAATCATTTTCCTTCTGCTTCCGCTCTTTTGGGATGACAAACTGCAGGTTATATGGCACATCCTCCCCCTTTTGTACACATGTACTGAGAAGTGGCCAGGGAAATGAAAGGTACAAGAAAGTACTACTAAAGGACAGGAAGAGAGTCTTGAGTGTCACTTGAGTCCCTGTAAACAAGCATTTACAGCAGGAATACATCTGCACACTGACAGCAGATCATGGCCAACTGCAGAATGTGTGATATATAAGTTTGCCTTACTGACTGCAGCAAGTTTTGGCTATGCAGTTCCAAACTCTGCCTCTTCAGCAGAGGAATTACAGGTAAAGAATTTCAACTCCATGCACTTATATTCTTTACTCACTTACGTTCTTTTTGTCAGTCACCTTCTGGACCAGAACCCATTCTACAGCAAAATACAGGCTGTAATTATGGGAGAAGAGGCAGGCTTCAGAATTCTACAGAGCTGCTGAGATTTGTCGCTACATTTCAGAATTATAGAGCCCCAGAGTTCACAAACCTGTGCTACTTACCAGGTGTGCTTGTTGAAGAAACTTTAGAAGTTGAAGACTCTGATTCTTCCTGATTAAAATGGAGGAAGGAGAAAAGAGAGAGGAGGAAGAGAGAAAAAAAATCTTTATAATTGGTTAGATTCGAAAGAGTCAATCTCAACTGTTAAAATATTTACTTCACTTCTTACATAGATTTAAAATTGTTCTTCTCAATTGTATGTAGAAAACATGCCAGCACCAGACACTTTATGAAGTAGTGGTTGTGTGCGTGTTTAAATATATAGTAAAGTATAAATAAGCTCTTGTACACCATTCAAATCTTTCTTATAACCTTTATATTGAGTAATGAGAAGTTGATAAAATTTCTCAACTCACAGTTTTATCTTCTTTCTGCTCTGGTTCTGTTGATCCCTTTTCAGCAATTCTTCTCCTATAAGCAGAGACAAAAGTTACCAAGATCATTATTGCTTTAGGATGGAAGAATTTTGTTTACTGCAATTAAATACCTCTACAGCCTGAGAGGTAGATAATTGAAAATTAGCGTTTAAAGAGATAATTTCAAAATACTCTGAAGTACAAAGCACTCCTGGCCAAAGCAACTGTGCAATTTGAAGTCTGTATCCCCTCCCCTCTTGCTGCACAAAGACTTACACAGAAGTATTAGATTACGCTCCAATAAAAATGACTATTCATGAAACATTATCAACCACATGACCAAGCTGATGTTTATTTGATCCTTAGCCAGCTGCAAACAGGTACCCAAAATCCTATCTCTACGATGATTAAGCAGCTGGAGCAGAGCAAAACAGCTCCTTACCTCCTGGCCAGCAGAGCACTCATTTCTTCCATTAACCCACTGCCTCCCAAGGGAAGTGGTCCATTGCCACGGCCACCATCTGTTTTAGTTGAAGCAGAGCCTCCTCCTCCTCCACTTGAACTGGAGGAGTCTTCACCCTTCACAGTACACAAAATAACAGCAGATGTGCAAACAGAATGAGAGCTGACTTAATGAAATCAGCAGAGCTCACATACAACTGTATAAAGAATGTGATGGTAGCACACCCTACCTACCTAATGCTTTTGTAATAATTAATTAAGCCTACTCCAAACGTCTTGATACTGTTATTAATCTTGAACAAAGGTTACAACCAGCTCAGGAAGACAGGATTTAGAGACTGGAAACAGAAATGAGAGTTATATTTACCCGTGAGACTTTCCTAAGTTTGGCTCCAGCAAGTGCAGCTGCTAGTCCAGTTAAAGGGCGATTATCTTCAGACACAAATCCCGCTGAAAATCCAGAGGCTGGGAGGGGGGGAGCAGGAGGTGGAAGGGGAACGGGAGGAACTTGGCTGGGAAGTGGAGGAGGTGGTGGTGGCGGCGGAGGAGGCCCTGAAGGCGGCAGTGGAGGAGGTGGTGGTGGGCCAGGAGGAGGTGGGGCTGCTACTGAAGACTGAGCTGGGCCAGGGGGTAGGGGAGGTGGAGGAGGAGGTGCAGGTGGTCCTTGGACACCACCTAGTATCAAAGAGAAAACAAATAGAATACATTAAGGATTTAGAAAAGATCTCATTTCCACTGAAATAGTGGGGGTTTTGCTCAGCGCACGAGACATTAGAACTGGTATGATACCAGGCAAGAAAACACTGTAAATCTCAGTAGGAGAGACGTATTCTTATCCAATGTACTAAAAATATTACATAGTATGCTATGAGAGATCAGACAGTATCAGAGACATTTACATACAAAAGCCCTCCAGTCAGGCTCTGTGCTGCAACCAAGAAGAACTTTACACCAGGAAACAGGCAGAGAGTCAAGTAAGGCATGAGCATTGTACCACACAGGAACAATACTGTGTGTTCCCATGGTGTTAACAGAGTGACCATTCATTGTATTAAAAAGCATTTTACACATCACCCAAACCGTCTGAACCCTTGAACAGTTTGAGTACCAATGCTAATTTCTAAGCTATATATAAATCTTTCCTGTAAAAGACATTCCACTAATCAACTTTAATAATTTAATACAAACATTAACTAGTGAGTTATAAGCCTGACATATTTCAAGCTGATGGGAACAAGTTCTTTTTATCTATCATTCTTTTAATGCTTTAAATTCACACTGATACCCAATACAAAGTGTGTTTTGAAAAAACAATATTCTGATGACCACTGTGTTACTATTACAGAAACAATTTAAGAAATTGTGACTAAGAGAACAGCTCCACACATTCTCACCTTGTCTCACCCAAACTGCCATAAGGTACTCAAAACGCTGCACAACTACCTTAAGCCATCTCTAAGGGCAGGAGTTTCCTGTATGAGTCTTCCTGGTTTCCTACTCTGCTAACCACTGCATAAATTTAAAACCTTGTTAAACTGTTTTTGGCATCACTCACTGTCTAAGCACACACTTTTAGTCCATACCAGAAGTGAGGCAGTTTGCTTTGTTTCCACTCCATCCCAAAGTAGCTCACACCTTCATTTCAGACAAGAGGGTATAAACGGGATCTACTCTGCATGGCTTATGTATGATGGAAGCCATAGGCTGCTTATCCCCCAGGGAGCCCCTCTGCCGACGCCTTTAGCTCAGCTACTGCAGATTTGTGCACAAAGATCTAAATCTAATAAAGCAACCCAAATCTGTTAAATCGATATAAAGGCAGGATTCAGGTTAATAAAGACATTTAGACCCATGTAAAACACATTTCTATCATATTGGTGGAGTGTCCATTAAGACTGTCACCTGCTTAATCGAACTTTCCCTCTCGAGTCTTTTTAGCTATGCTGATAGAATACCACAGAAAGACCTGTCATATACTTGTGCACATACAGCCATGTATCAAAATACAACCACTGTCCGAAAAGAAATGCTGTAGTTGTTACATATCTACATATTTACTTCCTAAACTTGAATTATTCCTCGCTTAAGGTCATTTACATGTCCAAAGCCACAAATATGTTCTTCTATGTTGGCTGCTACCAGGAAACCAATGAGGCTGTCTGTTAACACCCCATTCCAAATAAACTAACAGTGCACTATTTACCAAACAAACATTTGACAAGACCTGTTCTTGACAGGTGAGAGCTTAAGAAATCAGACTTTTACTTATGACAGGCCACGCAACGCCAGTTCTTATGCACAGAGCTTCAAAGTTTCCCTTACCCCAGATTTCCGAACGGTATTTTGCTGTGGTATTAAGATCACTGCAACTTTGGAAGCACTGTATTAATTCCTGGGGGCAGTTAGGGGCTTTGACACCAATTGGTTCCTTGCTTAGCGCATTAGTAGCAATAACAGAAAGCCTTACCCTGCTGGGTCGTAGGTTCAATCGGCTGAGAGGCTGCCTGCAAGACTGGCTCAGAAGCAGAGGAGTCTCCCAGCACAGAGTTTAGAGAGTTCTCAACAGAGGCAGGGGTAGCTGCAGAGGGAGAAGGGAGAACACTAGGCTTGGATGAGGGAGTCGAGGCATTCGGGGAGTTGGGAGAAGGAGAAGCTTGAGGTCCAGAGAGTGACAGAGGCGGAAAGGAAGGCAGCGGGGGGGGAGGAGGTGGCGGAGGCGGCGTTGGACCTGAGGTAGAAGGTGAAGGAGCTGGATAAGCCAGGTTTTCAGGAAGCCCGTTAGGAGCCGTGGGAGACGTGGACATTTGGGTCACCGGATTAGAAGCCGACACTGGGAGGACAGGTCTCGGACCAGTAGCTTTGCCTGGTGGGCTGCTTATCATTACTGGAGGAGATGGGGGGAGGGGGGCAAAACTGGGCGCGGACCAGGCGACAGGCTTTGTATTTGAAGGCAAAGTCGCCATGGCATTGACAGGAGAAGGGGGCCGAGAACTTTTGTTCAGTGGACGAGGAACCGTAGCGTAATGGGGGAGAACAGGGTGGAAAGCTGAGCCTAGAGATGTAGCAAAACGTGATGCAGAGTGCCTTAGAGGCGGAGTAGGGGGAGTGGAAGTCGGTGGTGCAGAAGTCACTACAGCGTACTCCGGTGTGGCCTCTGACATTGGTGCTGAGACTGCTTTTGCATATGATGGAGGAGGTGCTGAAGGAGGCTGGCAACTGGAGTATTCAGGAAGTGGAGTGCTATACGGGGAGTTGTCGAAAGATGGAGCTGGACAGAAGATGGAAAGCAGCAGCAAAGGCAGGATAAAAAAGGAGAAAGAGAAAAAGGGAGCTAATGAAGCAACAAAACCAGCATTCAAACAAAATGTATAAATGTAGACTACAGTTAGTACCAGAGGATTAGGCACAAGTGAAAATACTGTTAGGAAAGTTTTACATATTATCAACAGCTGCTTTTAAATCTTATCAACTGTTTTTGTGCCAACATTTGAATTTACAAGTACATTCCAGAGAAAGTTCTCAAATCCCATCTGTGAGATGGATTAGATATAGGATTGAGTAACCAGTCTTTTATCTCGTTCGGTTGCAAACTGCAAGCAAGTGTAGTGATCTTAACATTCGTTTCAACTCCATGAACAAAACTCCTACCATAGGCAGCAAGTATCATCTTCCTATTCCCCAGAAAAAACTCCATCGCAAACTTGAAAGTGCTGGTAATAAAACGACCAATAAAATCCTCTGCTCTAAAATGAGTACCTCTTACATAGTATCCTTTGACTTCTACCATGAGCTGACTTGCGTAAATTTGGTTTGTTACTGAAGAACAACCAAGTGCTTGACTAATGTTCCCTTATATTACCAAAATGAGAAAGCTTTCAGTTATCGCTGGATACATTTCCACAGGGAGTGCACTTTCTTATCTACAAATACAATACATTTCACTGAAATATTGCTACAATGATAAATTAAGCGAGACTTCATACTGAAAAATCATTTCTCACACTATTACTTTGCCTTATATAGGGACATACCTTCTACAACAACACACTCAACCTGATATGTTTATGTTTTTTCCCAAATTATGCAATGAGAATACATCTATTTGAATAGAGCAAACAATGATAAGGTACTCAGAAAGGTATTTAACCCATCACACTTTAACAGATGTTGAAGGTGTTCAATATGCTTCAAGTTCTTCAGGCAATCAGAGTATGGCAATGGAGTGAGCAAATAGCACAAAAAAAATTATTTCAGAGTTAATGGAAAATTATGACAGGAAGGTCAAAGTTCTTGGACTTCTTGCCATAAGAAAGGAATTCCAGCAAACGGAAGCCTGAAATACTGAGTGTTGTTACACAATTGTACTCACTGCCCTTTGTTGCTTCTCTCACACTCCACCACCCAAACACATAAAGAGCAGTCTGGTAGTTGAATACATTCAGGTTTTCAAATTCTTACCAGCATTTGAAATTCTTCTCTCTCTTTCCCAATCCAATTGCTCCCTTTCCAACTGTTCTTGCCGTTCTCTTTCTTGTCTCTCCCGTTCAAGTCGTTCCAGTCTCTCTCGATCCTGCCTCTCCTTCTCTTGTCTCTCCCTTTCTAGGCGCTCTTGCCGTTCCCTCTCTTGCCGTTCTCTCTCCAGTTGCTCCTGCTCTAGGCGCTCTCTTTCAAGTCTTTCCCTTTCTAGCCTCTCTCTCTCCAGCCTCTCCCGTTCCATTCGTTCACGATCCAGCCTCTCCCGTTCCAGCTCCTTCTGCCTCTGCTGCTCTTGCAACTGTCTACAATCGTGAAAAAAGGAAAAAGGCTAAGCTTTTAAAACCAAAAATACAAAGCAACTGTTAAGAGGACAAGAAGAGAAACTAATCAACCATCTTTGCACCAGCAAGAACAAAAGCACAGCAGTTGTATCTACATAAAATTCTTAATTCTACGTGTCATTTTTCTGAGCTGGATAATAGTTTTATTATGTTTACAGTAAAAAGGATCACATATCCAATTTCCTCTTAACTAACTGAACATTTCAAGAGGTTAAAGCTGCTGCTGCTCCCAATTTACCAACTGATACGATCTTCCCAGTTTGGGATACAGAGTTTCATTTGTTCTTTGCATGGTATTTTATACTTGAAGCAGTGAATAAAAGTACAGTGAAATAGTAGGAACTCAAATACTCATTAGAAAAACCCACTCCCAAATAAATCATGTTTTTTGGATTAACTAGTCATCTAGTGTTCAAAATTTTACAGAAGCATTAAACATACACGTGTCAGTCTCCACTTAAATAATACTACACACACACACAGCTTAACTGGCAACCACATGAGAACACCCTGAAGGCAGGGGAAAACTGGACAGGGTCAAAAAATCCCCAAGGTGTGGCAGCTAAGGAAACACTGCAGGGAGCTGGCAGGGTTTCCAGCTCATGGGAATCTTTGCAAAGGAAAGCAGGGAGGGGAAAGACATGGAGAGGAGGATAACAAGTATAAGGGAGGCAGAGGAAATATAAAAGAACTTCCTAAGGGTAAGAAGGAATCTTGCAAAATTCTCTGCCAAAGCCACCGGGTTGGCTGAAAGGACTTTCCTGCAAAAATATAGTAGGAAAAGCTATATACCACCTTTTTGATCCTTTCTCCTCAATTTGTTTTACATTTTCTTGTTTGGTTTTGTTTATTTTCTCTTTTTGTTGGGGTTTTTCTTGTTGTTCTTAAGATAAGTCTTCCTAGTTGGCTAAAATACATCTTTTTGATTTTCAAAGTTCTTTCATCTCTTCCCTAACTTGCTACTAAAACAAAAATTAGGCACATTTTCCTCCCAGCTGTAGCCAACATGTTCCTATCACCATGTAACACTGAAAACAATATTAGCTGTTATCTGTTTTCATTCTTGTTTCCAAAGGAAAAAAAAAGAAGTCTTGTATATAAAACACACAGCCTTTTTTTCAGCCATGACTCAGATGCAAACTGAAGGTAGCTTCTCAATAAAGCACAGCCAGCTTTTAACTAGAAAGCAAAAAGAAAACCTAAATTTTGACATCTCAAGCTACTAGATATGTGTTTTCTATACTATGCCATCAAGCAATTTTATTTGGATGGGTCATTGGCAATGTTATCCTGAATGCGTAGGGTCATGAAAACTGAATTTTGAAAATGAAGGGAACTTCAATTGTTTCACTCCTTTTCATGCCTAGAAAACACTGGCACCACTGAAAACTCAAGCCCATGAACTATTACAACTGAAGTCCCCCTGTTTTTCAGGCCAGTGTTTTTCCTTTATACACAAAAATAAATTACAAATACTGAAACTTCATAATTACCATAAGCAATTACGTTCCAGTTACATACAGCAAAAGGACTTTTTCCCTACTGAACTTGTTACCCAGCATTCTCAGAAGCAGCAAAACAGTTTTACTCCTTTATCAGTCCTGCCCTCAGCTCCTGCTCTCTCATATAACAAAGCTGTAATAACAGTCACTATGAAACCAGAGCTGCAACTCAGCTTGTTAAATGCTTGATTTGTAGTCTCTGAAGTCCACTAACAAGTCTGGTGATTGACCCATACGTATTTGGAACCAGTAGGGGATTCCTATAAAATATTAAAGAGAATGTAATATGAACCACAGAAATGTAAGCTCCAAAAAGAGGTATTAAAAATATCTTTGACATTACATTTTTGATTGCTCTGTACTGTACAAGATTAGTTTTACTACGTGCTCTTTTTCACCTCAGGTAAAATCTATTAGAGGAAAGCAGGGTTTTCGTCATGGCTAACTTGAGCTCGGTCATTTTGACTTTTTTTTTTTCTAAAGGAGATGTGAGTGTGCACACATTTGTTCAGAGCAGAAGTCAACATTGACAGACTTCAAAGCAGATTTATTTACTTTCTTCATTTGCCAGAAATTAGCATATCCCACCTAGAAATGTATACTCTGCTCATCCTAAAACTAAAATGTAGATACAACATTTGGGGTTAAAAATATTTCAAGTTATATTTAGTTTATGATAGTAGAAGGTATCAATTCACTGGATTTAACAACACATCAAGTAAGAGCCAAAAAGTTTCTTTTGCTTAAGTTCCTCATTTCTTTGCAGAAATAGAACCTCAATATAGGTCACTCCTCATACAAGAGCAGCCTTGCCAAGGCAGTTCTGCAATAAGCCATACCAAGAGCTCTGCCATTTCATATTTTCATAAGCAACCTTGAAAAGAAACAGTGAGGTGGTCTGCATTAAGCTCCTTAATATTAATTTATTTAGGAGAGCAAGGATGACGGCTGATTATGTAGAACTACTGATGGTCTTCTAATTCCAGCTAACCCAGGAATAAAACTGGCATATAAAACTCAACTGAGACATAAGTGAAGCACAGGAGAGAGGAGGGAAATCTGCTAAATTCATACACAATGCTGGACTTTTGAGTTGACTGTTGACTCAAGAGTGAGATATTAGAGTTACAACAGACAAGTCTATGACAACATCCATTCAGTGATGTGTTCTGTTCAAAAACAGATGCTAGAAACAGGAAAGGACTACAGAACATTATGGAAAATAGCACCATCCTGCTTCACAAACCCTGAATCTCTGTTTGCACCTCAAAAGGGTGAGTACAGCTGAACTAAAGACTCAAAGGGCAGCAACACTATGATCAAATGTACCAAATGCTTTCCAATTAAAAATAAATAAAGAAGCTGTAATTCTGCATTCTGGAAAAGACAACTGGAGCTCTACAAAACCCTGAGTGATGAGGACATCCTATCAAAAAGCTGAAAGGAAAGAGTTGATGCAATCAATAAGAGCAAAGCTCACAAAAAAAAGAGCATCTCTGCACATAAGGCAGATGAGCTATGAAACTCCTTGCCAGAGTGATTCAAAGGGAGTAGGAAAAAGCCCACAGAAAACAATCATGGGAAGTCATTTAGAAAAAGAAATTGCATCATGCATAAACAACTGTTGAACCAAGTGATGCTCAGAAGATGGGAGAGTAGCAGAGGGAAGTATTCCAGGTGTTTACCTGGGCCCAGAGGGGTTTTATTTAAAGCTTTTCTAACTAGTGACAGGGATAAGTGCACACATATATATGATGTACAACACACAAGGGGGAATTGGTGATGGAAGTGCACACAAGTGAACACTCTGTCTTTATGTAACTTGTAACTATGTGCAATTTTAGCTGAAGTGCAAGATGTAGGTATGCCTGAATCAAATTGTGGGTTTGGGATTGACTAGTTTTTGTAATATATGTAAATATGTTCCTGAAGCTTTCCCAGGATTCTCCTCACAGAGCTATAGAGACACACAGCACACAAGTGTCATACCAAAAACACCTAAGTGTTTTAACTTAACCTGAAACAAAGCATATTTCAATCAGCAAGCAACACTATCAAATTGTATTGGCTGCCTAATAAGACACAGATGAGAGGCAGTGAGATAACTACTTCCATCCACACGGGATCTGAATTAAAAAAATATTCATTATTTAATAAATATTGAATGAGTCTTTATTTAATTTTTCCATAAAGAAATCGTCATTGTCCATTTTTTCAGGAAATAAAAGGTATAAACCCAGAGTTTTTTGAAATGTACAAATAAAACCCACAAACAAGTTGAGAATTTTGTTTACAATACAACTGCTCTACCAAGAGAGGGCAGCAAAACACCTTGCAGCCATATCTTATATAAAATCCCCATGCGGTTCAGATATATGTGATTAAATAAACCTTCATTGAGAGTAATTTTTTTCATTCAACAAGGCAAAAAAACCACCACACAAAACCAAAACAACAGCAATAAAAACAACACACAAAACCAGCACCCCTTCCAGCACCCCCATCTCACAACTCCCTACATTTTTACTGTCATTTCAAGAATTCTAATAAACCCTTTGAACAGTCAACCAAAAGGTACACAGGTCAGAAGATCAGTGTGTCAGTAATGCTACCAAGTTGCTTTAAAAAAACTTATTGAGCAAGGATAAATTAGTAAGCTACAAACTGCTACAGTTGTTGCTTAAAAAGATTAAAAACTCATTTGATTATTTAAAAAAAAATTGCTTGCGTTAACCCCCCCCCCCGATTTTGTTTAGTTAGCATTATACTATAATTTTATTTTAAAATTTTGTCAGAGAACAAAATTGCATCAGGCAAAAGCATTACTAGATTAAGAAAAGTCATCACACATCAATTAACATATGTCTGAATGTCAAGGCCGGTAATTCAAGAGCACTGTGAAAGCAATACATGAAAATCTTTCAGCCGTAGAAAGTATCTGGCCAGCAGGACAACTTAAGAAAAAGCTACAGAGGTACTAAAAATGCCCCAGAAAGTTGTCTGATAATGAAATGCTTGTTATGCAAAGGAAATGTGCTTCTATTTTAGAAGTGTGAATTACTAAATCTAAGAGCTAATTTATATTAAATGGCTGAGACTGCTACAAAACTATACAGCAAGTCAGTCCCACATAGGGTAGTTAAACACATGTTCAGATTGAGAGAGAGAATCACCTTCAGAAATTCAGAGTATCTGCTAGCTTTATCACAGATATTATTTATGAAACTGTCTTTGTGGATCTTAAATTAGTTTCATGTCAAAAGCATCTTGGGAAACTTGACTTTGGGGTGTTTTGGTGGAGGCTTTTTTTTGGTGGCGCTGTTTTTACGCTAGCTTACTTTAATACTGCATCAGTTTTTAAAATTATTTCCCCTCTTGCCCTTATATTTTTGTCCAGTTAAGGAGATACTGTGAGGTATTCTCAGAGGAGGAAGAAAGAATCATACTTACAGTAACCTGTAATTTAATATCAGCATTAATCCTGCAGTGTTTAGGCAGCCAAAGCATCAGGAGCATGACTACATTCTTGAATTAACACATGGAGGAAAAACTGCAATGAGCAGAATTAAGCAAACACTGTTGCATCCCTGCTGAAAAATCCCCACATTCTGTGATGGTGAAAGTGTTTAGAATTTCTCCTACGTGACAACTCCAAAGCAGAATTGCAGTTACTTTACTTACTCAGGTACACAGAAAGCCTTTCTAGCTTGCTCTGAATCACATCATAAAAGAGAATAACTATGAAGTAGTGCTGCTGTCTCAGCTCTTAATATTACATGGAACGAACCAAAACCATACACTGAGATCACTTTCCATTATGCCTTTAGCACACAGCACCACTACAGTTCAAAAACCAGGGTGTTGTGATGGGCAACCAGGGAGCTATCTCAGATTAATACTATCCATCATCTTTTGATCTATATTGATGAGGGGGAAGGGAAAAGGTGGTTGTTTTGACTTCTGCTCCAGAAGAAGAGAGATCTTTTCTGACAGAGATCCTCTAGTCCTTTTGCTAAAGACTTCGACGTAGTCTATCGAAAGAAAGGAAGCCTTAATTAATTATCTTAAAATATGCCCACTACCACAAAGGTTGAAGGGAAGACAAAGATCTCAAGTAGATTAAAGAATTTCAGAACAGATTTAACAGAAAGGGAAGAAGAGTTCTTTTCTGGAACACTTTCACATCTAAGCCTCCATATCTTGATCATCTGCCGAAAAGTTACTGCAAGTGTCTCCATTTGTGGAAAGACTGTCCTTCCATGACAGCAAGTGCACCTCAACATTAAACAACTTCTATTGTGTCAAAACAACAGAGCTGCTGTCACAAGGGCACCAAGAGAAAAAAACTATGAGTAACAAACCCAGAGCTGAAACAGTCTGTGAAAGCAAATAGCTGCCTGCTCTGGCAGGTCACCTTGTTTCCTCAAGTGGAAGTTTTTCTGTACATTGACATAAATCTTCTGGATTCTAACACTAGTTTGCTTTGCTCTTGGATGTGAGATCAAACCATTAAATTTTTTCCTAAAAAGATGATTGGTAACTGCACTGAGAAGCCCATATATCAACCTGATGAACAGTTCAGCTACAAACCTGGAAGGCTTCTTGTCACAAAGCCAGACACATTAAAAACAGAGGTATTTCCATGCAGAGTACAGACAAAGGCATCTTTGTACCACATCCAACTTCAGCAGGCACTGAGCTGATAGACATTCCAAGATGAACAGAAACTGGTTAGAAGTATTTAATTTTAAAACTCACTGTAGAAAACAAAGATCCAAGAGAAAGCCTGCAGAAAAAAAAGTATCTTGAGGAACAGACCTGACCGAGCTAATTGCTGCATTGACTGAAGAGGTCAGCTGCAGGCACACAATACATAGTATTTGACAGCTGTTAGTCATCACTAATGTACACACCAATTTCATATTCTACTCTTTCTTGGCTGAAAAACTTGGTGTCAAAGCAGGGCATCAAATCACTCAAAAATCAATAGGAATACTATCCCTGCTTTGTCTGCCTAAAGATACAACAACATGAAGGATGGAGGAGGAAAAAAGCACTAATAAGATTGGTCTATTAAAAGAAGACACAGAAAACCCTCACAATGTGGAACTAAAAATCACAAAATTGAGGGAATATTTTCAGGTCTGTGTCCCACATAGCATTTTTTGTTCTTTTGTTTTTTGTTTGTTTTTTTTTTTTAAAAAATAGTTTCTTGCTTGTGCTGTTACTTATTCTAAAACAAACATGGTATGGCAGAAGAGAGGTACAAGGATGACACTCAAAATGCAATATGAGGGTTGCTAGACTACTGCTAGCTTAAAACAGTGCATTCCATATAAGAAACCAAATGTGATTATACAAAAGTATTCAACAGAGTATGCATCTTTCATTCTGGGCTTCACTACACTTATTTTCCAAGCTTTATAACCCAACATAAACAAGGAATTTAGGAATAACTCCACTATGCTGAAGTTCTAAAAGTAAGTGTATAATACCAACCATAATTAAACCTGGATTCATCAATCCAAACCAAGTGAGTTGTTCAAACTGGAGCCTCAGGCTTTCAGGGCTGCTCCAAGCTCTTGCACCAGCTGCCCTAACCCTGCCTCAATCTATGGAGCAATAAACAAGACAGCAATGTTTTGAGTTTTATTCTAAAAATGCTGGAAGCCCCAGTATGTGGGCATAGATAGCATTATCTAATCCAACAGTCACTACTTACTAGAATACATCTCACATGATGGCTCTCCTCCTCCCACCACTGAGTCACTGCAACAAACAGAGCAGCTGGCTGCAAACAGGCTACACAAAGCATGGCTCAGCTCGAGGCACCAGCACCAGACCCAGGCTGACCTCAGCTCCATCTGAAGCACTCTGTCCTCTACAGAAGGGCAGCTACCTTGTGATGGCAAGGAGCTGCATGCACTCCCGGGGCATCAATTTAAGCAGATGCAGCCAAGGTACTTTATCACTGTTAAAAGCATTTATAGAAAAAAAAATAGTGTTTTAAGATGTTATTTTGAACTTAGCTGCTGGCTTGATTATTAATAGTTCAATCCTCTGATCATCTGCACAAGTTCAGAAAAGGAAAAGTGCATCTGTTATGGCTGCTCAAATTTGTAGGAACTTGCTTAAGTAACAAAAACGGAGTACCAACATTAAACTTGCTCTTCCATCTTTAATATTAAATATTTATTCATCACTCCAAAATTCAGCATTTACCACAGAGCTTAGTCTCCTGCATGGTCACACAAGCCTTCTGAATATGGATCTCAAGGCCTTTTATTATGTACCATGGAACAAACACACCCTCCCCTCCTCCCAAATTTCGTGATTTATTTACAAAGAGAAAACACAGACTAAATATTGGAAATTTGCAATCTGTGTTGACATCAAATACAGGCAGAGTCCAGAGAGATGGAGACTCTTCATGAATAAAAAGTGCACTGATGCACTAATAACATAACCTCAGCAGAAGCGAGCAATATTTCACCTCTTGGCATCTTGCAAAGCAATCTCAGTTGCACAAACTTCACTCTGCAGTATGTAAACTGAACTCCTGCTGTGTGCTCTAAAACACTAACCAAATTAGCCTTTTTTTTTCCTTTCCAAGTGTTAGATAGTCTCCACAGCTTCTACCTGAGCACAATGTACATTGTGTCAGAGAATCCCTGACAAACCCAGTCAATGAGCAGGAAACAAACTCTGCAGAGCTGCAAACTCTGACTGTTAAACACCAGAGGTTTGTGAAGTGTGTTTATGTATATGCTCTGGAACTGACAATTGCTTCCAGTCTGAACAACAGTGTGGAAGTTTAGTTCTTTAAACAGCAGTGTGAGGTGAGACTGTAGCAAATTATGGTTTTGGTTGTCTTTTAGATTTGCATCAAATAACACTTGACAATTTAAGGCAAAATTATAAAGCATTATATATGTATCATGATTTTAAAACACTAAACAAATCTAACTCATTATAGCTACTTGCTCTGTTCAAGCAGCTTTGTCCTGATTAATCACCATTGCACATAACACTTCCACTGTCAATCTCATTTTCCCTGTATGCTGGTACAATCCACAGGTTAGTGGTTTTCTCCTCTAAAAACAGGACACCTCCTGTGAACTATTTCTCATTCCATTTTGATAATCACAACCTGCAGTATCATCCATCTCCTGTCCTCCTTCGTTCTCACGTATCTCGACTCACATCAGCATCAAGGACTTGCTTTGTTCAGCAAAACACTACAACAAATTTGATAGTTCCTGGTCCCACTGATGCACTGATGCCTGTTCTTATGCTCCTCACACTTCCACAGCAATCCTCCTCTCTTCCACATTAACCAGGAAATTCCCTCTTGGTATCTATCACATGCTTTACTAAAGCCCAGGAACACCACAGGAACAGCCCTGCTGCTTTTGCAAAAGAAAATATTATCTGGATCCAGTTCACTGTCCTATGTATTACCTGTAACCAAAGTCAAACTAATGAGCTTTCACTTCCTTGATCTAAATGTATTTAAGGTTTAACAAGAAGCTTTTATAACCTCAAAATGTATTAATTGGAAGCAATAATAACTAGGTTTGATCAGTGAAGCAAAAACTAGTAGCCAGCCAACACCATAAAGACACCAAAGAGACAACTACATTTTATTAGATACAGGGATTCTAATACACAAAGAGATCTATTAAGGCTCTTGGATCAAACCTCATTAAGCCTAGTTTTTCTCACTTTGATCTTTTCAATATATTATCTAAACTAACAGAACACTGGAACATTCCTGGCAGAAGCCAGATTGCAGGAAGACACCTGTGCACATAAAATTTATTAAAAAAATAAGAATCTCAGTAGTAGAAAAATCTACTTTCATTGGCAACTCCCACTCAGTGGTATATTCCAGTGAGTACATCTGGAAAACAATTTCATAAAAGAGCACCACAATAAGCAAAAGTATGGAAAAAATGTCAAACAGTTTCTAAACCCAGTTTCATGTTTTACTTAAACAGAAAAAACCCACAGAACTGGAAATTTTGCAGAATGGGTAACATTTCAAAGCAATTTTGCCAATGTAGTCAAAAGACTGCTTAATGGAAGAGTGATCTTCTCAGTCTGCTGAACAGATCAATGTTATTAGTTATTCAGGGCTGCAACCAGACTATTACAAGTCCATTACACCTACCCTGATCCATAAAAGCAGTTGAGTCCCTGAAAACTAGACTTGACAGAACTAAGAAAAACTTGACTACAAATGGAAAGAAAATGACACATGCTAAAAAGGAAGAAGCCATTATTATACCAGAACTCCCTTTTCAAGGAGCTTTAGAAGGCAATTAAAAAAAATTAAGTCTTTAGGATGACATAAACAACACCAACTGATGGGTCTTTGCTTCAGTAACCTTTTGTCTCCTGTCCTAGTAAGCCATGCAATGGCTGCAGACTGTCCCTTTCAAGTACCTCAGCAAGCTCCATTTGTCAAGTTTACATTGATGTAACTTTGACCTACTGGAAACCTTTAGTTTAAGCATTAAACCCCCCTTTGATTCCATGTAAACTCTGTCTCTGGGTTGCAAACTTGAGGCAGATTTTGTAACGTGCACAGGACACGATACAATCATGACAGGATCCTGTTCCCCACTCTGAAAACCCTGAACCAAAAATCCAACTCCTGTATCCTATTCATATGCCTATCTCAGATTAGAGCTGATGGCTCAGTTATAATCTCATCAATCCATATGCCCTTTAAAGAAATCCTACTTCCTTGAAATAAGCTGTTGGATAAATGGCACAATTTCAAAAGCAAAGGAAAACAGGAAACACTCTTTCTGGCTGTTATGGAGGGAAAGCTTACAGGCTGTAGGCAATCAGTAGAAACTAATGACAGAAGGTAATAGGCAGCAGCTTTCATTCCTTCACATTACTATATCCACACTGATACCAAATTGTGGTGGTGTTTTTTTCAGTATTTCTCTATGTTTTCAAAACAGCTCAGGAATTGCACACGTAATAATTACTAATTTACAGAGGGGAAAATTAATTCTTTTACCATAGTTAAACATACCAACATTAGCAAAGTCTCAGAAAAAAATGCTTTTAATCTGTACAATAAGTATCTTTCCTTAGAGTCTATCAGTAAATAAGAAACTGCTACTCTTGCTGCCCCTGAACTTGCACTATCCAAAACCATGCAGCCTTTTTACAAGATGTTATGAAAACACCACACCATATCAACACTATTCTCTAACACAATCGCACACCAAGTTTTCCTTAACAGGGCCAACCCAACCCACAAAAACCACCAAAACTATAAGCAAACCTGAAGTATTTAACAATTACAAACCCCTCTATTAGTCCTGCTGTGGTGTTTTGCAAACATCTAACATTTTCCACTACTTACGAAAGAATTCGGTCAAGTTTTGGTCCATTACGTCCCTGAAGGACAACAGGAGGCTTGTACACCTTCATCATCCCTTACTATCTACACAGCTCCTCTGTTTCTCATGTTCTTGGTCTCCTTATTTATGAAGCAGTGATGACTTTGAAGCTATTTATAAACATTAACTCATTAAATTCCCAAGTGTCATATTAGATACCAACTCAATGACTCGTATTGCTGACAATATATTTACTATGGCTGAAGAGAAGGTAAATTTACATGCTCGAGTAGCACACACAGGAATGCCATGAACTAATCTTATATTTTAAAATGGTACTTGACATTAAGTAACTCTGAAGTTATTAACAAATACATATCTCAACTGAACTTGGCTCATTATCAATCAGTGGAATTTGAAAACGCTGCCTACCAGTGACAAAATGAAAAACAACCCATATAATAAAATGTCCCTTTTGTTTTGAGGATCAAAAATGGCAGCTGGAGTGTTTTAAAGCTTGTTATTGCAATTAAGTGAGTGCAAGTTCAGGAAAATTACAGTTAACTTCAAGTACTCCCTGCAAGGGAAAGCATATGCCATATGTTAAGGTTTCTTAAAAGAGAGGAACAAAGTTATCAATTCACCAGACAAAATTATTTCATTACACCTTACGTGTAATCTCAGCCTCACAAAAACCTCAGTATTTTAGATCACACATCTGGTCCTTGGAGCTTTAGAAATTGTCTCACTGCACAATAAGAATTACAAACATTCATTTGCTCTGCAACAAAATAAGTATTATTACTACTACACTTTTAATCAAAATGTAAGGCATCTAAATCTTTCCTAAATAGAGAAAAATCTCTGAACCAAAATAATACACTTTTGCTGGAAATTATCTAATTTAGATCTTCAGTTCCAAATTTGCCCAAGATTCTTGAACACTGGTTACAAAAATGGAGGAAAACATCTGATCTGTTGACACTGGTCAGTCTTTCAGCAGATTTTTTCTGAAGAAATGTTTCTATTTCTGCTTAGGAAAACCCCGAAGCTACAAGCCACATAATTTAACTTTGAAATTACTCCTGCTCTGAGCAGAAGGTTGGACTAGACCTCCACAGGGTCCCTTTTCCAGCTTTAATTTTCATGGAAGCAGATTTTTTTTCTCCAGTTTAGAATAATTTTAAAATATATTTTCCCACACTTGACACGGGAGTCACTTAAACTCTGCTAAATCCAGGTACACCTAAGGGGAGATGGATACAAGAGCAACACTTCAAGACAGCTATTATGAAGCCACATTTTAAAGAAAACCCTCACCCAGCAGACACACATTTCACAAGCCATAAACTTAGCAAAGCCTGCCTTTCTCCTCATCCATCACAAACCCCATGGTCCTCCCTACGCATTAATATTTATTCCCATTTCTTGCATTCCTTGTAGCCTTACTGCTCCCCACAGGATTCAATTCTGCCCACACTGCCTTTACCCTTCACTGAGATAAAAAATGTCACTTGTAGAGATGTTAAAAGTAATATATAACTAAACCTTTCCTTCCCAGTTATTTTCTACTCTTGACATTATACAGCGAGCCTGTTGTTCTTAGTCTTGAAAGCTGAAAGATAGTTACCACAGAAGTTCTAGCTTAGAGTTAATTGAACTTTATTATAACTATGTAGTTACAGCAGTAACAAGACCAAAAAAGCATTTGTGAAATGTTTTAACAGCATTACATGTTCTTCTTAAGCCTAATGACAAAAGAGCAATAGTCTTTCCACAGACAATTTGGCTGGCAGCAGGAGTAAACACTCAACCCAGTGCTTCATCCTCTTTTAGGGGAAAAACAAATCAAAACCAGGACCAGACTTCAAAGAGGACATTACATTAGAGGAAAACAAGTGGAGCACACTGATCAAATAAGAAAGTGAAGCCATAAGAATGCCATCTGATAGTATGTCCTTTACATAGGAAACATTTCAAGTGGCTTGCAGAGTTCTTAATATAGGGCAACACTTCTTTCTGAAGAGGTACCTATCTCAATACTTCTCTGAAAAGTATTTCAGCATTCACAATTTCAGTTAATACAGCCTTCTAAAGGAACGGACAGGAAATAAAAAACACTAAAAGCCACTAATGTTAAACAGCAAAAACTATGATAAAAAAAAAGCCTTTTAAAAGTTTGTCAAAAGAAGTGACATAAGACCTTTATCATGACAGCAGACTTACCCACAGACACAAGACAGACAAATGTGCAATGAGTTTCTTGCTATTTGTTTTTAAACAAGGTAACTTTTGGATAGTGTGATCCCTGCTCAGATTTAAGAAGGTATTGCAGAAAATAGATGGGCAAATATGACCAATTTCGATGTCAAAATTTTGTTCAACATGTATAGGTAGTTATCAAACCCATAATATGAATTATTCCCAAATTAGCAATCTGGTTCTGCTCACCTTTTCATAAGCAAACTAAATGTCAAATATCAAAATAGAAAAAATTTCAGTGCCAATTGGACCCAAACATGTTTAAAGTATTTTTCCAGTTGCCACAGAAAGTTATTGAGTGCATTTACACCATCAGTCTGGACCATCCCCAATTTATTCAAGGATCCTGTTCCCTGCATCTGTACTGCATGTAACCTAAATTGCTCCCAGCATCCCTTCAGGAAGGGAACAGCTAATCTCCTGGGAGTATTTTGATGGTAAAACAATCCAGGATTGCACCATAGGCAGTGTGCTTGGGGCAGCCCAAGGTCCTGCTGTTTTCACTTAACCCAGTCTAACAGCCCTGTCCTACATGACTTTGAGATTTCATGCACCCATATCCCAGACACTCAATCCACAGCACTAACCCATATTGCCATGAAACAAGTGGGAACAAGGCACCTACAAAGATTCCTAGAACTGAGGCACACCATCAGGACGTGGCAATTATTAAAAGGAGCATAAAAAGCTCCGTATGTTAAAAATGCTACGAGTTTGAAAAACATCCCACAGGGCATAGGACAGGGTACAGTGGCTTGACATTGAAGGGAACAGCTTAGCTTGGAGGAGTGCCAGCCTGTCAAAGGAACACAGACTGCTCACTGTGGGCAGCACAAATATAACCAGTACTACTACAGCTGAAAGTTTAAGGGTTCCATAAATTTATACCCTTGAAGTAGAAAATTAAGGTTTCTTTGCTAAAGAATTAATACATATAAAGGCAAACAAGATCTCCAGTAGAATATTCTGATCTATTGCCTCCACATTCAGGAAGAAAAGCTGTCATTTGTGATTATTCAATTCTCTGCATCTAAAGGTTAAAACTTCCTTCTTTGCTCCCTGCTTTCTTCTTTATAACCGTGCGTCAAAAACCGAAGACAACAGTCTGAAGACAAAAAACAGTCACTGCAAAATTAATTACTCTGGTTGAAAATGACAGATGTGAAATCTCCCAAGGCCTCCCCTCTGATCTTCAGCTCTTTCCTACCAGGCCAATAACAGTTGCATTGTTTGAATGGGCGGAAAGCACAAAAAAGGGATCAGCTACAATCAAAGTTTTTACACAGGGAGCTGCACGCATACAAATGCTGCCCTCATGCAGGAGAGGAACTCTAGTCCCTGACATTTAATTTATCATCATTAGGAGTTACCACTTTCTTGAATTTAACAGCTGTTCACTATTACTACCATACCTTCTCTGGATTTCCAATTCTTCCTGTGAAGGACCATTTTGCACTTGAGAGGGAAGCTGTGAGTTCTGTCGAGGCAATGTAGGACCTAAAAGTGAAGACAGATCATAAATTAATAGTTCAAATTTTCACCATGAAAAAAAGCACACAGTGAAGGAAAAAGCCCAGCCATTGCATGACTTTATGAGAACTGCTCACTTTTGCTTTTTAAGCCAAACAAGCTCAAAAACACAATACAGCAAGTAAGAACTGCAACAAATGCTACCTTATGCATTTGCAAAATGAATTTATTTCACATGGATGGAAAGGTTTCACTGAAATGCAAAACAGATTTTATATATGATGGAATTTGACAAAAGCTTTGAAAAGCACTCCAAGTCTGAGATTTTCTTAAAACAACGAACAAGTACTTTCGGAAGAACAGGGAAGGCTCAAAAAATGAAAACACTCACCTAAATAGAACACTGGAAAAGGGGAGAGAGGAAAAAAAAAAAAAGGAAAAAAAGAACAGGAGAAAAAACATCAGAATCTTATCACCACATCAAGAGAAGGAAGATAAAGTATGTTTCTACAGGTCACACCAAAATGTCAATCAGAAATGAAAAGGCTTTTCCATCTTCTTCACAAATGTATTTACAGCAAAAAATTACTTAAAAAGAATTAATAGAAGTCAAGAATGAAGAAATGTGAAATGGAATTCAGATCACAAATGTATTGTTTCCATGAAAATTGGCACTAAATCAGTAAATTATTTAGACTTTACCTACAATTAAGGTTATGGGATTTATAAGCAAGAAAAACTAGAAAATATTAAAATGCATCAAATTCTGAAAACGATCCCAAAGCAAAACTGCAATTTTTTGCTAAGATTCCACCTATCTAGTTGGAGTGATGGAGTTGTAATGAGATCTCCCCTGTACCAAATACCCAAATTTCTTTTCCATCTCAACTTGTGAAAGTCATCCAAACCCGTGAAAAGACCATGTGTGATACACTGACACATCTAGGACAGGCAAACAAGTGCCCTGTTTGAAGGCTACACAAAAAGGTTCATTTACTCAGAACAGCATAGTATTGTGTCCACTGCAGTCATAAAGACAATTAACCCTGAAAAATCACAAAAGCCTACACTATCTGAGTACCCTGCAGTTAAAAACTAATGCAGGAACTTAGTATTGGAAGATAAAAGCAGAGAGTGCACTACAGAGGCGGCGTCTTCCTTATTTATTCTTTTCAGCAACCAATAGGTTTTTGTACCTAATGAGATGATGATGCCCCAGATGTGCTATTTTTGCTTGAAGTATTTCCAATGGAAACTCATAGATACAAATCTATAGTATTTTTAATGCAAAAGATTAAACTCTAATGATAATCAATTATTAAAGTTACCAGTAAGTAGCAACATCTGTCATACTGCTCATCTGGAAAACTTTACAGGTCTAAAACTTGCCTAAGACACATATTCTGCTCTGATCTCCCCTGTGTGACAGGTGGAAGGCTTTAATGCCCAGAAAGCCATGAGTGCAGCTCCCAGGCAGCCAGGCTATTTCCATGCCAGCACCATGCTGCAGCCTTTCATGGACTGTTGCAAGTAGCCACAATCCAACAGCAGCTGTGCTGCTGCTTAAAGGTGCCATGCAGCTTGTCACATCTAACAGAATGCTTGGACTAAGTCAAGTAAGTCAACATGAGGGGCAAACTGTGATGAAACCCCCTTCCTATTCCTCAGTAGGAAACACATGGACCTAAAAAAATCATTAACAATAAAAAGAAATGGTCCTGCTGTGGTCATTCACCAACCAGAACTGTTTTGTACTGAAAACACAGTAGAAATGAAAGGTTCACGCTTCTACCCCTTTAACTTTAATGGGTATTTAACAGGTTTGTTTTTGAACAAGGCTTTATCATGCTGCAGTAGCTGAATGTGGACCATCACTCTACAACCTTTCCACCAGTGAACCTTCACTCTCTCCTTTCTTTAGGCAACACCTCTGGAAACCAACCATCAAGCCTCACCTGCACTGGCTATTCCAACCAACCTAGCTCAGAGAAAACCTGTTCTCATGGCCTCAAACTTTGCTCCAGGGCACTGTCTGGCAGAAAACCATGTTATCAATTCTGCAGAAGCTAGAGTTAACTTGGCCAACCTACTCCAGTGATGTGCTTCTCTCATAGCTGTACATGCAAGAGAGCAGAACACAAGCTCCTGCTGACAACTAACTTGCTGATTCTAGTATTTCTTACACATTTTGGCCACAAGGAAAGGCAACTTGAATATAACAAAGGCTTTCACTATAGAAAAGTTCAGCTACCAAGTCATTTGGCCAGTTTTCTCATCAAGATTTCTCTCAGCAAGCAGAGATTCTTAACCACCACTATGTTAACGGACATTGGCAAGTTAAAGGCACATACCAGTGGAAAAGTATGTTTTATCCTAGAAAATTTATTACAACAAGCCAAGTCCATCACTTCTTTGCAGAAATACAACTGTCTGGGCAGGTGGTATATTAAATAAGCAGAAGCTAGCTAATAAAAACCTCTCTCAGAAGCTTTTGAACACTTCCAAGACATTTAAGAAACATTAACCCCCACGAGAAATATTCACAGATACTGCCTGGAAGAAAGTCTGGTCTTTCTACAGCATCACTTTATCTTTACGAGCCAAGTAAGAGATGAGGCTGAATGGTCTATTCACTCTGAGTTTTAAGGAAAATTTAACATCTTTTTCTAAAGAAAGCACAGATGGTGCACTCCACAGCACACTCTGACAGACAGAGGATATAATTTCATACTAATTTGTTCAGCGGCCATTCCAGTTTCAGTGCTTTCTGGTTTTCAGCTTATTCTCACTTCTGCATCACCCTTCCTCTGTAAGACAGCTCAGGCAACTGTGTGTTGGGAGATGGATTGGAATTTTAACACATTAAAAACCCAGGGGAAAAAAAGCCTGCATATGAAGCATTTTCAGCAGTTATATCAGAGCCAGCTCTGGTTCTTCATGCAGACACACAGACAATTATGCTGGCATAGCTCAGAGAACAACATCAGACTGCTGGGGGCTGCTTGAACCAGATTAGGCATCCCCAACATCACCCTTTGATAAACTACAATTCTGGTTGTGTTTTAAAACTCCTTAACTTCATTTTCAGCTCTAATTGACCTTTTACCTCTGTATCTCCAATCAAACCACGAATCAATTTGTTGCACAACCCGACAAAAGCATAATTAGCAAGCTGGAGATGGAAACACATGGTTTCTCCTCCCTCGCTGCCTTCTGGTTCCTCCATTGCATCAGTCTTCCAATTACATTGTCTGCTTTGGAGCTTCACGCCACACTCCACCTCACTTTTAATGTCACCTGCATTATGTCATCAGTGTTGACAAAGCATCTGGCTCGTGTCGAGGACCTCACGTACTAATAGCCCCAAAACCCTGCAAGTATCTGCCCCTCCAGATTGGCACAAAACATGTATCACAAGTTATACAATGAGCTACAATGTGTGTTTTCATTTGGCTGGGCAGGCTTGCTTGGGAACAGTAACAGAAGTATGGCTAAAATATTTATTTTTTTTTTTGGGGGGGGGGGTCTGCTGGCAGTCAGATCATGTGAAATCTTCCTCAGAACCCCACAGGCTCAAGGGCTCAACAAAGTCAAAACACACAAAACACCTCACTCTTGCAATTACTGTACCGTTCATAGTACAGCATTAACAGGCAAACTTTCAATTTTCAATAGATCTAGTAAAATTGGCCAACTCTCACATAACAAGAATTTCAGTCTGAGGTGAAGATTTCTATTTTCTCCCCAGAGAAACAGTTCATATAAATAACTTGGTCACTAAGAATTTCTCCTCTTTCATCTTTCAGTATGTTAGTGCCAAAACTAAGCAGCATTCCAATTATACAGTTTGATACCCAAATCAAAGTATGAAAAGACTTTGAAAAGGCAAGTCAAAGACTGCAAGCAGACAGTTTATCTATACATGTATATAAGTGTACTGACTAATTATAATCTTTAGAAACACTTTTCAATAAGTTTGAGTGCATCTACCAAGCAAAGACCACACCCCAGGCAAGAGTTCAAAGCCACAAAGATGTATTTTGGTATAGAATATAAGAACTTATATAAAAAAAACCCCACCAAACCCTGTTTTACTCAATGCTTAAAGGTTCTCTGAATGAATGGAAAGTAGGTTTTTCAGAGATACACGCAGGGAGTAGTAAAAAACAACAATTATGGTGAAGTACCCTCTTTCACTTGTCCCCAACCCCTCCTCCTCCCATTCAGAGCCTGTCACGTTCTAGGACATGACAGAACAAAGTCTGAGGAGAATTGCTAACCAGCTTTCAGCAGAAACAAAACCACACCACGCCTTGAGACCTTGACTTGGGTTATGGATTTATATGCAAGACTGTGATGGACAAAAACCAGGGCATTAACAAGTGACCAAACTGTTCTCTACCACTTCTCTTTGAGTGAGCCATCTTGCAGCTAGGACTCACCTTTCCTTCAAATACCAACTTCCTCTTACAGCTCCCACTTTTTAAGTACCTCCGGCTAAATTAATTTAGTCATCATTCCATACTTGAAAGTAAGTGCTTTCCATTTCACTCTACAAGCACTTTTACTCGACCAAGGTGATAAAAGGAAACAAAAATAACAAATATTCATTAAAATATATTTGAATTTAAATAGAGGTACACCTCCTATCAATGCCAACAGAGCCTCCTATCAGTGCCAGCAGTGCCTTGGAAACCAGGCACTGATAATCTGGGTGCCAGGCTTGGCTCAGCACCAGTGTGCTGGGTGACTTCCAGCAGGCTTCCAGTTTCCCTCCGCCATCCCTCCACGCAGGGGGAGACAGAGACAAAGCAGCAGAGGACTACAGTTGCTTAATGAAACTACAAATCACAGAATTATAATAGCAAGTACTGAAGTTAAATATATCAATACTATTTACTGAGGGATATTTACTACTTTCTCCCCTCCTCCCAGTTTTCACAAGACTTGTTTAAATAGCAGTGTTACAGGTGATAACTGCTGCTATTCCTGTACAGAAATGAGCCTAACAAAGCTGTATTTCCACAACTACACTCATGATTTTAATGAAAACACCATGTTCCTCAAAGACATATTTCATCTATCTATAACTTCTACTGGTAATATTTTGAAGACAACAATATGAACCCTCAAAATATATTGACACCCCTCAATGTTTATTCAACAAAATTTTATCCACAAATTGAATGTAATTTTATTTGCATTTGCCATGCAGTTTAGACCAACTATCAATTTTTAACTAAACTTCTTCGTGCTGTTTACCTAAATTTTAATGCTTTCACATTATACACCACTAATTGTGAAGAACCACAGAAATCAGAAACACAGCACAGGCAACCCTTAAAACTCTGCAAACTTAGCAACTCTCCCCTCACTTCCAAATATTACAACTAACACTGATGATGCTTTCAAAAATCTTAAGTGCAGTTACAGTGAAAAGAAAGTACTTCATCCAATAAACAGTTAAAATTTCCTTGTGGTCAATACTTTGGCATATAAATTAGGATTAGTTAATCACAATTAGCTATTGCAAGAATCTAGAAACTGCCAAAATTTTTTCTTTAATCAATCCCACACCTAAAAGGAAAAAATCTTGCTAGCAAAAATGAAGATATTATCCAGCTTCTGACAACACAGGTAATAACACCATTGTGTTACCCCTGTTCTGACAGGGAGTGCTGACAGCCTGCTCCAGAGGCTTGCTGCAAGTACAGGTACAGCATAATTACCTCACTGCTGTAGATTTTTTCTTTTTTCAAAACAAATTTTAGCATGATGTGAACCAAACCAGAATGAAGAGAAGCATCTGAGATCCCCCCCCGAGCTCCATATATACTTTTCTCATTTCAGTCTTCCATAGCTACTCCATATATTCCAATTAGGCAATCCCAATTTTTGGCTCAGTTTGCATTTCCCAAAGATATTTAATCATTCAATCCATGATATGAGTGCATTATCCTGTCAGCAAGGATCTAATTAACTATCTCTGCTGTAAGAGAAAGGACTGCACATCAGTATATACAGCCAAGGAAAAAAGCATGCATCTTTATCCAGTAAAGGGCTGATTATCTAGTAACCAGACAACCCAGCTTCTAGAGTTACTAATTCAAGAGAAACTCAAAGAACTTGAACCACTGGAGCATTTTCCCCCAGAATTAGATGAAAAGAATGAGACCCTGGAAACAGTAAAACTGTTTCTTTGTCCTCCTCCCCATTTTCCTGTGAATTAACCTGTGATCTAAGGCAGTACTAAAACAGCATCACTGAAGCCATTCCTTTATATCCAAATCACTCCAAAATCTTTTCAAGGATCAATACATAACTGCTAAAGATTAGTACAAGAAGCATCATGAATCTATGCAATTCTATTAGAAGGAATTAGAACAGGCTTATTTACGGTTGTATGACATCCTTCAGCTCTTCTTTCGCCGCTTTCATCTTCTGCAACAAACAACCCAAAGTACCTCCTCAAATGCAAATTATACACATACAAGTCTCATACTTCGTTTCTCATTCTCTTAGCAAGGCTTTCCTAGATTGAAGACAGATGCCACACAAAGCAGCACCGATTCCAGCTGAACTAGAAGGTACTTTTGCAGCAAAGCTGAGTATGATACTCCTTTGTTCCTCCCATCTCCCAGCACACGCTTCCCTTACTTGCCCTTATTTCTTCAAAGAAATAATCCATTGTCTCACACATCAGAGAATTTTCCCAGCCATCTAATTTCCCTTCATTAACACTTTTTTCATTCCAGAGCCACTTTGACTGGAGCGCTGAGCTCTGCTTAATGCAAATACGAATATTTTCTTTGTAATGCAATGCAAAACCTTCACAGAGAGCCATCAGCTTTAGACAAGACCCATTACTGAGTATCTGAACAGGCTTCACACAGCCTTAAAGCCAAAAATCCTCTTCAAACGACCTCTTAAAACTGATGGCAGGCACTTGTCATTGGAAGAAGCTGTTACTTCAAACAATTAATTAAATAAGTATATCATTCAAAATCTTCCTCAATGAGTAACAGAAAGAAATCAGTTTTAATGCAACTCCTAAACAGTACGAGGAGGCAGGAAGCTGTAGTAATAGCAGTCTACCTTAAAATCCCATGAGAAAACACAGTCCTGTGTTGTTGTCTTTCTATTCTGGATTTGCAGGTGGCCTACAGTCTGCTCAACCAGCCAGCAGGAAAATAGTGTCTGGTTGAATAGCTACTAGCTAATGCAATCACTCAAACCAGGGCAGAGATAAAACACTTTGATTTTTTACATTCAGTTAAAGAAGCAGAGCTCAAGCATGGAAGTCAGATTGTTCATATGATCAGCCCTGTAAATCAGGGTGAAGGGGAAAAACCTAGATATGCAGAATATTTCAAACCGTTTCAGTGACAACACAGCCACCACTTTGGAGCCCTTTGAGACAAACCTGTACTTTTTTTTAGAAGAAAACTGCAGGAGCAGTGAAGCCTTTACTGTAAGTTCAGAGACTTTCCCTCTACGTTCTGAACTCATTAGTAAAACAAAAAGCCCATTCCTGGGAGCTCAGTGGTACAGACACACAGCGCCTTTGCCTCAGCTTCAGCAGATCCACTAGAGGGAGACCCTAAATTAAACAACCTCCAATTCTGCCAGCAGAACAGCTGAGGATGCCAACTGCAAGCAAAGATTAATGACATTTTTCAAATATATGCAAGAGAAGGAGACCATGATTTAATTTTATTTTAAAAAGTGAGAGAGGGCCATACACAACAGCTGACTTGCAAACCACAAGGATGTACACAACATAATATTTAATATTCTTCAGAAGTCAATTGGATTTCTGTGAACCCTTGCATAAAATTTAAAATTCATCTACAGCTTTATGAATTTCTGAATAGTATGCTCAGCTAACATTAAAACTGCTTTCCTTTTATGAATAAAATAACCAAGCTACTAAAAGAAATTTCCAAAATGAGAACACACAGCAGAAAATAAGGATACTACAAGAATCAAACCTCAACAGTAAGCAATTCCAGTGTAAAATAAAGTTACCTATATAGGATTTATTTTACTTGAGTTGTATGTTCCACATGCCATCTTACATACACTAAGAAACAGCGCAATTTATTCAAAATACTAGAGACAAGTTGTCCTCTTCAAGTACAGATTATTTGAAGCAGTATCCTCAGAATACCAACTAGGACTGCACATGTTAGAAGTCTTTAAAAGCCTAGCAGATACACTGAAAAAAACCAAACCCATCAACATACAGTGCATTGATCTTCATGTATTAGCAAATTCTTTTTACAAGATGTACCCTCCCTTTTATTAAAAGCAAAGATAATTTGTTTATAAGAGGGGCAGTTACAATCCATTTTGTGAAATGAAGAGCTAATATTAGAGCCTCAGAGCAAGTGACCTGTCTAAGTACATATTCAGCTATTTCAGAGATGCTGAGGGGAGAAAAACTAACACCAAGGATTTATTTCTAGCTGCAATTCTAGGAAATCCTACCAACTGTAGATTAAAGAAATGCATTAATCTTTGAGCAAGGAGTCCAACTCGTTTGACCCTAATGTGCAAGCCTCTCAGTATCCTATTTCTACTATTGAAGCAGGCATGTTCAGAAAGATACTTGATCTTTTTCAGTTCTTACACAGATACAGGTCAGAAAAATTGGATATGCAGATCATACACTGAAAAAAACTTAGCTGACTAAACTTAAGAACACTTATTGACAGCATTCTAACACAGAACCATTATTATCTCTAAACACTGCCTGGAAATGTTATGAGGCTTACAGAACAATCCTATATGCATAATTATGATTTTTTTTTTTAAAGCAGCAGTGCAAAACTACTCACTTAAGACATTTGCTGAAATCTTGTTGACAATGCCAAGATTTGGTTTTACTTCATCTTGATGGAAAATCAGGCTCCTATGTGTCTGTGACATAGGTAAGAGATGTAAGAGATAGCTAATCTTAAACAACTCCAGTCCTTTTGGCTGACACGCCGGGGAAGGATAGTGACCTCCTGCACCCAGCCCCAGCTTGTAATGCAGCTAATTAATGCATTTTGGCTTGTATCTACTGCTACCAAGACAAACCACAAGAAGGAGAAACAAAGCTACTATCTTACAAAGGTTACAGTCACTTTCCAACATAATTACACAACTTAATTCGTGTCCCTGTCAGACCTGCATCTCAAAAACTGCAGAGACAAAGCAGCAGGTGACAGCACTGTTGCACAGTGATACTCCACTCTCATTTCAAAATTCACCTGAAAACGACTGATCAGAGATTAACTGGCCTCAAAATGAATGAAGCAGACAAACTCCAACTGAAGCAGCATCTTAGTTTGGTAAAAGTTCTGAAAAAGTACTGAAAAATATACTAATATAGCTGTTAGCCCACACATATTTTGCATAAAGCAGCAAGAGAACTAGGACTAGACAAATTACAATAATTCATGAAATGAAAGACACACTGATCAATCGGAAAATGAGCATTGTCATGCCTGCCTAGGTAATTTCAGCCTCTCTAGTAGCTCAGTTTTAGTATTATGAGGAGTTAAACTAAATTATGAAGATATATATATGCACATATAGACATACACATGGTTTGAAACATGTTGTACCAAACTCTCTAAAATTACAGGTAAATGGGAAACAACATACACCCCTCAAATTTGTGGTAATTACCAATCAGGCCTTTTCAGGCTTTACACCAGAAGAGTAGAAGCCAACACTTCGTGTATTCCCAAATGTTGGCTGGGAGGCAGGTGACAAACAGTCAGAATGCATGAAAAGTTTACAACTGAGTAATTCTTAGAAAAAGAAACAAGGGATTTAGAAGAGAAAATTCCCATTCTCCTACCACTCAGTCGGGTATCACAACTGGATTATTTCAGTAGGCAAAAAGAAACCTTCAACTCTAGCTACCATTTCTATTTTGGCCATACACGTTGCATAACATTGTGAGCACTGCAGGATGTATCATCCATCATAGTTTCAAAAGCTAAGTCTTGAAACAACTATCAGAATAAAGAGCAACTTGATAAAGTCACCTTTTTTGCTGTAGCTGAGTAAGGTTATCTACAGCCTCTCCCACACAAGAGAAAGAAAACTGGCACAGAAGTACTATCTCTTGTTACACAGGCAATCTTTAAAATTTAATGAGGACAAAAGAATTCTATTTGGTTACAAGAACACAAAAGACTCTTAATGTTTTAAAAGAAAAACTCCCTCTGTGTGTAGTACAGTGTTAAACTGATCAATCTGCTGTAGAGCCTACCTAGAATTTGTTACAGATATGACTTGAACACTGAAAGACACTGATTTTTGCACAAATGTTTTAAACCCTGTGTCACCCTGGTCTTTCAACAAATGAAATGACAGACCCACTGCTTAAATTGTATGTGCTCATCTGAGTATCAGCCCTGGATTCAAGGTCTCCAAGCCAGAAGAGATGTATGGTAAGACTTGCCAAAGAGGATGACCTGAATTCCACAGTTTGGAGGGATAAAACCTCACATTTTCATAACAAACCAGTAATCAATGAGAAGTAAAAAAGCCAACACTCAGTAAGAATACTGGATGTCTCTGGAAATCCTGAAAAGTATCCTTATTACAAGGAACATGTTTCTTGGTCTGGTATTTTGGTTTCACTTCCTTAAAAAATAAAAAAAAAAAGCAAAGCCAGCAGTTTCTACACAGATAACATGAAAATTGATTTACTTGCTAGGAATTGTGTTTACAGGGATGGCAGTGCAGTGAGAATCACTATTAAGAAGCAGTAATTAGTTGGACAAAACATACAAATAATTAAAATGCTTAGAAGCTGAATCATGATTAGAAATAAGATTGACTTTTCCACAAAACCATTTGACTTTTTTCCATTTCTGTATGAACACCTTAGGAAGGTAATACATCAGAGACTCTTACCAGCTTCCTGTGAATTCAATACTTCTAAGGCATGCATCATGGCACTTGCGAAGACATTGGCATCTTCTTTGCTGCCAAAATTCAGACCATACACCTGCCTAGCATCACGCCACTGGTGGAAGGTCTGTGTAGCCTGATTGTACTTCAGCCCTTTTGGAATGGCACAATTGATTACCACCTACAATCATAAAAAAAAATAAATTACTTATGTTTCAAACTGCTGTTTCATCTTTGCGCAGATTTTATTCTTTAACCACAGGGGTTATTCAGGACCCATAATCTGTAACATCACAACGCTGAAGCACATAACCATTCAATTTTAAATCTGAGCTGCATGTAATCAGTGATGAGAATACACAAGGGGACTAATGAGATATTTTGTATCAACTTTTGTCGCTTAAGTGTTCTCACTTCAAAAGATGCAGCGATGTTTCATAACAGCAACGTTAAGTAACATCAACAGCTCTGACTTTCAGTAGCAGACTACTTGATGTGAATATGCATTTGGGATGCAGAAAGTCAGTTTACCATGAATATGAGTATTTGATAGAATTTTTAATTTTTTTTTTAACCAGGTCATCACCTTCTCTCTGAGGCTGCTGCACTGCTTGGCAGCAGCACTTTATGGGAACTTCGACAGTGCATCACAAGATTTTGCAAGATTGTTGTGGCTCATACAAAAGATGATAAATTTGAGCTGGTAGCACAACCATTTACCATAAACCATCCACTAAGAAGATCCTATTGCACTTGGATAACTATATCCTCTCACCTTTTTCTGCTGAATAATGGGAGAAAAAAACCCCACTTTTGTTCTCAGATGAATGCACAGAGACCATTTATTACTTGGGATAAGTGTTTAATGACAAATCTCACAGGAGATTATCAGTCTATGCTTCAGGTGTGCGATAAATGATCAAGAAGAGACCAAAAGAAATGCTGGGAGAGAGTTAAACAAATATAAGAAGCTTTAATCAAACAAAAGACTAGATTTTTAACCCCATCCCAAGTATCACATGGCAGACCATATTTCAAAAGAGTGCTAAATTTGCCATTTAATCATGATCCAGTAACTTCACCAAGGAAAATTAGGATATAATCCTTATTACTCCCTTCTCAGTCTCAAAGCACTATCAAATATCAGAAGGCATTTTGAACAAAATGATCTAGGGAAATGAGATATCATGCATCCAAGTTTTCATAAGACAGGAAGAGCTACAAGAGAACTGCTGGTGTCTACACAGACTGCAGCTGACAGCACAGAGTAGGGAAGAAAAGCTTTTCGGTTGCCCCTCTGCCTTAAAAGGAACCAGGTGACTTCTGTGTACACCACTAGCCTTTGTAGACAGATATCTATAGGAAGGAATGGTAAAAGGACTATTGCCTCGAAGGCATGTAAAGTGTTTAGTTCATGGAGAAAAACAATAATGGAGTTTTGCTACTTCAGTAAAAAAATCAATTTATTATTTACTGGTCCCACAATTTTGCTGAAGACTCCTTTCTTAATATCCCAAATTTCAGAAATTTTCTTACCTGATGATCCTGAATCTTCCTGCCCACTACTCTGAATGTGTTGTTGCCTGTGTGATGATATATATGAACTCTGCTGAACCCAGTTGATCCTCCAGCTGGTACCCATTTCTTATTGGCATCATCGTAGACCATTACAGCAGCTCGTGCTTGGCAGATACTCTGTTCACTGTTAAAACACAAATATTTTGGAGGAGAAAATTAAACTACTTATGGCAAAGCACCATCTTTTCGGTTAGCTGCTTTTTTAACTCAAAATGTTAAAGCAATTCCCCTTGCAACTTGCTGAAACATCCACCTTTCTGAATACAAGCACACTAGCTCTTTGATATTTTGCTTACATGAGTTCATTCTGAAAAGCTGTGGTCAAGACAAACAGGCCTAACCACTAAGAGATCAAGAAGATATTTACTTTTTTTGCATTTTCCCCTCTCCGCTTTCTCCTCATCACCAACCGTGAATTTTAATTAAATGCCATAATCATACACAAAGTTTTCTGCAAAGACTGAAGAGCAAATAATCTGGAGTGGCTCTAGCTTCACACAGTTGACATTTTCCAGGGGCAATTACCTCCACAGGAGATGAGGATTGGAAGGCCCTTTCTGCTTTTAACACACATAGAAGAAAATAAACACACATGGGACAAAGTTCAGCACAAGAAATTCGCCAGCTCATAAATGAAAGGTATTTTGGTTTTGACACATTTTACAACAGTTGACACTTAGATGCAACATCTTCTCCCTGAGAGAAGGTACTATTGATTACTGAGAAGTGAAATTTCATCAGGAAATTTCTATCAGTAGCTAATCCTGATTATGCCTATCATCTGGAAGATAAAGTACAACCTAAAGTTAAAAGGGAGCATATCATGAATGTCATCATACTGGAAACACAAGAAAGCACAACATACCATAAACACACCATTTATTATGAGAGGAAAGGGTGACACTGTGACTTTATGGGAAATGTCCAGATGCAGACAGGAAATAAAAATAGAAAGGAATTATTTCTTATCAGTTAAGTCAAATTCTCTGAACATACCACTCCAGTACATTTGACAGTATAGAAAGCACATGATGCCTGGCTTGCAAGGAATGTGGCCAGCCTTCTCAGTTTTCCAAATGGCAGAGGAGACATGCATTCTTCATAAGTTACTAAAGGAATCATAAGTTACTAAAGGAAAGCAATGAAGTATTTCTTCATATTTGACAAAGGAGGGAGAAGATGCCTTCCCCCACTAGTCTTTCTTGGGCTTTTTTTGTGGTTTTTATTGTTTAGTTGGCTGGTTTGGGGGAGGGCGTTTGTTGTTTTGGTTTGTTTTTTTTTTAAACCATCCTGAATTTCCCAGTGTCTTATTTTCATCTCCCAACACAAGAAAATTCTGCAGTGTATCCAGCTGTTTTGTTAACTGACATTTTTGAGAAGACAGCATCAATTTCTGTAACACTTTCCATGACACTCCAGCAATTATAAAAACAGTCAATGCTGGGATGCTTTTCAAGGCCAGGGCAGAAGAGAGACTACTGAGATAGTGTCTCTTATGCATGTGAGAGATTCAAGATCAAGTACAGGAATATGTTCTTAATTTTAAAACCATGTTCTAGTCTTATCACCTATTCAATAACTAAAATGGAATGGGATTACAACCTTTAATTAGACCACCTTTTTTCTAGCCAGAAACTAGTTCAATTTAAGAATATTAAAATTTCAACATACATATATACAGAGTTTCTTTTCTAAGCAGTTTGCAGTTTAGACTGGGAGGACCACATCTGACCCAAAAAGATTAGATGCAAAGAAAATAAATTTACTTGCAACTTTTAGGAGTTTCACAGCCCCATTAAAAACACATGACAGTTAAATAAGGTTCTCTCACTTGAGAAGAGGGCAATGCAAGAACCTACTGGATTTCTTTATTTTTAGATATTTTGGCACACATCTTGAAGTTCAAACCCAGAAACATCCTGTACTGTTCCCAAAGTACATGACAAACAGTAGTGGTTTTTCTAAAATGCCTAGCGGTATTACAGTAAACCTGGACAACTTCTGAACACATAACAAATTTTTGCTATGTTTGAATTTGGATAAATCACAGGCATGATAAACTGTAGGTGACAGGACCTAGATACTGATTTTGAAGCAGAACCCACGAGGTTTGCAGAGTTCTTGCCAAAAAATAACTTCAACTCAGTCATGTGCCAGACAGATTAAAAAAAAAGAAGTATTAGATTCTATTAAAAATTGAGACTATGATTCTAAGCCAAGATGTTCCAATTACAACAAAAGTAGAAGAGAGTGATTGAGTAATAGCACAGCCATCAGAAGACTTAATTATTAGGACAGACCATCAAAGTGCAGGTGTTGTTACTCACAGAATTCTGCCTGTCTGCCTTGGTCCTTCCACAGGCCTAGGTTTTTACATGATTTTATGTCACATACCAAGAAAAGAGGAAAAAAAAAAAAGGAAAAAACATATTCATTTTAGAACTATTTGGTATTCAAGTGGCACACTTCGCAAGTGCAAATAAGATGACCTTGAGTAGAATTTCTAGCTTTTCTTTAACAACTGTTAAACTATTTTTAGTTCCACTTCTCAGACTATGCCTTACAACTGGAAATATTAACCAAGTCTAGATCTCAAATACTTCATGCTCCATTTAAAATAAAACAATTTTCATAACAGGGAATTATTCTTATCCATATAAAGATACAAGATGATTCATACACTTTCAGAAGTGACAAATACAAACAATTTCCAGCTGACCTTTTCAATCATTACACAATAAACCTTCTGCCTTCCCTTCACACAAATCCTGTAGCTGAAATTTCAGTGTTCCAGGTATGTAATTTTTGTATCCAGGTACCAATTTGAAGGTGACACACTCCCCTCCTGCCAACAGTTCCCACCACCCAACGCTTTGTTTATCAGGCTGCAACAGTAAGATGGAAAAATGAAGCTACCCCTACCAGACACAATTTAGCCTTTTTCCAGAGTTCAGTAATTCCACATTACTAGACCTAGGGGAGATTTATTTAATTACTTTCTCTTAGTAGCAATTTCTCCACAGTGATTACATTTCCTTTTGAAGAAAAGCATGGAGGCATGAGCTTCAGTAAAGAAGAACCTGTAAGTCTGCTCTTCAATGGCCATTTGATAGCTTAGCATTTGAATACAGTACATTTTGTATTATGGCCATGAGACACCACAAAATAAGTATTTAAGTGTCAAAAAACCCAACATTTTTTAAAAAAGAAGTGAATACTAGAACTCCACTAACTTCAAAGGGCTGCACCAAATCAAAAATCCATGCTGTCAGCTCATGACTGTCTTTAACAGGTCTAATGAAAAACAAGGTTTGTTTTCCTTCCATGAGCCAATTTTTCTAGGAAAATTCTGAGTTTAATATACATACCGTTACTAGAACCTGAGCCAGTGCTCCTGTGTTCCTTAAAAAATACATATGAACTTACACTTCAGTTGAAAGGAAACAGAGCCAAGTGAATCAGAACAATATCACTTATTGTATTTCTTGCTTCTCATGCCTATTACATTTCCCTGCTGTACTTCTAACAGGGAACAGGTCTTCACTGGTCTCAATATTTATGCATGAACACAGGGCTTGCTGTAAAACACATGTCCCTTAGATGCAGGAACTGACAAATAGCTGGATATATAGAAACATATACATATATATTTATATTTTAGGAGGAGTTAGATGTAGGGCTCTGATTGTTAAAGCCAACCATTATTTGGGGTGAGTCCACCTACAGCAATACCATATAAAGCCAAAGACAGGGTGGCTGGTTCTTATTTGGGGTGGAAGAGTGGGGGGAGGTCTGGCACTCAAAAGGCTCACACGAAAAACCACAGTAGTAATGAATCATAAGATTATTCTTATGGGAGAATATACTTTCCTCCTCCAGTGATGAGATCATATGGAAAGCTCAAAAACCATAGCAAACTGAACCCTAACAGACATCATTCTTTTGCCCAGATGGAATGTGTTCATTCTTTCACATCCCAAGTTCTTAAGCTCAATGCACAGTGACACCAATCCACAGACTGCTGACCTAAGCCTTTTTTTTTTTCTCCTCTCCACAAAGAGTGAATGCTTGGTTTTCCTCTCTCAAGAACTAAAAAGGATAAACATATTTAGATGATCTAACTCATATGAAAACCAGCACGATTACAGCCACAGAATAGATCATTTAAATATACTAAGGAGAGCAAGGAAAAGCTGGGATTGCTCTCATTCTCAACCTTCAGTATTTTTGTCAGTGATGCAACAATGAGGGTTTTGAAAATCATTCCCCACTACTGCTGCTTCTGGTGATTCAGGGTTTGGGTTGATTTTTTTTTCTATGTTCTCAACCTATAGAGACATAACATGTCCTTAAATGTACAATCTTTGCAGAGCAGGAGGAATGGGAAGACAACTGATTCACTGAACGCCTGTTTAGGATTTTCAAACCATGTGGCACAAAGCTACAAAGAAATTCCAAACATTACCAATCCTAACATTTTAAAAATACACCTCTTGGAAAAGCAGCTAAATGCTGGTACAGCTAACAAGTTCTGTATCGTGGTGGTGCTGTTCTGCAAGACAACTTGTCCTGCTTGTTCCCAACCGGCACAGGATGGGGAAAATGCATGTTCTCCATTTTGCTGTTAAAAACATCAAAACCAACCCAACAACAACAAAAAGCCCACAACATAATGTATGCTGTACCCCTTCCTGCTACTAACTGGAACAGACACTCCATAGACAAAGTTGTCAAGATGCTAATTTGGCTTAACACAACAATTAAACTACTTGTCAGCATCTTAAAGTTAACATAAAAATGTTTCCTATGCCCTCAAATATGTTCCTCACATTACAGTCTGCTGAAAACCAGACTGAACTCAATTACATAGATAAATATTTATTTTGGGGAGTAGGGGAAGTGGCTTGGATTTGTTGAGAGGGGTGATGTGAGTGGGTAGAGGGGAAGAGCTTTGGGTTCCTTTAGTTTTTACCTCATAACCAACTGCTTTCATCTTACTCATTCCTTGAGCTTCACTACTTGAACCAAAAGGACATCTCCAAGGAGGCTGAGTACAACAACTGCTACCTCCTCCTGCCAACTAGACTGGCACCCACACCACCAACAGGAGGACATCATGGAAAAATGCAACCCTTTTGGGCTCAGCAAAGATGAACATAGTGGTTCTCACAATAAATACATTTTCTCTAACTCATCCTCAGCTAAGAGGTAAGAGTCTCAACTTTCTCTGCATTACTGCTTGGCACAGCAGAAGGAACTAAGCTGTGCTATGCTACTTGCACCCCACTTCAAAGGACCACTCCAACAGCTCAGCTAGTACTGAATTTACTTGCTACTGAAAATAAGACTCAGGACCAGCTGATTAATCTCACTGGTTTTGATGCAGATTCTTCTTCAGACACTACAACGCCCCAGAGAACCAGAGTGGTTGTTGATGCCTTCTGGCAGATCAAACTCAAACAGGAGCTGCTGTTCAAATGGGGAGTGAATGCAGAGGGAGTAGTTCCAGACTGCTTCACCAACAGCTCTGCTGCTAATGAGTTAGTACTTGCCTGTGCCTAGAAAACTTTTGATTGATAAGCGAGAGATTCATTCATCTCTCCCACTTTTCAGTCTCTGATAACCGAGAGATTCATTCATCTCTCCCACTTTTTCTTGTCATGAATTACTCAGAACACAGATTAGCTGCAACCTCAGAAACCAGTGGAAAATCTTGCATGGGAAAGGCCCAACTAGAAATACAACTAGTACTGCTGAGAAGCAGGGGAAATTGAATCACCAGGATTGATGGCTTGCTTAGGAAAGGTGCTCTGCTTTTGGCACAGAATTCTGCAACACTCGAGTTTTAGTTGGTACACAGTTTGTTAAGACCAACAATGAGCACCTTCCACTGAAAGAAAATTGCTTTTCATCTCGTGTATAAAAGCATTTAACATTAATTTAACAGCACTCTGCTCTTGGAGCCAGAAAATTTACAGCATAAATTTCTCTTCTTGCTATAAATCTGCTCCTTGATGATTTTGCAATTGTATCTTGTTCCAGAGCAGCAGGTGAATATCAAACAGCTGAAGGAAATCATTGCGGGACACTCGGGCAGAAACAGAAATATTATTTGGAACAGCAGCTTGATGTCAAGTGAAAGCCTACCTTTCACACAAAATAATTACCAACTTAAAACCCAAGGAAATTTTTTTCCCCCCAAGCAGTTTCACATGCCATATTTCATGCAATGGACAAAGTAATTTCACACTGGCAATTTAATATTGTCTCTAGGTTTTTCCTATGCTGAGTCACAAAAATTCACCTATTCCCTCAAAGGAAATCAGGAATATCTATGAGAGAATAAGACAACAGTCAAACTGAGAAACAGCCAAATAACCCAGGGACAAACATTAAAAAACCCTGAACCATTGATAGGAATCAAGAAGAAGAGACTGAAAACTAGAGATTTTGAGTAGCATGAAACTAGTTGTATGGCTAACTGTATACATAATATGCAATAATTTGACTTATTAATGGTACATTATTATACAGGTGACTTTCATTTAGTTACAATCTCCACTCTACATTAAATTGAGAAATACTCTCAAGTCACCCTTCCAACAGTCACCACAAACTGAAGGTGACATTAAGATACCCAGAATGTACACATTTCAGACAAGGAACTGTTCAATCAGTACAAATCATCACCTCTCAACTCTTGAGCTAAAGATACTGTACAATTACCCAAAAGTTCTTCAATGGGAACAGGAACTAAAATCATTTAATACACAAAGAAAAGAGTGGGGCTTAAGCAATTACTCCAGCAGACTTAAAGGAACAACCATTTGCTGTCTTGCTTTTTAAAAAAATTCAAGTTCTTAACTTTCATCATCCATAGCACACACTGCCTTCTCTAAAACCAGAGATGCTCAAAACTCAAGACTTCATCTCCATCACTTCATTTTCCATAGATTACCCCCTAACCTTGATTTGTATTTATACAAATACTTGTATATATACAAATAAATGTTTGTACTATTGTACTGTCTAGATATTTGACTATTTTGTACTTTAAATAATCAGATATTATAAAATTTGTCCAAACTTCACTGTTAAAAAAATTCTAGGTTTTCTTAACATTACAAGTTTGAGAGAGAAAACTAAAAACTTGGATATGCTGGAATTTTATACACAAGACTTGGACCTTTCCTTGTATGCAGTCTTAGTGGTAACTTCAATGAAATACTTTACTAGAAGCCTTCATTATTTAGCTTTGAGATAAGATTTTCAGTGAAGCCACCTGCAAGTGACAAAGCATTTTCCCACTTTTACAATTTTCTAGATCTTTACATCCCCTAGAGAATCATGAAGATTTTTTTCCAATAAATATTTCCAAAAGATGTTTTGAAAAAAATCAGAACTAGACAGAGGCTATTTCACTGTAATACATTTACACTGATGGGGGAATCTTTCTAGCCATGGGTTTTATCCTGGTAAAATAAAGTCTTCCATTTAGACTCCATAGAACCATGAAATAAGATAATTCAGTTTATGTTTCCTTCATGCGCTCGCTCATATTCTTGTTTTCTTTCATCCTTTTACACAGAGTGTTCTCTTAGACATGGCATTTTTGGTAATTTATCCAGATTTTTTCCTGAAAATACTTCATTGTTAAAATCAAATCCATTTTTCCACTGATTCTTCTATCATATTTCTTGAGGGCATTTACAACTTCACATATACTAAAAGGTTATGCAGAATCCATGCAGTAATTGAAATAGCCTACGTTTCCTCAAAGCAGATCCAATACAGTGGCATTGCAAGCCAAAGGTTTTGCCAGAATAAAGGAAAATACTGCCTGGATAGTGCTAACACTATCGACAATAGAATAGAGGAAGATTCCTACTGTGATTTTTCATCCATCTTAAGACAGATTTTTATCAAAAATCAGTTTCTTGGTTTGTCTACCTGTTGTCAAAACTGATGAAAAACAAGCTCTACAGCAAAATCTGGGAATTTTTCTGACGGCTTGTTGCTTTCCTTGCTACAATTCCATGAATCTGAGCCCAACACACTGTGGAAGGCCTTTTTAAGTGGGCAAGAAAAACATCTCCAGCAACTAGACTGACAGTTGATGATTTCCTGTGAAAAACCACTTAACATACATTCCTTAGCTTCTATACATATTTTAACAAAAACTGACCTTCTTATGTTCTTTCTTAAGCTTTGACACATGGTACAAATCACAGCTTTCAAAGCCCAGATTCCCTGGGCAATCTGAGTTCCCAAACACGCTGCAACAGAACCCGTCGTTGCATTGCCATCACTACAGATCATGTAACTCATTTTACTTTCAGATAACGACGCCCAGCTCCTCCTGGAATAGCAAGGCAGCAGGATTTTTACATTGCCTATTTAATGTAATGGCAGCCTCTGATGTATCTGTGATCTTTGAGACATCCCAGCTTCAATGTTAACATATCAACGTGCAACTCACAGTTCATTACAAGAAAGAGCCTTTTAAGGAGTGTCTTTTTAAAACTTAGTTTTACTTAAACTAAAACGAAAGTAGAAAATAAATAATTTCTTAATTGAGAACCTGACTTTAAACACCAAGTTGATAGTGACATGAATGAAAACTCGGCCAGATTGGTTGGGGCTTTGAGCAAACTGGCCAAGTGGAAGATCTCAGTATCAACAAGGTTGGAAGAGACCTTAAAGATCATCAAGTCCAACCCATAATCTAACAGCCCATCAACTAAATTATGGCACCAAGCACCTCATCCAGCCTACTCTTGAACACCTCAGGGGTCGATGACTCCACCAAGATGTCCCTGCCCATGGCACAGAGGTTGGAATCTTTAAGGTTCCTTCCAACTCTAGTCATTCTATGGTTCTATCAGCTAATCAAAGAAAATGTGAGCAGCAAAGGACACACAAAAGGCTACATGTGTTCGCCTTGGTGTCTGCGAGCAAGTTGTGTTCTCAGACTCCCCAGGCCTGCATGAGTACTGGAGTATTACCTGCAGCAGAGGAAAATAAAGTTAGGGGCTCCAGTTTGATGAACTGGATACAGGGAGCCCATCGAATTAACGGTCTGCACCCAACACTGGTGAAGATAGCACATGGTGAAACTGTGATTACACTTTAACGTCTTTAAAAGGCAACGAAGAGAATTTCCTGACAGCCTGAAAAAGGCAAACGTCGTGACCATCCGCCACCAGAACAAGGACCAAGCTCTGGGGAGCCAGAGGCTCAAAGGGTTGCCACGAGTAGTTTGACATCTAACTGGGTAAGCTACTACTGGTGAATTGCTCAAGGATCAATACCTGCTATGATGCTGGTTAAGGCACTTGATAATGACAGGAAAATGGGAAGGAATGCAACTTCAGCAAGTCTGTTGGAGGACTTTCTGTAAATTGAGGTAGATTGATACACTTGCTAGACAGTAGAGCTACTGTGCAGAAATGACTCAGCAGGCTGGAGAAACCAGATGACAGAAAGCTCAAGAAATTTGGAGGCAGGAGCAAAAACTTACACCCAAGACAACATAACCACATTGCTGCAGAAAGTCATTATTCCCTTCTAATCAGATAGTAGCTGGCAAATCGTGCTCAGTTCTGGGCTCCCCAGTGGAAGACTTTGACAAATTGGAGCAGATCAAAGAGAAAAACCTATTAAAGGGACTAGAGAAAAAGATGTCAAGGAGTAGCTTCAACTCTTGTGCTTCAGTCTTGAGTGAAGGCAGGAATATAATGGCCAATTACTCGATAGGTTATTACAGGGATTAAGAGCCACACTCTTCTCAGAAGTGCACTGCAGAAGCATGAGAGGTAACAGTCAAAAGTCGCTAAAATGGATCTTTTAACCAGGTAAGGAAGAGTTGCACCAGGAGATCATACCATTCAAGGCTGCCTGGAGGAGCAATGGAATCTCCATCCTTGGGAGACTTCAAAATTGATCAGGACAAGGCCCTGAGCAACCCAACCAAGGTAACTGGAGCAGATGAACTCCAAAACTCCCACCTTGACTAAGACATTGTATGGCTCTAGAAGAAATAAAATTCTTTGAGAACACCCCACTGAATTGCAGATATTTAAGTACCTTATTTGTGACAATTTCTCCTTTAGCACCTCATTTTATTGGAATGTTCTTCCCAAAAATAACAACATGCATTTCACACTTGAAGTTTCAACCAGCCTCTCCTTCTGCAGCCTATAAATAAAGACCTTGAACACTGCCAGTAGTTCTAATATTCGATGTCTAAAAGTAAGGGGTTTAAATAAACCACATAGTATTTATATCGCTGATGTGTACTACCAAATAAACATCTGAATATTTAATAATAAGCAATAAGCCTTATTTCTTGTATACTCTCCTCCCAACACAACACTTAAGACTGAGTCATTAATTTCTGAAATCTCTTAACAAGTCTGTGCTACAAAACGCTTCAAATATAAACGCACTTCTGGGCAACCTTATCCTTACTTCCGAGGGCACCGGGATAAGACAAAGTTCAGGTTGTTACTCAAGCAACTCTAAACCATTGAAGTCTTAAGCAACCCAAGACCAGTCGTGGCGTAGTAAGCAAACAATAACCTGTGAAAATTATTCCAGTTAAAGCTGCTTCCTTGTGCAGGAAGACCTAATGAGCAGTCTCATGTTGTGCGTTCAGCTCAGACATTTACGATAATCTGTAAAACAATGGAACACTAAACTCCCACTTAAATGTCTCTCTGCTGTAGAGCTCTCCTCTCCTCTTTGAGCACAGGTTTCCACATACAAATTTCACAAATGAAGGAGAGATTATCATCATCAAGTTGACACAATCTGGAAGCATTCTGCTTCCACTTCAGTTGTGGTTTATTTACATTTACCATTGAACACAGTCAAAGTTAACACCTATATTGAAATATGAATTCCATTTTCATGCCAAACTACCGCATTTACTCACTGAACAGCACATTTTTCTTCCACTCTTCTTTGATCCAAATTACTTTTTGGCAAGTATAATTCAGCCTTATTTTGAATAACTCTGATTTCATTCCTACATCACTTTATCTCAACATCCCTGTTTAAACTACTGATTACCTTTTCATTCCTCCTATACTCTATGTATTAGTAGTATGCTCCTTGAAGTGGTTATTCATATAGCTTTCTTCAAGTTTGACTTCAAGTCAGACAAGATTTTAACCTCTAATTTGAAGGAACTCCTGATTCCACCTCACACACAGCCCTAATCCTTACCTCTTCCAGTAGTTCCTACTATTTCACTTCCCTCAAGGTACTAAGCCTGGAATTTAAAATCTAGTTTTTTAAGTATAATCTCACTTTCTTACATTCTTAAATGCATCTTAACTTACAATCATTCAAACCTATGATCATTTTCCTCTGAACATCCTTCATACAGTGCTATTTAGCAACTAACAGTAAAACATTTTGCATTTGCCCAAGCCTGAAGTTGGCTTCATCAATTAATGACTTTGCTAGTAAAGGCAGTATGATCTAAGAATTCTACTATGTTATGGTACACACACTTAATTTAAAAAGAAAATCTGTTCTCAGTAGCTGTCAGAGGGATTCAGAGGATTCTGTCCTGTAATGTACATGGTACTGCCATTCTAACACAAGGGACAGGTAATTTTTATATTAACAAGAATATAAATAAAAGGCTTGCAGTGCTCTACTCTTCCTCTCTAAACCAGCAGACAAAGAAGAGCACAAGGAGAAATACAAAAAATCAATGCTAGAATTCATTGCAAAACTATTTTGAGCCTCAGTGACCCACTTTTAACTTTGAACAGCAACAGACGATTGCAGTAACTAATTCAATCTAGTTAATAATTAACATTAACATTGGTGCATTCATTACATCTCACATTCTGTCCCAGAAAATTGGCTGATCGAGACACACCATGAACCAGAGTAGAAGCTGTTTGATTTTCTCAATGTCAGCTATTTCAAGTATCTCTTGCAACGAAAATTAAGCAGGGCTGGAGTGAAGAGCAGTAAGCACACAGCCCTCAAACACAAGACGTGTGCTTGAAACACTTGTTTGGAGGAGTTTCACCCATGCAGAGCAGCTAGCGTAAACTGCCACCTCAGTAAGTACAACAAAAAACTACTTTTCAACACATCTTGCCTCTCTGAAATAAGTCTACTATCAAAACTCTACCAAAATGGTTACACAGTGAAAAAACCCAAAGAGCAATCTCATTCCAGAGTAGATCACACATGCACATAAGAAATTACTAAATTATAATGCAAGGTCATAAAAGTTATTATATTGAACAACATCTTTATTATAGCCTTACATACTTTTTTCCAGAGAGCAGCTCTTTTAGTATTTCAAACCTCTTGGCAATGTAATTAATGTTTAAGGCTGCATCACTTTGTTTCCCCCATTTTAGGATGCTTTGCTTGTTAGCTTCTTCAATATTGTCACTGAGATCTGCCTTCACACCAGAAAAACAGTTACCAAGTTAAACAGTGAGAAATTGTGTTTGCCTTGGTTTCCCAGTCCCAGTTCCTAAGCATTTCAGCTGTCTCTCCAGTTGTTCTCCCTGCTTTGCAAACACTCATGCTTGGAGACAAAACCTGAATTACAAGACTGAAGTCAATTCTGTTTCACAGTTACTTTAATCTTATATACTTTTCCAGCTGAAACCAGGACAAGATGCTACTCTGTTAAACACCAAGATCTACAGTAACACACTTCACTTCTGTACCACCTACCTCTGTCCCCAAGTTCTGGAACCATTTGCATCACATCCACTGGTTACAGCAAAAGGGGGTTGCATTCCCAAGGAGTCCTTTCATTTTAAAACTTCCCCAGACCTGACAAATCCTACCTTTAAGTGTATTTGCCTGTACAAACATAAAAATTATTCAACAAATCCGAACTTCTGCATGTGAATTTCTGTTTGTATTTGGGCACAAGGTTTGACTTCAGAACAGGGAAAATTTGATTACAACATCCCTCAGAAGAAAAAAGCCTACAGATTTTTATATTTGTTTGTTATACTGCATACATAATGCATTACATTAAAAAAATCCCACTGTGTGAGTCCTTTGTACACAATGGTGTCAACGGCTCGGGAAATCCCTTAAAAGTTCTGAGAAAAATATTTTTTCCTTTCAGGCAGGGACAAAAGTAGTTACTGCCTTCCTTTACTAGAAAAACAGGAAAATAAAGTTTTCAAAATAGCAATTCGATCCAAAAAAACCTAATCTTTAAGCATTTATTACACTACTATCAAAACTAGAAGAAATGTTCAGACACTTTCTTCTAATGTTAGTTATAATCAGATGTCAGCTATTCTATTTCCTCCTTTTGAAGGAGTGTTACCCACACTGAGAGCCCAGTATTTAAACTGAAAGCAGTCCATAGGTTACTACTACTTTGTACTTCTTTTTTCTGCTTATCTTTTCTTACCCACGTTTCTTCAGTGAATCATTACACATAAGCAAATACTTCTCATTAAATTGAAATCATAAATCCAGGCTAGAAAGCAGGAATACAAACAGCCCAAACAGAACAGCAGCTCCAGCTAATTAAGGCTTTTATTCTGTGGTTTTAAGTTTTAAAAATACATCACAGGAATAAACAGGTGGAGACCTATACTAATCATTAGACTCTCCAACTGAAAGAAAAAAAACTGTCAACTCCAGCTGGGAAAAGAGTACTTAAAAGCAAAATTACAGATTCACTGATCATTTGTCCTAATAAATTATTTAGTGGAGTAACTATAAGGCAAAGGTGAGTTGAAGAACAATTTTGCTCACACTAGAAAATTAAGACTCCTTATCAGCACATCCATTGTTTAGGTTTGTGCTAACTGCAAGTGCCAGAAAGCTTTATCTGAGCAGGGATTTTCACTAGTTCAGCTAATCCAGCAGTAATTATTGGAAAACGCTATTTTAACACATAAAGGCAGCACAATCCAGCTGGCATCCCATGGGCCTCTCTCATTGTACAAGATGGCTGTTAGGGAGCTGGAAATGTAACATGGCTTTCGTTGCTCTGGATCAACACTCCAACCAGGGTATTTATTATCTTTCCTCTCCAGCTACAGCTTCATTTTAGAAACCATCTTTTCCAGGCAACCTTGCGTTATTTTAACTAGCATTTTAATTTGTTTTGTTACTGTCTCCAATAGTAATTTCAGCATTAATGTATCTTAAGCTTCACATCAAAGAACATTCTTCTGCTATTTACAGCATTTACTACTAGGCTGGGTTTTTCCAGTGTCATGACACCCTTTTAACAGCAACTCTCAGAAGTTTAATCTTTAAACCACAGAGGGAGTGTTTTGCATCTTCTCTCTTAACAGAAGTGTTGGGAACTTACTTTCCAAGCAGGGCCTTCGGGTTTTTTTGCCAACAAGGAGTTTTGAGGAAGTTTGGTGGTTTTCGAGAATTTTTTTGTTTGCTTTGTGTTAACTGGTTTTTTGTTTTTAACCCAAACTATAGTCATATACTACAGCACACACATCACTGTGATAATAACACCAGCTACCTACTTAACAAGAGTTAGTTGTGTTTGGCTGTTACCTGCCCCACAAAAGCCCTCTTTTAGGTAAGCCATACCCAAGATAACGGGCTTAGCAAAATACCGCATTTTCAGACTAGCCAAGCACCCATATTCTGGAATATATTACATGATCAGCTGCAAACTTAAGGTGAGCGACAGAAGCAGGCAAGACTGCACTCCCAGACCTAAACAGGTATTTTGTAGGGAGACAGGGAGAAAAGGGAAGTGCTATTGCCAGCTTTGTGCCATATGTGCTCATATGCTAAAACCACAGCCCTATTAGCTGGTCCCCGAGATAGTATAACCCATTTTCCATTTATGCATATTCAATTGTCCAAGTTAATTTCTTAAAGAACAAATGATGAAACGTAACGATAAAATTCGGTTAATGTAACGTGACACAAAGTCAACAGAACTTAGTTTACACATCTCTGCATAAAAAGAATAGGTAATGTTCCAAAAAACGCTGAAAAGAAGCTTATTACAGACTTCAGAAAATTATAGACTTTAAACTCTTTTTTTCCATTATGACCTTTTTTCTCCCCTACATCAGCATATTAGCTGCGGGGGTTGTTTTGTTTATAAAGTTTATCTTTAAAAGCAAAAAGGTGAACTGGTTGTTCTCCCTCCTCCCATGCACAAAGAACAGCTTTCACTGTGTCTATCAAGTACCTAAGGGCCGTGAGTCATTTGTTTTGGAAAAAAAGCTCCCAAAGGCTATCAAGCAAAACTGTTGAGATAAAGCCTTTCAAGACTTACATCAGGGTTTCCCAGACACTACGTGTACCAGTAAGTGCAGACTAATCACATTTTGTCAGACTGCACACTACTTCTGAATCCCATCTCCCAGCACGCCAGCAGGATCATGTAACCACAAACTATTAGAAGCACATGCTACTCCTTGCAGCAGTTCTGCTTCTGCACCCTCATGCAAGCTGCTTCAGAAGTGCTTCATGGCCTTTAACAAAATTAAAACTGAGGGACTCTCTAGGAAGCAAAAACAAGTAGGGGGGACTCAAGGTTCTGATTGCCAGCAATGAGCGAACAAAGCAGGAAGCTACAGAAAGGCTGGTTCAGGCCATAGGAGAAGAGAAGCTCCCCAGCTACTCCAGCAACACAATGCAGTCAATAATCCAGAGTTATGGTCTGGTTTAGGAACCAGTTAGTGCAGCTTTTATTCCAGTGACCTAAGGCTGCCAGTGACCTAGGCAGTCTAATCACATCCAGGTCTTGTTAAAAGCAGTAGTTCAAATGCCAGTAGCTGTTTTCCTTATGGTGCTGGGTCAGACTAAGTCTCAGACTAAGCATTGTTTGCACTCAAAACAGGACACAGAGGTTATTTAAATCTAGCTATGGCAACACATCTCCTTCCATCAGCAGAGACATCAGGCTGATGTGTTTTTTTAACAACTAATATCTGCTAAATTAAGTGGACACACACAGATGTTCACAGGAGCAAGAATTCTTGAGAAAACAACCCAAAACCAACACAAAAAGCACAGTCACTTTGAAAAAAATATCCAAATGAAAAAATACAGTAACAAGCACCAGCAAGCAGTCTTACCTCTTCCTGACTAACAATGGCCAGAAAAGCAGCCAACTCATTATAAGGGAGCATTCAAAGCAAATTGAAAAGTCTGGGAACAGACCAAATGCTATTCGCAATAACTCACAAAACCCAGCATACAATGGGACCCACCATGAGCACCAGTGCTTCCTTCGCTGCAACAGCCAAAGAAACAATTAGAAAAGCCTTCCAAGAGGTGAAGCAGCATCCTGAACTGCCTACAACTACCCTTCCACCCGGTAAAGACATTCAGTTTATGGAGCAGACTCGTGAAAATACATGTCTTTCATAGAGCAGCAGAAGTCAAGAGGGCATAACTTCATACACATTTTTTAAAAAATGAGAAAGAACAGAAAAACAGTACAAAGAACAGATGCATAAAGCAGTTTCTTCACCTCCATTAAGTAACCAGCATTTGTACTGCAAGACCTAGAGAGTAACACTGGCTTGGCAAAGCCAATCCAAAATATATCAATTACTGCCAAGAGCAAGAACTTCCTGTTGAGAGGCAAATCTACCCCAAAATAAGGAAACCATAATCATAAAACCCAAGATTCCCAGTTACCTGTGGAATGCAAGATTTACCACTTTACAACCTTTTCTGTGGCAAATCCACTACCGAGTAGCTTGTCATGAAATAGTGCATGTAGGGGAAAAAACCCTGTAACTACTAGAGGCTGTTTTGGAACTGTGTGTAATAATCCTGCTCAGGTAATGTGGGCACATACAAGACCAGAGGCAAAGGATCACCATGCTACCAGGAAGGACAAGAGATCACAAAGAAGAGACAGCCACTATCATTCATCATTATCCAACTTATCCAAGGCAGAGGGAAAGCACTGCAAACTAAGGATACGGTTTTGATACAAACAAAGACAAAGCAGTCCACTCTGGACTAGAGCACACATACAAATTGGAAAAACACTTGGCAAGGCAGAAGGGCATCAAAAAAAGGTACAGGAGTTACAAGGTTACAGAATAAAAGAGCAAACACAGAGGAAAAATACTGGGGATGTATTAACAACATCCTCCATAAACAAGAACAGGAAAATTCCCCTAACAGTAACAGCAGTGAAATACTAGAACAGACTATCTAGAAATACTGTGAAATCCCACGGAACATTCTGAAAAAGTTATACACGTCAAGGTGAGTTTATTAGATTCTTTATTCTCAACCTGGTATTTTAGGAGTATCCCTGTGCAAGAGCAGCCCTTGAGCCTCTCACAGAGCAGAGGACACTTCCAGGGAGGAGGGACAGAACCCCGTGGCGTGAAATCCCCCCAAGGAAGCGACGCAAGTCCAGGACCGCGGGTCTCCACCACGGATGAGCCCCGTCACAGGAGAGACCAACGCTGGCTCCACGCAGAGCGAGGCCAAGATCCAGCAGCAGAGCCACCAAATGTATCCCAGCATTCGGCCGGGGTGGGTTTTACCTCTCCCAGGTCAGCAGGCTGCTGCCTCAGAAGGGACACGGTGAGAATCAATCAGCCAAATGAACCTGGCTCGGATGCTCCCAGACCGTGGCTCCGGTCCCACGTCTGAGAAACACCCAAGGAGCATGCATAACTTTATTAGGAGCTGAAGCTACAGCTCAACTAATTTGCAATTACAGCACCAGCTGGTGGCCCAAAACACCGTGCTGTGTCATTTGAGCCTCTCAACAGCCATGGCAGTAAAAAAACCCAGTGCCTGCACTATATCCCAACTTCCTTCAACACTTGAGAAACATTTGAGAAACAAAGTTTTACGTAGGAAACCAACTGAGCAAGGATCTAACCACTCACACAACAGTTTAGGAATAAAAAACTCCTCTCTGAATTCAGAATATATCACCAACACAAATGAGACACAGCTAAGAAATGTTCTGTTTTTTCTCACACTTCTCCAACTGATTTGTGTTTTGACTTATCTGCCCAGGATAAACAGTCCTTCAAATACAGCAGCATCAAGAAATGATCCTGGTAAATTATGAGTAGACATCTGATTAATTCTGAGACCCAGAATCACAAATTACAGAACAAGCTCTGCCTGCTTATATAGATGACTTCCACAAGATACACCAAACACTTTCAGGGTTGCTGACAAATAAATAAACAACCCTTTTCCTCAAATAAGAGAGGGTAGTACTTGCACAATAGTAGTTCAAATTTAGTGTTTCTATACACTGATGAAGAGATTCAATTGTCTATTTTCAAGCTCAAAAAGCAGAATTCTATTCTCAGAACCAGGAGATACTAAACATGGCATATATCCTTATGGATGGTCCCCACAAACTATGGGAGATTGAGAAAAGGGTAAGGCTCAATAATCAACATCAAGTGCTTGTTATCTATTTTTATTATTTCTAGAACCCATTAGCCTTTATCAATAACTCTCCTTAAAATAAAACAAAATAAAACTAATCCCTAAACAGTCTAGAAACAGCCTCTTGGTTGCAGTTGCCAACAATTTTTAATATTGTAAAATCAGTGATTTTGGTTTTAACATTATTCTGCTTAAGTGCCACCTGCTTCAATTATTTAGGTGCCTGGTGAAACTCATTCCACTGTGGTTACTCAAATGGTATTTGTTCCAGCTGATAAGAACATACAAGTTTTTTGGCCAAACAGTCTGGATCTTTATCTGCTTCTTTTAACAATTCTGAATTACAGGTGGTTTCCAAAAACTCCTGAGCATGTCCAGCTTCTCTTCACATATAGTGCATTACCAGCTTTGCTGTGTGGCACATCTCTCTTGCAGGGAAGGGCTGAGGGAGCTGGGCCTGTTCAGCCTTGAGGAAATACGACTGAGAGGGGACTTTACCAGTGTCTGAAGGGAGGGTGTCAAGAGGAGGGATCCAGGCCCTTCTTGGTGGTGCCAAGTAAAAGGACAAAAGGCAACAAGCAGAAAACAACACACTGTAAGTTCCACCTGAATACGAGGAAGGACTTCTTTACTCTGCAGGTGACTGTGCACTGGAACGGACTGACCAGAGAGGTGGTGCAGGCTCCCTCACTGGGGATGCAATCCTGTGCCACACGCCCTGGGATGACCCTGCTGGAGCAGGGAGATGGACTGAATGTAGTCCCTTACAACCTGCCTATGCCGTGAAAACGCTCTGTTGTACCTGGGGTGTTCTACAAACCCAAGGATGTTGGCCACCACACACATCTGCAGGTGCCTGCCAATTCCAACTCCAATTTATCTGTTCAGCACCTCACCAGAGGTCACACCCCCTTCTGCAGCACAGCTGCAAAGCACACATGCATGAGCTTCTCCGATGCTGCAGCCCATATTTAAGCCCAATTCAACTTCAGTTATCAAGTGCTACAGATGTAGCACCTAAGGGCTAAACTTTCACAGCAGTAAGTGACAACAAATGTGTGAGTGATTAATCTTACCAATGTCCCTGAGAGACCTGGTATCAGTTGCCCTGTGTAATTCTACAGTGTCTGGATAAATTCTAACACCTTGGGACAACTGTTGATTGCAGCTGACCACTGAAGGCTGAATAACCATTAACTCGCTCTTCCTAAAAGGAATTTGAGCATTTGGGGTTTGTGATATTTAGTGTTGGTTCTGAAGTGATTTGTTTACTCGCCAAAGCCCCAGCCATTGTGCATGGCCTTTCATGCCAGGTGCTTAAATATATATAAAGGATGAAGAGGCAACATGGAACCTCCTCTTCTGCTTTTCGTAATAGAGCTGAATCTGTCTGCAAGAAAACAGAGAAGAAAATTGTGGAGCAAAGTTTGCATGGATATTCCTTGCCCTAGAATTAGGCTGGTGATGTCCACAGCCCTCTTTGTATACAAAGTTGCATTCTTAGAAATAGTGGCTAATGAAAGCTCAGCTTTAAAACTCACACATATCAGCAAATCTCACGTTTTTGGAAGTTTTGGCTTCAGCATAACAGAGAGATTATATTTTTAACAAACCGAATTCAAACAGCCTGTCAGACGGTACACAAAGTCTGTTTGCAGAATGACTGCACAAATTCCTGCTCTGTGTGTGCCATTTGACTCACGCTGCAATCCCAAAGGCAAGAGGGCCCTCCTTTTTGCATGTTGATTTTCAGCTTGAGCCAGACAACACATTGTCTGAGTCTGCAGGGCCACAGCTGTAATGGAACTTAGACAAAGTTCTCTTTCCTCAAACTTTTAGAACTACTTTAAATACTTTTAGGTAACATAACATCACTTATTGTTCTAAAGCAGTCTCCAGTCTTGAAAACTGTACAACTCTGGCAGGAGAAAACCTCCCTACAAAGCCCCACATGCTTGATTTTGAGGCTGTCTGAGCAGAAGCCAAAGCACTAATTTCTAATATTTTGTAGAGTTTCAGGTGGTACCTACTGAATCAGTGGGTTATTGCAGAACCTGCTGAGGCCTCTCCTAGCAGCCAGGTAAAGCAGCCAGGGTGCGGCACAGCACTTGTGACAAAAAGCTCCCTCCAGATCCCTTCTCTGGTCAGTAATGAGCCTGCTGGATGTTTACCAAGGAGAACATCAATACAACAGCCCTTCCTCTGAAGAGAAAGCCACAGAAATAAATTAATACATCTTGGAATACTAGTACTGTACTCTAGTTTACTTGATGCAGCCTAGATTTGATTCACTCTATATTTACCATCTGATTTTTATTGGAAACAATACTTCTTTCTGCTTAATACTTTTCGTTCAGTTTGTTGTCTGTACATCTATGTAGGGCCACAACATCCAACAATGCTGTTCTCTGCAAAATTTATGCAACAACAGTCAGAATCATGTCCACCCTTTGTCAATATTCAGTTTTGAGTACTCCAGTGATAACGCAAATTGTTCAATTACAATAGCAAGTGGCTATAAACAGATTTTCATTATAATTTGCTGCCACTAAAATTTAGTGGGAATCCAAATTTACTGCAGTATTTTTGTACTTTAAAGTTATTGCATTACCTATCTATGACAGCAATTAGCAGAAAAATACATTCGTTTATTTTAAAAAAAATCCCAAACACCGAGCACCTTTTCAGTCAAAAAGTTCCATTTCCCAGGGGAAAAAATAAAAAGCACATGAGAACAAATTATGTTTGAAACGCCTGAGTACACTCTGAGTTTTGCAGCTCCCTGTCTGCAAAAATACTGCTGGGAAACAAAACAGTTAAACACAAAGTTGGGCCTCTTAATCAATGACCTGTTTGATCCAGTTAAGTTCACAACTGCTTTTAATGGAAACAAAAGGCAGAGGTTTTCTGTATTAGAGGAGTCATCCCCCTTAGAATGGGACCTCGAGGCAAGTTATTTGCAAAGGCTTCTCACTGGGGCCAGCACATATTCTCAGTAGGTGCTACCCCTATGAACTTCTAATATATGAGACAAGTAACGCCTTTCCAGAATGTCCAAAAGAACCTGCTTTGGCTTAAACTTAAATTACCTAACCTCTGCTTCTTCCAACAGGAGCTTTACAAGTGTGAATAGAGACAGCTTTTGGTCCTGACATGGAAATGTAATTGAATTTTGAATTAATTAGAACATAACCACATTTTCTTACATACAGCTGCATTCACTTTTTACAGCTAGCAACCGTCAGACAAAAAAAATTAGAGTTTTGCTGTAACTAACTACATCTTCTGAGTGTGAACTACCTGTGAACTTTTTTAAGCAGCATTTCAGACTCCCCAGGACCAACAGGGAAGAATTTACTCATCAGTTTCTTGCCTGTATTTCAACATCAGACTGTTAATCTCTTCAATAGCCAAAGCCCACAAAACTGGCACCTTTCAACACTGAGGAATTACCCCTACTCCGGTTCATTATAACACAGGGTGTAAGAGAAATCAAGCCCAAAATCTTCACTAACATCAGATTAAGACTTAAAACATCCAGAAATTTTATGTGAAAATTCCCAGAGTGATCCTAACATTCATGATACACAAACTATGCCAACCCACAAATATAAGCAATAAGAATGTAATGGCCAGCATACAACTAAAATGAGGAGTGATTTCAAGCATTTCACTAGACTTTAACTGTGATATTATAGATGGCGGGGTGTTTTTTCAGTCAATACATACTTCTACTGAAAAACTCAAGTGAAACACTGCTAACAGAGTCTCAGTATATACAGAGTGCTGCCACCATAACTATTTTCTGAGGTCACCACATTTTAGTTTTACAACTCTCACAACAAGAAGATACAGAGGAAAGGAATGTTGAAGAGCCAACTGATACTTCTACATCATAAAAATCTATTGACTTTTCTCCTGCCATACCAGGCTTCTGTGAATTTGAAGTTTAAAGTCTTCTTCATACAAGCACTCCTGCAGTACAGGTTCTAAACTTGCAGATTTAATATTCCTCTGTGTCATAGGATTTCTACTGTTTTCTGTGTTTTGTTCTAAGCACAGCTACCTAGGTATAGTTAAAAAGGGAAAGAAAGAAAAACTAGCAAAACTGACTTGTAATATGAGTAGAGAACCAGGTAGAGCAGCAGGACAGTGACCTGATGCAAGAGCTGCAAGGAAGCCTTGTTCCTGCACAGCGTAAATCATACACAGGAGCTGGGCAAGTCTCAAGCTCTTCCCTCCAGCCATAAAAATTACGCAACATGTACCGGCTCTGTGAGAGACACACAAAGAACACTTTTATAGAAACAGTCCCACAAAAATATTACAAACTGCTAGAGCAATCACCAAAGTAACCTGTCAAAAAAACCTGTCAAAATGTTTAGAAAGATCTTTCCTTACTGGTGCAGACCTTTAGTCGCTAACAGCAATAAATTGGAAGGTGCTGTTTGGATAGTCTCAACTCCTTCATCTGCACATCCACTTCATCCACACCGAGGAATATTAACAAGGCCCTCTTGGTCTTATGGTGGCACAAACAACAGAATGGCTCCTCCTTTTCATTTCACTTGCAAAGAAATGTATTCACTATAGTGTTCTGCATAAACCAGGCAGCTTAACAGATGCAGAGCACAACAATGACAGGGCAAAGCGAAGCCAGTTGCCAAATCTGAGCTTTTGATTTAACATAAATTCCTACCACCCTAAAGGTTAAAAAATTACATATAGAGACAGCGAACTTCTGGATTTTGTTGCTACAGGAAGGAGGCAGATAAGATCAGCAAGCTAAAAAGGAATTGGAAGAATTTGTGGATAACAGGTTCTTAAAAAAAATTAGTAAAAGGAATCAATAAGCATGTTCCAAAACACCTCAAACCAGACAATGGATTCTAGGGTGCTGGCAGAGGGGGAGAATAAGGGATCACTAAGGGGCTGCTTGTAGTTTCTTCCCAGCAGCTTCTCTTATTGCTGCTCTCCAGGACAGCGTGCGGGGCCACAAGGAGCACTGGCCTGCCCCAGCAGGGCACTTCTCCCATTCCAATGCTACTCTGACACTGAAATCTCTCCCACTCCACAAAACCACCCTCTTTCCATGGGTAGGGAATCACAGAGCTCTGAAATTTGTCCTGTTTAAATTACACATCCTGTTTTCTTTGTTTTGCTATCAAGGCAGTTAAATCTAAGATAGGAAGCAAAGTCTTTTAGATAAAGAGTCATTTTCTATTGTCTTAAGTAGTCAAAAGGAAGTCCCAGTTTAAATAAACAGTCACTCTGTCCAGGGATCACCACCGGAGAAATCTTGGCAAGCTTTCTTTTTTAATCTGTCATTAATTTTAGATATAACAGCTTTCAAACCTATTTGCATTATTTCACAATTAATCTATAGCTACACTACTTTTGATGTATTTTTCCCTAGTATTTCATAACAAACAGGCCAACCTGAACCAAGGCCCTAAAAGCCCTTTTCTCTAGTCAGAGCAAAGCTTTTCTGATATTGCCTGGTGTGCCCTTTCATGCTGTCAGATGCAAGACATTTAGAAAGACAAGACACTGAAGCACAGTGCAAACTAAGACTGAATTTGAGACAACAACCAGACCTGTGCACTCTGCAATGAAACTGTGAAGAGTTCAATATCCAAACTTTAAACTGAAGAGAAAATAAGAGGGGGGAAAAAAGGTTATGATCTCTTCTGCAACAGCAAAGAATCACATGAATGTGGGTTAGCAACGCTGTTGTGTTTACAGGCTGGAGGTGACAATGTTGTCCTCATTACTATCACACACACAGAGTGTTTAATCTCTGTGGTAAGGAATTATCCAGGAAAAGCTCTTATACTTCCAAGAGACTCTAAACCCAACAGGAAAGCTGAGCACAGTGAACTTTATGGGCTTCAAGAGATATACTGCCTGCAGTCTCCTGAAGAATTTAAAAGCAAACCCAACCACATAAATTATGATCTCCCACATCTCAGCTCCCCCATGGCTACTAAAAGGATGGGAATTTTGCCAATACTATCACCTTTAACTACTCAAGACTGATACAGCAGTGTCTAGCCAGCCCTGCTGCAATGTCAAAAGAGAAAAACAACTCCTGCTCTTGCTTCAGCTGGAGAGCTAACAATAGATGCAGTGCATTCCACGGATCAAACAGAGCTGCAAACAATCCCAGCATATTTTGCCATGGTCACATGGAGTACAGGGGCTGTCACCAAAGTTCTCCCCACCCTGGGGAAAGTCTTGGGGCTTCTATAGCCAAGGGTCACTTTTTAAAATGGCTTTTCACATCACAACCTCTGAAGACCAGCAAATAGATTCTGAAGTGGTTTGAGCTGACTAAGCCTCGCTTAAACTGTAGATGAAGACATTCTAAAGCTGGGAAACAAAAGCTCTCATTTTTAGACAGGAACCTGTTTTGCAAACAAGCTATAGAAAAACTATTTTTTAAATGCAAGCCAAATTTAGGATACTTCAACTGTCGTTTGTCCAGTTAGTCCCAATCACAGGAAAAAAGATCTTTAGAGGAATAAAACATTTTTAAATGGCTTTAATTGACATTACAAAAAAATACAAAGTTCCATTAACTTGAAATTTCAAGACAGAAATAATAGCAAAAAAAGCAGATATACCATTTTAGACAAAAAAATGATTCTGCTTCTAATTTCCACAAAGCTCACAACGAACTACAATTTTAGCAAGTGCCAGACATTGCTCATCAGCACTTACTGAAGCTTAGACAAAGCACAGATCAGATCAGCTTTATAAACAACATTAATTTTGACTGAGCATAATTAAATTCCAAACCCCTGAACTGAGCTGAGTTATGGAGGTAAAACACAGAAAACTTGAAGAATGGCTGTATACATTACCCAAATTTGAAAACTCCACTATCAGTCCAGTCCTTTTTCCCTTATTACAATTTTGGGGGCAGCTCCACAACTGCTGGGCTACAAACCCAGGCTGTAAAGGTGGTTTTGTGGAGGCTCCCCTGAATATCCCACCTACAGCTACCTCTAACCCCACAGGAATCACCTGGAAAGCACCCCTGGCAGCTTAAGGTAACAAAGATACTCCCTGCCAAGCAAACGAAGAAGCATTTGCTTTGTTAAGAACTGCACCAACGGAGGCTCAAAATGCAAGTCTCTCCTCCAGGTTTTCATTTGTGCCTTTGCTGGCCCCATTAGTTAAGATGCACAGGGGGAAGGAGCAAAAAGCAGCACTCACTTTTGAAAGCAATGTGATGCTCCTGCTGGAAGAAACAACCACTTATCTCACACCTCTGGATTTTACTTAGAACAGTAAATTAAACTGTCTGTACATGCAGCATTTGCTAGAGCTGGATAAAAAGCCTGGGCACTCTCCCCGCTCCCATTCCCCTTCTGAGCTGTTCTTCTGTACTATCTATGAAGCATTTTAAGCCTAATATCCAATAGGGAGACAAGCAGCATGAAGTTACTCACTTAAACCTAAAGATACTCAGCAGTGTACAGGAGATTAAAGGAATTCTATGAAAAGACCATAGCTACAAATAGTAGCTTGTTGCAACACAAAAGGCAATAAAAAGGAACAGGCTTTCACGTTTTCAAGCTACTTTGCAGACAGAAGTGGTCAAACTGACACTTTTTAATGAAAATGCAGCTGGTTTCTAGCAGTAAATAATCCATGATTACCCATTTAACAGTTTATCCCCCAAGTGTCCCAACTAGCTACACAGAAAAAAATTAGTATTTGATAACACTGCTTAGCAGTATTTCCAACACCTGCAGGCTCCTCTGAAAGACAAATAAGCCATGTATGAAGCTAGCAAAAACACTTGTCTTTTCAGGTAATAGTTTAGCTAGGTACAGAAGCCACAAGTCCTGCTAATTACATCTCAGCAAAATTAACTCTCATGGTACAAAGCTGCTTCTTCAATCAGAGATTTACTTTCACATAAAACATTTTGTTTTAAAAAGCAATTAGCTTTATACTGTAGAAGAACAGACTGACTAATGCATTAGGCTCCCTAGAAGGATTCTGGACTATTGTTAGGACAATATACCTTGTTCTGACAAAAACCTGGAGTTTCTCTCGAAAGTCAGAGTGAGTTTAAGATTCAGCACAGAACTCTGCTACAATCCACTGCAGCAAACCACAGCCTGGGACTGACTGAAAGGATTTTAATCAGGTGCCTGCACTACACTGGTACCACGGTAAGGGAGTGAAATTCAAAGCATTTTGCAGTTGTGTAGCTACAGCAAAATGAGTTTATGGTAAAAAGAGGGTTATTCCTGCAGAACCAACCTCATCCCCTCTTTCAGGTTATTATCAGCAGGCCTAGCCCAACGTGTTGCCCCATAAACTGTTGTTCCCTGCTTGGATCCCAGCAGGGTAATCCTTCTCAACACCATTATCCCAACAAGCATTCCCAGGGAAGCTCATACCATTCTCATTCTTTATGCCCTAGTCTTTTCCCCACGATACCCTCAGTGACACTGGCAGCAGATTGCTCCACGCTGCTTCTTACCAAGCTCCTGTTCTCAGCTGCGTAAAAATTTGCAAGCTTCAACCACACCAGATGACTTTTTTTGTGTACTTTGTGCCTGCATTTACTATGTATGTTTTCCCTATGAGAAAACCCTGAATGTCATAGCTACAAGCCTCAGTTTTCAGGAGGCTGCAGTTGTTTGGCTCAGACTGAACAGATTCAATTCCAAGCTGAGGAGAGACTCAGCAAAATTTTCCCTGAAACTGTGTTTTCAGCTGGTGCTCAGAACCTCAGACCACAGAGGGATGTCAATCAGCTTTGCAGAAGCCCGTGGCCAGTGTGACATCCAGAGCAGATGGGAGGTTCTGAATGGGGAAGGAACCAAGCTGTCAGGGTTATAAAGAACTTACAGGTTTAACTTTGCTCCCAAGTAAAATACCAGCAAAAACCTGCTAAAAAATAACAAATGCATCTCCAATGATACTTATGAACTAATAATGTCAGAACAGTTTGATTTCCTCTAGTTCTTCTGGAGTCTTGCCCTAATTACCATAGAGAAGAAGCAGATGCTGTAGGATGACTTGGTTCTTGACAGCATTCACAGGGCATTTTTGTAAGAGATACATACACCACAGAGCAGAAGGGAGTTCTGAAAACCATATTCAGACACCAGCTATGGATACAGTCAGGGAAAATGCATCAAGTGCAGTTTTGCAATGCCTGCGCTGCAGCAGAACCATAAAGGGACTGAAGGAGACACTTGCTATCATCAGAGAGGACAGAAGCCCAAAGAAGATGCAAGCAGGACAGGAATTCTGAACAATACTGACATACCAGGAAAACGACTGGAGAAAAAGTTCTGGTCTACGTTCCAATGAGCACATGCAAATCAGTACATGAGACCAGACAACAATCAGCTTCCAAATGATGTAGACCAAGTGGAAGGTTACAACTGGCAGGAAGGAACAGACCACAGTGAGAGATTAATGACATTGGTGATTTTAATCTACAAAAGACTAAGAAGAAAAATGAAGCCTTACATACACTAAATATAGGTTCAGAGAGACTGAACTGTTCTGCACTCTCCACAGTTAATGAGCATGGAAGCCTTAATATACAGAAAGATTTAAATCACACAGTGAGACAAAAACTCCAAACATAATTTAGAACAGAGTAAGTTTCCCAACAGAGGTGACACCATCTCAGATTAGAGATGCATTTAATTGATGTGCCCAAAGTGCTATCTACAGCTCCGAGTCTGCAGGGAAAAAATCTGTCTGCCCAGACTGGTCCATGATACCATTTTTCCCCAGACCCTATAAAGACATAGCCAGAGAATGTGCAGTTATTTTGAAAACCTGTCCCTTGGTGCTCAGAAGGTACCACAACACCTCCTCAACAGCCAAGCCCACATGTGCCACACAGCCAAAACATAATAGTGACCATTCCATTGCTCATCACAGGCCAGCTGCACCTCTCAGTATCTGAAAGGAGTCACCAAAAAGGACAGTCCCGTTTTATAAAACAGGTGAACCTGTCTCTCAGTTACATGGCAACAGAGAGACCAACTCAGCCCAACTCAAAGGGCCTCCACAAAAAGCCACCTGGTCTAACCTACACAAAACATCAGAACTAGGACTGGGACATTGGGTTCATATCTTAAAAACTGGCAGATAACTATGAATGGATCTCAGCTTGGTTGGAGTTAGCAACCTCTGACTGAGCACAGTGCAAGGAGACTGCAGATTCTGGGACTTGCTGTTCCTGTCTGGGAAACACACCTTGTCATAACCACAGTTTCAGCTTCCTCCACGCGCAGGCTCTACTAACAGGACAAGAACTACCAAGAGTTACCACGACTTTAGGCAGCACATGTGGCTGATCACCTTAACTGTTCCAAATCTGTTTGTATTCCAAATATCATGGCTTAGTATTCCAACTTTAAAAGAACATGAGAAATTACACTGTACTCTGGTTAAAAAACAGCCTTCAAAGTTAAACCATTTACAAGAGTTACGAAGGACTAACAGTTCTGGGTGCTTATATATGAAGGAAGGAGTGACTTACAGTTGTAAAACCATTAAAAAGTCTTAGTTACATACTTACTCCTCTCACCCCTCCCACCTTTTTTCTCAGACTGCCTCTGACTTAGGAGAGATGAACCGAGGAGTAAATGAACAGCTAGTAGGTTCCTTCATTATTCAATGTGTAGTGACGTTTTTTGCACATTAATCAAAACTTGTTCTGAATACCAAATTCAGAAGTTATTCACAGTTTGAGCACAGTGTCATAAAATACATCATTTGAGAGCTTTAAATGAACATGCTTCTTTCTAAGAAATTAGTGAAAGCTGGAAATAAGAGGAGAACACGGAGGGGAAGTTGTTTCCTCCATTGGAGAGCTGAAGCACAGCCAGGACACCCAGGCTCCTGACGCTGATCATTTAATCCAAGATGATCAAGGGCCCTCCTTTGTCTTCAGTGGCCATATAATGTTTTCTGAGCTTTGAAGGACAAAATTCTATGCTGTGTAATTTAATATTTTGACAGACTGGGCCTACTGACTTCAGTTAGTCAGGAAGAAACCAAGTCAGAACACAGCTGATGAACACCCCTGACAACTCTGAACAACTCAACCAGCACCAAAGGACAGAGATTCTTTGAAAAATAAAAAGCAGTCGGTTCTTGTAGAAAACACTGAGCCAAGTCCATGAAATCATCTCATCTTCAAGCAATTCCCTTCCTCACTCATTAGAGACTTTCTAACCCTTGCAACAAAGACAGACAACCTGAAACAAAAAGAAAAAGCAGCCTGCAAGCCACAAACTTTCTTTCTGCAGACCAGAATCCAGTGTCGATTGCAGGGGAGAAAAAAAATAATATATGATCATTCACATGCTTCAATATCCTTTTTCAGACAATTCTACATACAGTATATGTATCCAGGTACTAATTAATGACCAAGAGCTAGCAGACTAGTGTCTCTATCCACTCATACATAAAGAATGTATTTATTTCTTTTCAACAGCCAAACAGAACTTTGGGCTACCAGGATCAAATCGACAGGACTTGTCACAATTTAAATTCAATTTCTGGGGGAAGATGATGGATGTGAAAAGCTGACTGTTTTGTTATAGCCCTATTTACAGCACCATAGCATCTGAGCTTAACTTTTAAATGCTCTTTGCCCTACCATCAGAGTGTTTTTACAACATCCACTTCCTACTTTGAGCTCATTTAAGATCTACCCAAGTAGCCTCCCAACACACTGCTTATAACTCACAGCTCCAGTTTGCCAGCTTCCTGTGTATATTCTAGAACTTCTCCATCTACACATTAAAATCAGTTCATTTCATTGAAGTTCCAGATAAAACTGTTAACTTCACAATTAAATTACATTCTGCCCCCTCCTTGAGAAGTGGAGACAGTTTCGCAAATTCCTACTGTTTCCTGTGCCAAAAGATAAAATTAAAACAAGCCGTCACAGCATTGAAAGCCACAAGCAGTTTACTCATTCTCACAAAATACTTGTGTAACAGAAGCAAAGATTCCTCTTCTCTAAACAGAAAGCAAGAAGCCCCCAAGCATCTCCATCCATGTATTAAAACCATTTTTCTGTGACAGAGCTCAGGTTTGATCTCACCAATTGCCATAAGAATTTTTTAGGTTACATCGAGTTCCCTCTGTGTACACAGAGAAACATTTTTTTTATCATGTCTGCTTAAGAACAGGCACAGGACCCCCTGAATTGGGGTCTGAATTAAGCAGCAGACTATGAGAAAAAAAAATTCTACCACTAAAGGCTGTTTGCTGAGTGATGCTTTATAGATTAGAGGCATCCCCTTGGCAAACCAAGCAAGGGTACAGTACTGAGAGGTGTTTTCAGTCTTGCCTAACTTAATTTTTACTCTTCCTTTTGATTTCTGCTTTACTAAGAAGACACACATAAGTGCATTTACTATAGTATTTAAAAACCAGCTACTTGCAAACCTGCTTCAGACTGACAATTTAAAGAGATGTTAAGACAATGGCATCTTTCAGTTCTAAGAGCAGAAACAGTGACAGCATTTGACTGCTAATTTTAGTACCTAACTTAATTTCAGCTAAGGCTGTGTAAATTGCCTTTCGAAATCCACCAGAAAATTCAGAGAACTGCTTAAAATAAGATGGATTATTACACAGCATAAATGTGATGGCACATAAGACACGATGCATGTGTTCCAAAAGCACAGCATCACAAATCCCCAGCTTTCAAGACTCTCTATTTCAGACATCTGTATTGCATGACAGACTTTGAAGCAAAGATTCAATTAACACCCTTCTAGCTTTCAAATATTTCTGCCTTCTTTTCCATTATGGAAGTGCAACTAGATTATAAAATAATGCCTTACCAGATGTTGTCATTTGTCCATTACTTAATTACTGGTTCCAGAGCCACAGAGGGTAATTTTCCTAAACACGCCCTAAAACATTTATTCCAGAATCCATCAAGTGCCGCAAATGCAAAGAGTTCAGATGCTGAGATCAGCTGGTTCTAGTACTGGGGGGGGACAGGAAGGTAGGGAGAAGAGGTATCAACACATTCAAATACCAAAGTTAATTCTCATTATTAAAAATTTACTGCATCTTTCAGTTTGAAGATTCATATCCTGCTATCTGCATTCATTTTCTCAGCATCACAGACAAAGGCTTTCAGAACTCCTGGCCTAATATTTCTTCCATCTGAGCAATCTCTCCCTTTGGAAGTGTTACCATGTTGCTTGGCAATACCATCCCACCGCGGGGAAGATCCCCAGCACCGCCCTGTGCCTGTTTGGAAGCCTGAGTGTGCTGCACAGGTGTCCCATCCCTCCCAAAACAAAGGCAGGCTCTGCCAGGGCCCTGACGTCACCAGAGCCCCAGCAAGCCCCAGAATAGAAGCTCCAACATGTACTTCATACTACAGCCCTCCAGGAAGGCAGAACCATCCCCTCCTGTTAAAGCATGAAACCAACGGGCTCAGAGATGTGCCGGGAATACCAATTTAATGTATCCTGTGCTAAGTGACATTCTGTTTGTTGCATAGCAACAGGAATCTACTGCAGAAAAACAATATGGAACTACTTCTTTCTTTTTTTTTTAACTTGCCAAGCTACAATTAACCCCAGCTCTCCTGAGAAACAGAAAATCCATGGCATAAATATTGCCCTTGACACCAACCTACCGAAGATGCTGCCTCCAACATTTAGTCTGATTTACATTAAAATGATTCTCTACATGGTATGGTGCTGCTGACTGAAAATTCACTCCTGCAGTGCCTATGGGCCATTTTAATTCTACAGTTCTGACCAAAAAAAAGTTCTCAGGTGCATCAAACTTCCACTCTTAAATGTGAAATGCTTTTGTATAATTTTATATAATTTTATATGGTATTTGTCATACCATGTAAAAAATTAAGGCACCCAAATTCTACAAGAAAAGCCTATGGCTCTATTTCTAAATAGTTTTGCTTTGCTTGGGGGGCTGGTTTTAGAAAAAAATTAAAATGAGCATCAACCCAAACTACTTTAAGATCTGTTATGAATTCTGAAGATAAACTGTGTGTGGACACCTGAACTCTGTGCCTCTTCATGGGAAAGAATCAATTGCATAAAATTTCTTGCTGTTCCCTGAAGAGTAAGGAAATTAGAATCACTCAGGTAATTGGGAAATGGAGACATCCTAAGTTATATGAAAACATGCACCACCAAATTGGAGAGAATCCTCTCAGTTGTTTGTTTCTTTGCTCATTTTTTTTAAACTCCCTTCCCATTCCCAGGCAAAATTATCGGAAGCACCCTGAGAGTTACAACCAAAATATTAATGACTGTCCACTGCTTACACCTACTCCAGCTGCAGACATACTTGGGGAGAGGGAGTTCTGTTCAATTCAGAAGGGAAAAATGGGAGATTTCAAACATATAGATGTTGAATACTGAGACTGCCACCAATAAATCACCAAACCATTCCTAACAGATACGTTGACAGTCTTCAGCACTTAAAAAATATGTGCAATTTACTGAGAAGAACAAGTTAAGGAAAGAAGTTATGATGGCTTTCCTACAGAAGGCCTAGCTGATGTAAAGCCATATACCCCTGATGAACAAGCTTACAAACATTTCCCAACTCCAAACAGCCAGGGATGACTCACACCACAGAGTCACTTCTCTTCCCCTTTATTCTCAACAAGTGAGAGACAGAATGGACCGGACAGAAATGTGGTATCTGCCTGTAAGTGATGACTGTGCATGAAGGACTGGAAAACCTGAACAAGTGAACACCTGCACCCACAGGCAGCACACAGGGGTTAACAGCGCAGAGCAGGAACTGTGTTTTCTTTTTGCTGCTGGGGCAGGGAGCAGTGCATGAGGAGCAGTTGACTGTTTTGCATCCATCTGTCCTAAGAAAAGGAGACACACAGGAATTGAAGGAAAGACATTCAGAGTCCTCAGAACTGGCTTAGCTGTACACTCCTCTATCCTGTGATGAATAACTAGGCACTTCAACAGGGCAAAAATAAAATCCTACTATTAAATATTATTAAGCATTAGTCACGTCTAGAGATGCAACCCTTGCAATGCATTACACTTTTGTGTGCATCTTACAGATTTACTGTACAAAAGTCATACTCTGACCAAGACCATGCCTTCGCAAAAATAACACAGATGAGCTCTTTGAACAAGGCATTCCAAGTATTTTTCTCCTCAGTGAAGTGAGTTTCCAGTAGTCAGATGCCTCAAAGGAAAATGCATCTTCATGCTTTACACAGGAACAGTAACATTTGAAGCCTATTTTCACAGGTTTACATTTTGACATGGCTTCGCAGAGAGCAAACTCCACTTCCCTGAGGCAGACACCACCTCTGCAGAGTAATGCAAAAACAAGTGGCCATTTCAATAGCACCCTACAGCTGCTAACCTGTTTTCAAGCACCTAATTCCTTATTCTTGGAAATAAGAATTGGATCAAGTATTGCTGCTAGGTCAGACATCAAAGCTAGGAGCTACCTGTACCAAAAAAACCCTCACACAGCAACATTTACCTGTATCTGCAACGTGCCTGCAACAGTCCACACAGTACAAAATCTCCACATGGTGTCTCCAAAGAATTGAGTAACTTTCTCAGGAACTCAGCACTTGGGTATCTGACAGCTTGTCCATGTCCTGTTCCCCACCACTGCCACAGTAGATGTAATAAGAGACATTGCTTCTCCTTATAAAACCTTTGTCTTGTTTATACCCTTGGAGCAACACAGCCACAGCAACAGTATTCATAACCTGCAAGGCAACCTTTTGTGTTTATGGTATTGCCATCCATTTGTGGATTTAGCTACTGTTGGAAACAGTGGCAATTACAGGAACACAGAACTGTTCTTTCAGGGAAGAAGAAAGGCACATTCAAATAAAAATACACAGGAATAGCCTTTGGTTTTTAGCCTGTATAGTATGCCAAACCAAGAAGCCTGAGACGCCCTATTCCTCCAAAATTTTATAAAGATTACTCAGACACTGACAAAATCCAAAAGGAAGTCCCTGAACCCACCACTCTGGATTTATTTTCCTCACAACTTAATTACAAGGCCAAATGCAAAGTGCAGCAGGAATCACTGAGGATGATTTATACATAATATTGACAGAGCTGACCATTAAATGAAAGGCTACTGGACTCCCCACACTGCAGGGTAGAAACTACAACAGTACCACCACAAACAACCCCGAGATGCCAGTACAAGATTTTTAGGCACAACATTTATTTGATTTACTTCTTTTATGTGTTTGAGGTTTGTTCTCTGCTTGAGACTGAGGAAGATCTTCATCCAAAAGCCAATACTGCATTTCCACTCCGCAGCAAAAAGCCCAAGGAAATCACTGAAATGCTAAAAAATCTCATTCTGAATCCTCCTGGTCCACTTGCACTAAGGTGATTCAACCAAGCACATCAGTGTATAACAATAAATTAAAATATAATACCCTCTAGAGTTCAGATGGCATTCAGAGATTCTATCAAAGTAGAAAGTATTCTGAAGAAGGAAAAAAGTACCTCTAAGCATAACTACAAAATAAAAACCCCCACACCAGTATTTTGGCTAGAGCAGTACATAACCAGAACCAGTTCTTAAGTAGAATGTCCAGTAAAAATGCCAAACTTCAGCATTGATCATTTCCATATCAGTGCTGTCATTCACTACTTTGATACGTTACCTCAGCCAAAAAAATTAGGCTCATTTGGATTATTAGGTTTCACTGTTTTGTCAGCCTGGCCAAACCATTTATTTCAGACAATAAGTAACAATGTTTACTCTCAAATTGTAAAGTCCATTTAGATTAATCCACGGCTTTCTACAAACTGGCTTTGCAAACACGTTCAAGAACACAAGTTTTCTAGGAAAGTTTCACTGTGTGCAATTTTAAGCACAAATTCAACAAGATAAAAATGAAAAAATCTGTTCCATTAACTCAGACTGAGTCCTTTTATAGAAGAGTCAGCATTGTTTAATGGACTAAGGTTTGCCAAAAGAATCACATACTTTTCTCAAATATCAACACTAGTTCAAGACAGGAGGGGAAATAAAAGGTGTACACATCACTATGCAACTGTCTATAGAAGACTCCAAGCTTTTAAAAGAAAGCAAAGAAGAATGAGGTTTTTATAGAACAGTAAAATACAGGGAGAAAACAAGTTTTCAAAACAATCCACACTGTATATTGTTCATTGTAATGCAATATTGACATGAACAACATACAAAAGCTAGAAAAGAAAAATCCTTGCTTGCCTGGAGCTGGAAGCTTGGAACCTGAAAAACACATATTTAACCTAAGTTACTTCAAGACCTGGTGATTTTAGGCAGCAACACCACCAGGTTCAAGGCCCAGGTTTACTCAGAGAATATGCTTAAATCTTACTTACAAAGCCAGCCATGAAGTTGAATGGAACCCAAAAATACCAACTGCCTCTTTCTACCAAAGGCAGCAAAAATACCACTAATACTGAGAGCTTTGTTGGAAATACATGGACTACAACACAATTTTAATCTTCTTCTCAGTCAGGATTTCCATTTTCAACCCCATAAGAAAGGGGCAAAAAATACACAACTTCCACGGATATCTCCATATCATGTAAGCAAGTGTGAGCACACAGGAAGACACAGAGTGATGTTCACAACTGAAACAGAAAAGCATTTATCAGCAGCCAGAGGAGACCACAATAAAACACTACCTCAACTCCCATATTCCTCCAAGTGTTTCAGTTTAGAAACTGGTGTCACTGTTACAGTCACCTGCAACTAAGTGACGGCAAGCCAAAGCCTAGAAAGAATTCTAAGCATTAAACTACATTTTAGGAAACTGCTTTCAGAAGAATGACACATACATAGAAATTTAAATCAAATTTCATAGAACTTTTAAATGAAAAGATTTCTCTAGTTGTTAAAAAAACGCAACTAAGGCACAATACAGGCTGTAGCTATACAATGCTTATTATTTTTTTAATAATCTGCTCAATTCCAAGTTTTAAACATTTTTCCTGTTTTGAACTAGGTGGCTATTATACTCATAGCACACAACCACCTCACCTTCTTTATGGAATTTGTACTAAGTTTAGATTTAATTATAACCCAACTCAGGAAACAAAAGTTCCAAATTTGTGAAGAAAAACAAATGAACAAGAGAACATTTGAAACAAAACCCTTCCAATCGTGTTTGTGCTGCGAACTAGAGCTTAGAGTTATTTCTGGCAGCACACCAGTCCAGCAAAGTAGCATTTTTCTATCACCCTCTGGAGTGCAATCAGTTGCCACTTCTTTCCCCCAGACTTCACCTGGTGTCAGCACCTTTCTTTACCATAATTTTAAAAAAATCAAGAAAAAAGAAAAAACCCACAACACCAACCCACACACTGAGCAAAGAAACAAACTAGTTTTGCACAAAACTGAAATAGTCTTTACTATTCTCCCTTTATATAAGACAGCTCTGCCTGGAGGATTTTCAATATGGGAAACTAAGAGCAGATTATTTTTTTGCCTGAACATTGGCTGTGTTTTAACAAGCCTTGCCTAAAGATTACTCACAGAGACAACAGAATCCTACTTCAGCTCCTCAGATTAACTTGTGCATTGATTCCCAAAACACGGGCTTGTTACTCAGCAGCTCAGCTGGAAAGACTAACCCAAAGTGGATTGATAACTCATGTCCTGTCACACTGAACAGTCCCACCTTCTCCACCATCAGGTCACCAACACTTGGGCAGCAGAGCCAGAAAGATGTCACATCACCCCCTCACCAAGGTCCATAAGTGTCCTGTGAATGCCTACTCCTTAGGAGGAGCATGTGTGTGACACTGTCAAAAGCTGGTAAGCACAATATTCACATTTTCCCCAGAACTTTCTTAACATTAGCTGTGAAATAGCTATGCTGAAGGAGACTTGTAATAACTGATAGCAGGGGAGAGGCTCAGCAATTATTAGAACAATTTATTAGGAGTATCTGAAGCAAAACTCAACATTTTCCTCTATCCACCTGTAACGGTACAGAGCATTTTTAACTCAGACTCAGAAGTATCTTTTTATTTCTCATGTTAGAAAATTCTAAAGCTAAAATCAGGGAGTGCAGCTATTTCAAACAGGTGAAAAAGATTCTCTATATTATTTGACCAAAAAAGCTGTACATAAACCACATTCTTTTCCAGGTTTGTGAGAATGCATGGGAAGCCAGGGCAGGAGAGGGACAGCAGAGACACATCAGCAGCTCCTCACCTGGCAGGTTTAAACACAGACAGACACAAAAGCAGCTTCACTCCTGCATTAATCCCAAAAAAGTCTAGCAGCCCAAGGTAGTTTTATACCATTCCCAAGGCCTGGCAGGGAAAGGTGGGGTGGGGGAGCAAGTGAGGCACCAGCAAAAATTACTTACATTTTGAGGCAGTTCAACAGGGCTTGTGTGACTTCTGCCTCTGCTACAATTAAATTTAGCTACTACTACAAGTCAAATTTTTTGGACTCAAAAAGCACGTGTCTTGTGCTTTCTCTCAACACTACAGCACCCTTCAACACGTCTGGATGTTTAAAGAGCTGGCACATGTATTTCTGCACTGGTGAGTGGAAGCAGGCATGAACTGTCAGAAGTAACTCTAGATGAAAGGTCAAAGTAAAGAAAGTTGTAATATCTGCTTCACAAAATGCATTTGCTCTCTAGTAATGAAAGCAAATGACTCTATCCAGTGGTTCAATAACCTCCTTCTGCAATAGTTCTGGCACGACAAGAAGCAACCCTCATTACCAAGTGTTTCCAGTCACACACCAAAGGCAAAGCCCAGGTACGTCACTGAGGGCAAAGCAGCCACTGAAACAGGTGCTGGGAGAAAAACTCTTCTTTTTATGGAAGTGTAGGAAAAGGGCTTTTAGGCTACAGACACCAAAGAACTCAGCTTGTCTTCTGACCTCCAACAAACACGGAACCCTGAATCCCAGTCAAGAAAAACCTTGTCCATATCCTTCCAGAGAGCATTCCTCAATTCTACACACTCCCAGACTGCTTCTAATTTTTAGAGGCTGACAGCATAATTGCTAAGAAGTCATAAATAGCTTCTTCTAAAAAGACTGTGTTCTGATTCCTGCACTATCCATTCACATGGCAGTTTTTTAAAGACTTCTACTATCAAAATAATCCACTAAACTATGAACCAGCCAGAGGCCTCGAGGGCAAAACAGCTGCCAGGTTCCATATCAGGTGGGCAGAAACAACCCATCCAAAAATGACTTGCAACTGTCACAAATAAAGTATGAGCTAAAGACCACACTTCTATCAGACAGATGACTCAGTCCATCTGTTAGTTTACTTAAGAAAAAGGAAAGTAACCTGAATTTTTGTACCCACCTGAAAAAACCTGCCTGCACCACCAATTTTTCTCCTGAGATACAAGCAATTTTAGGAACTCTATTGGTTGCAGTTATGTGTATCCAGTCTAATTTAACTGCCTGCTTGCACTTCCAACATTTTGTCAAGTATTTCTCAACTAAATTAAGCTTTCTACTTCAAACGCACTATTTGGGCAAGTATTAAAACTAGAGGAAGGGCACAATTCCAAAATGCTACCTTACATATCCGTGTACACAATAATGTCACCATCAAAATGAATGGCTTTGCTGCTGTGGTGTTTTCCTACCTTAAATAAGTGCAGTTATTGCAGTAGGTTGTCACTAATAATGCTCTTATAAACCCACTTTCCTGGAAACTCTAGAAAATGCATGTGGGTTCCTTCAAGAATTCCTAGTCCTAATGAAGGGACATGTTTTGTTATTTCTGCTGTGGGCTTTCACAGTAAACAGCAAGTATGGTGTTAGTTTTCTTAGCACAACATTTAAAATATAATGAAGGCTTACCAGCCCAGGAACAAAATAAGCTGACTTTTAAATAATAACATGAATTACCTTCTAAAGCAGCACACTTGAGTGGAAAAGCAGCTGAATGGAAGTAAATAGGAATTTTAGTATGGGATAGAGACCACAAATTGAGCTACCTTTTTACCTTGAAAACATAAGTGAGGATCTGACATGACAAAATCTATAGCAATTTAGCTGTTTGCCCTATCTAAACATGGAATGAAAGTCACATACGTGATATGCACAGCAGTCCATCATAAGCACAAATTGTTATACCGGGCTCTGAAAACACTAGATTTCAAAATTCCTTCTAAATATTGTTTCTTTCCCAGTTCCTGTAACTTGGGTAATGAAACCCAACTAAGCAGTCTGCTTTCTGACCAGCACACTAATGAAAAACAATTCTTTCCCACACAAAGAAATGGATGTAGTAATCCCATGAGAAGGCTGTACAGTTTGATTTTGGAAAAGTCAGTATCTTGGAAAGCTCATCTATTTTTACTGGAGTTAACATACCAAATGAGCTTGATACAAAGAAAAAAACCAAGAAAATTAAGATAATTCAGTTAACCTTCAAAGCAGAATCCCAGCTCCAGCAGCAGTTATGTTTATCAGCTTCCACAATACAGACTCTAACAGATGCTACAATAAGCCTGTTCACACATGTTCTTGTACAAATACAATGGGAGTTATGCCGTTACCAGAAGCAGGGCACCGAACTGTGCTATTACCTCGATCTTTACCACCTTTTCCCCTCCCTGCATTCCATCAGCTGGTAAATGGAAACCCCACCTGGGTATTTATTTTAATATAAGTGCATCCAGGAAGCTGAATGAGGAGCAGTACTGCAGTCAGCTCACCTCAGGACAAAGGCAGCAACAGGTGTCCATGGGAATCAGCTGGTTACCTAAGGCAGGGCAGGGAGAGACACACACAGGCCCTATTCAAGCTGGCTCCTGAGCCAAGTAACTTCATACTCGGGCTGCACCATTTCACTGGGATATTTAATATTCAAAGTTTATCAGCAACCTAAAACCCCTAACAGATGTTACTCCAACAGCCTATCATTTCAGTTGGAATACAAAGCAGACTTCTGCAAGAATTAATTCTTGTGTCCTGCCAGCATTTGTGTCTTAGGGAATTGCTGATTATTTTATACCTCCGAGATGCTCTTCACAAGGATGTTCAGTTGTATTTACCATGAGGAAAAACCAGTTTGCTCCTTGGTAGCTGACCAGCTAATCACCCAGACAAGAGGTGAGTTCTTAACACAAAATGATCACAATTAGCTCAGGCTCATGATGGCTGAAAAATGGATTCTCACACACGTGTATGCCAAAGGACAGAAGAGAAACCGAGGGTGCTTTTTTCCACACACACCCCTCCCCAATTCATCTATTTCTTTTTGTAGCCCCTGGAGCACCAACTGCATACTTACCTGCTGAACAGCAATGGCAGAACGCAGTTTATGCATTCCAGGAGACCATCAGTGTTGTGCCAAAAGTATGTTTTTAGTATTAACTGCTAAGATTTAACACCACCTGCAAACAGAGGAGCTATATATGAAACTCAGGTCACTTGTCCCATCTACCCTGTCACTCCTCCCCTCACTGCAACTTGCCTTGACCAGCCAATACACATTAAAAGACGCTGCCAGAACAAAATACAGCATGAAGACGCTGTTTCAACATGTTTCAGAAATATACTGTCAATCGTAGTCTAAACAAGTCCAAAGAGAGAGAGCCTGCAGTGAAAACTTGCCATTGTGCTGGAGTCAGACCAATCACACAAAACTGAGTGCATTTAATAGTGTCTCTACAGAGAGGGAACACCTCCTTAACCACATAATTTCCTTAGCCTGTGCACTTTTGTTGGTACAGCTTCCTTCTTTTTTCCAAGGCTTGGAACCAAGCGCTCCTCAAGTCAGATTTCTTTGAAACACCCTCCAACCTGCAGCCACATTTCCCCCTTTCCAGCTCAACCCTCTGCACGGAAGAGCAGGCAGAAACTTTCAGTGCTGTAACACCCTCATTTACAGACACTTACAAACTGCTTCAAGTCAACCACTCAAACATCTAAATAGGCAACCTAAGGGTAGGTTCAACCTCGACACGTTCCTGTTATGCTGGTTAAGAGAAATACTTGTGCTCCCTCCAAGCTGGCACGAGTCCTAGCACACAGACAGTTCCACCAGTGAACCAGCAGCCTTGCTGGTATAGCTCACTTCACTCAGCAGCATCCACACAATCCAAGGACTTTCTGCCAGCAGGAAACCTGAATTTATACGGGGCTTCCCAAGGTATTCCCAAGCCAAGTCTTGCTCGAGTAACAGCATTTCATTGTGCTAAAGGCTGTCAAGGTAATTAAAAAGAACACATCTGTTTAAAGGATCTGAACTGTAGGTTTTGCAAGTCTTAACTTTTCGTTTACAGGGTATCTGCCTTCTACATGAGCAACATGACTAACTGAAAATAAATTATCACAAGACAAAACAAAGCTTTAAATAATGCAGGACATAAATACCTACAGCTAACAAAGAAAACTAGAGGGAAATACAGGAAAACAATTCTAAACAAAACAGCGGGGAGACTGTTCCCATGCTTCCCGCTGCAGTGCTACCCCTTCCACTGAGGGTGCGCTCAAAGGGGAACCCTTACAGTTCCAAACATTTGATCAGGATTTTCCTGTAATTTACAGGGAATCTTAATGGCTCCTCACTTTTATGCAGCAGAGGAATTTGCCGGCTTTCATCGTGAGAAACCTTGCGGAGCTCCACTCCGCAGGACCACACTTCTTACGGTCATCTTTAAGACAAAGAAGGTTCATGCCCAACTACAAGGCAGACAATAACTTTCAGAGGGGGGGGAAAAAAGAGAAAGGGGAGAGTGCCTCGCTTCCCCAGCTGTTCCAGCGGGGGACAGGCCTACCGGGAGCTGCCAGCCCAGCGCCCGGGCCCCCGAGCCGCATCTCTCACCGGGTCCTGCACCGAGCCAGAAAGGAGATTATGGAACCAGAACGGGCGCTAAACGAGAGCTGGGGATGAGGAGGGCGGGGAGGGGAGGGGGAGGGAGGACGGGCCAGGGAGGCAGAAAATCGCCTCCAAATGAATGAACCGGCGGGGAGCGGGAGTTCCCGGCGGGAAGGCGGCGGGCGAGCACCCACCTCCCTGCCTGCCCGCCGCCCCCCGGCCCCAGCCGCGGCCACCTCGGTGTTTACATCCCAAACCCCCGAAAGCGACACTTCCCCGGCTGCCGAGAGGGGGATCCCCCCCTCCCCGCTGGCGCCTCTTTATTG